>VWZK01014229.1:2775-21467 GCA_013396935.1 Baryphthengus martii | reverse complement strand
TCCAGAATCCAGCTCCTGAATCCAGTTCTAATCTGCCATTGAGTCCAGTCTGGGACTTCCCCAGTGCCTGCTCCACAGCATCAGTGGTGACAGTGAGGTAATTGCCATCAGGGGCTTGGTTTTGATACTGGTTTTGCATATAGTTGTATGGATTCCATTTTATTATCTTTATTTATTTATTTATTTATTTATTGTTAAAGCTATTTTAGTTTTCGAATCCATAAGTCTTATCTCCCTTTTTCCCTTTCTCTTGCCCTTCAGGAAGGGCGAGGGAGTAACAGAGAGTATCTGTTATAGGTTCAGTGGACAGCCCTGACCCTAAACCTTGACACTTTCCTAGAATTAAGTGTTTTATCAGAAAACTCTGTATAGAAAAAACAACCTTCTTCTAAGGCAAATTTGCATCCTTTTTTTCTAAGAGGACTTTTTGTAATACACTGACAGACTGATACTCTATTCCAGGAATAAAAAGGGTTTGCACGCTAAAGGGACTGCTTTGGAAACTTTCCTGCCTGAAAATGTCACTGTTACACGGTAAAGCTCTTTTCTCCTTTATGCTTGACTCATTTCACAAGTAGCAAAGGTGGGGAAGAAACCTCATGAGAGCAGATTGTGATCTAAGGCTTAGAACTGCACTGATAAAATTTAATGTTTCCAAAAGCAAGGTTTTTGTTGACATCAGACATGAGATATGACTGGTATTTCTGATGCAACTTTATTCATAATAACAATGTTAGAGGCTTCATTCATTAAGGTAGTTTTTCACTCCACCCCAATGCTGCTTTTTACTTTTTTGGGGGCCAAGGTGATGTTGTCTAAAAGATCATACGGATTTATAAGACAATATTGTCACACTGACCTCAGTCAGTGCACTGTTTTCTGTTCTGCAGTTTGGTCCTGTTCTTCCACACCTTTCTCTTGGGGTTCTTTTTGTGTCTTGCTCTCCTCCTTTAGCTTTAGTTTCTAAAGCTAAACCCCCAAACATTTCTACTCAGAAATTCTTGAATATTTTATTATAACCTTTCACTGGGACATCTGTGCTAGCCTGATACTGGTCTACCAGCACAGGGTTTAAACGCTTCTCCCAAAACCATACTCTCTGTCATACTTGAGAGTATAACTAGAATCTGAGGTTTATTAACTCATGTTCAAATGACATATTTTAGAGCTCTTTGGCTAAAGAGCCTAAGTTTGGTATCATAGAAGCAGGTTTGTGAAGAACAGGGTTAAATGAAAGAGAGTTGCATACTAAACAACAGCTTCCACTATGTGGAAGGTAAGTGGGAAATGAGGATCTGAAAAAGCTGCATGAAGCATGAGAATTACCAAAATTTGCCATCTACTCAAATAAGTTTTTAAAACATCCTCACTGCAAAGCAATCTGCTTTAAAACCAAAATCAAACCAAACCAAAAAACCCCAAACAACCAAACAACCGAAGAAAAAAAAACAACCCTGAATTCTCTTAGTGTGAACAGTTTCAAAGCATGGAAGAATAAGACCTTTTTTTTTTTTTTTTCCAAAACCTATGTGAAGCTGGGCTAAGAGCCAGGTTTAAACTGAAGGTAAATTTGTAGTAGTGACGTGCTCTAAGTGACACATGGCCCTACATCTTACTTTCAGGACCAATTTCAGCATATTCTAATGTGCCTATGTCAAATTACAAGGAATGAGATTTAAACTTCTTCCTCATTAAACACCCATAGAAGACTTCCAGGAACTCATTACTCAGTCTGCTTGGTTAATGCCTGAGTTATGTCTGCATCTAGCACAGGTTATTTCCAGTTGTTCGTTCCTGCAGTCAGTAGCTGTGCATCTGAGGCATCCTGTGGCCAGTTAAGGATGACAGATCAAAGTGAGAACTAAATAAAAAGAAAGGACAATTATTTGTCCAGCGCATAAAACATCATCTTAACAAAGGCTGAGAAAACCTGTGCGTTCTGGAGATGATTCCAAACGCTCTTCATTCAGTCTGTGGGATGGATGCTACTTTCCCTCAGTGGTCTTGAAGCAAAGCCAAACTCTTTGTCCTGAGGTAGCCTAGGATCTGACTTCTTCAAAATATAGACATTAATTATTAGTCTTGCAAAGTTTTTAGTAACACTCAGGTGTCTCGATTCAGTTTTCAATGACCGTACTTTGGAGTAGGCACAGGACTGTACCGTGATGAACAATGGAGCATTTATATATACTAAAATTCCTCAAGAAATGTTTGATTCCTACCTCCAAAATACAGCAGTTGAAACCAAAACTACTAATTAACATATCTTTTAACAGATCTCTGGAGTCAACATTGTTTTGATTTTTAAGGATGTTGAACTGATACAAACAGGGAGTTAAATGGTTTCAAACTGAAAGACTTGATGTTTTTATTCAAATGTCATCGGAAAAAAATTCCATTTTCCTGTTTGTTGCAATGTTTTTAGGACAATCAGAAGAAATTCCAGTTTTTTAAAAAGAAAATGCCCCAATTGGCTCAACCTGAAGTCGTAAGTCAAAAATTGGCTTGGAAGTTGTGACTTTTACTTTGATTCAGAAAAATATTTTCTTATCATGGACTTATTAACACAACTGGAAAAATTTCACTGTCCTAATGCTGTCTCCCATTGCTATTTTAGTGGCAAATTATAATGCGATGACACAAAAACCTGATTAAGTTCCCTGCTTGAGCAAAGGGTTGGGCAGATGATCTCAGTAGTCCCCTTCCAACCTCAGCCATTCTGTGATTCTGTGAAGTTTTGACAAATGTTTTGTGGCCCTTATATCTGGTACTGTGTACTAATTGCCATTATAATGAATCCCACTGTCCAAAGATTAGAGGTTATTATCTCTGTGGATGGGACACCACATTTCTTCTTGTGATGTCACAGAGCAGACATCCAGCTGATGTGCAGCTACATTTCTTGCCTATCTGCTTCTTTTTCTTGTTTGGTCTGTAGTTGAAGCTGCAAGATTGCAGCTGGTCAATTAGCTTTAGCTAATATCTGATCAGCAGGAAACGGTTTGTAGATTCTTTTGGTTTTGAGAGGTAAGTCAGATGCTTCATTTTTCTTTCATCGCTATGATTGGTGGCGATGAAATGCTTGTGTTCATTAGGAAACTGGGGAAATGAGAAGGAACGGGGAATCTTCTGCAGATGTGGAAAATAGGATGCTTTTAGGGCCTTAGTGCGTGCTGGGCAAAACTTACTTGCCATCCGTGTTAGAACCAGAGCCGGTTCCTTGAACTGGGTTTTACAGAGAGCTATAACCATGGAAAACCTCTCGGAACCTGCTCTGGAGCCAGTTTCGTACTGATTAGACCTTCAGGGGTGTCTGGAATCTAAACAAGAGTTTTAAGTGATGTGCAGAGACACCGTTGATCGTTCTGCAGAGATTACATTGAGTTCCAGCACAACGGAGTGATGTTCCTACTCCAGCAGGCTTGCTGTATATACGGGCATGTATGGGTGAGTATCTCACACGGGAAGGACCTACAAGGTCACCTCTGCTTACCGTCCGTTCTCTTGCTCTAAGTAATGCAGACCTTTTTGGTCATGCATTGTTAGCTTGTATTCCTATTTACCTATGCTATCGGGGGTCTGCTTGATTGGTTTTTCATTTCCCTTCCAGGCATTTTCTTTTGCTTCTGGGTGTTTCCTGGATGAGTCCATTTTACCACGTTGGTGGGATGTCTGATGTGTAGAGTCGACTAGCCGGTGACATCTTTTATATCCTCAAGCACTTGACATTTGCGTTTCGAAGTGTCAATCATTTTCTATATTTTTATGGGTGGATTCATCAGCTGAGGTTTCTCAGCTCCTCCCCACTTTTGCTTTCTTACACAAAAAATTGAGTGTGGAAGTAAGAACCATTTTCACAACTTATGGTTGCCCTAAGCAGTCTTCTTTCTTCTTAGGTTAGATTAGAAGTTGGGTGCCAGGGAAGGAGCTGCCCACAGATTTTCATTAAAACTAGTGAAAGATAATTCTTGAAGTTTTCCTTTTCTGAGGATACATTTTTTTGTCATTAAAAAGGCAAAATTATCCTTTTCTTCCAAAATAAATGAAAAAACTTTAGAGTAAGAAAATCCCTCTCTTCATTCACTTTACTCATGGGAGCCATCCCATAATTTTGTTTAGCCTACTATGGTGAGTTGTTTGACTAAACTTAAAGCTGAAACACAGGTCATCTGGTGCAAGGTCCGTAAGCAAAAATGCTTTTTTTTTTAAGAAAGCATTTGTATTAAAAGGGGTCCCTAAGCAAAAATTGCACAGATAATTTTCAGATACAGTTTCAGGGATCCTGTGCTTGTCCACTCACAAAATGCATCCTCACATTTCTTAACAGAAGCACAGTTGTACTAAATATATATATATTTATATATATATACTTCATTTAGTCCTTTAAACTGTTTCCAGGGATGCTTATTAGCAGATTGTGAAAAATACTTCTGCGGTATATTCTGTTCTAGCCTCCAGCAATCAGCAGCTCAAGGTCAAGTGAAACCAGAGGCAGTATATAAATTTAATAATCTCTGTCAGATTATTTCTATAAGAGCTTTTCTAATAATTTTTATTGGGAAAAAAAGAAGTTCCCTTTTCTTGTATCTCTGTTATGTCTCTCTTTTTCTATTTAGGTTTTTTTTAAAAAAAAAAAACGATTAAAACCCCAAGTAACCCTTCTGAGATGTATGATTTAAGAACATAAAACTACTGCCATTTAAAAAAACCCAAACTACTACATTCTTAGCTTTTTATCCTGTTCTTTCCTTTATAAATTACCAGCATCAGAAAGGCTGTTACATTTGCCGAGTCCTAGCAAAAACCGTTCCAGTAAATTGAGCTTGATTAACAGTAATCAAACAGCATATGAGCAGTGATCACAGTGGAACTGTGTTTGCCCCATTAAGATGATGAGATCACACCTTCAGAGAAAATGGCCCAGCAGCGAGCAACTCGAGACTTGGTCTACAGTTTCCAAGCGCCTGGTTGAATTTATAAACTGCAGGGGCTGGGAAGACATTTGTCCTAGAAAACAAAAGCCCAATGAAGGTATCGCACTATGAAACACCTGCGTTCCTTATGGATTTAGCTAATCCATCACCTTCTCTGCTTCCATTCCTATCCTTTTTTCTAGATCTCAGAAGCTTTTACATGCTTGGGGTTTGTTTTGACCTGAATTTACAGTTCAGAGGTCAGCTTTCCCTGCAGGTGAAACTGGTCATCTGTTTTAAAAAAAACAGCACAAACAGCCTCAGCGAAGTGCCACGAGGCACAGGCCCTGGCAAGGGATCTGGTTAAAATAGCAGTGCAGGGACTTTTCTTGCTTAGGCTAATTTAGGAGGGACAGAGATTTGTTAATGTTATCCATTTTCTCTTCCAATCAATTGTTCTTATGGTAGTCGTAGTAGTTGGTGAACAGTTTCAGCCCGTCGTTACCACAGATTGGATACGTTCGTACCTAATCTATTATCCACCCTTTAGCATACTTTGATTTTTGTACCATTTTATCTTAAGATAAATAACCTTTATAAATCTTGGAGCAGATCTAACTGTTACCTTTGAAATTTTCTCTTGAACGTTTCTGCTTTTTTCTTACACGTGTCTAATTGAAAATACGACGCAAATTAGATGGGTTTATGGTATGTCCTGCGTGGCTTTATATTCTAGCCAGAAAGTCCAGTCGGGAAGCAAACCGGATGGATTGAAAGAGTTCAAAATGGCAGTTCTATATAAAAACATAAAACTTTTGATTGCATTTATTACGCTTCTCTGATTATGAAATTGTCTTCTTTAAAATGACTGAAAAATACAGGCCAAAAAAGGAGACAAATGCAGAGAGCTTCTTTTGCTAAAGAGCACTTTCTGTAACTGAGAAAAGGAAAAAATTAAAATTAAATGTAAACAATTTTATGCTTTTATGTGTCGGTGCTAATTGTGTTAAACTGAGAACGATCTAGTGATTTTAGGTTATAAGATCGCCATGACAACAAACTTTTTCATATCCACCTGAAGGTATTTATGCATGTACCTTTTTTTTTTATTATTTTTAACATGCAAGACAATGGCAGTTAAAATACTGCAGTACAGAAACATAAAAGAATACATTTGAGGAAAACAGTGTATAAAATGTCATTTTGTAGATTCTAATGATCATGAGCTGAATCTACATCTGTCCTAGAAAGCAGACTGTGGTCTGATACTTCGTCAGCTGTATCCAATTTTCCAACTACTTGCACCCCTAAATATCATTTTATGTTGTAAAATAAAAGATCAATATGTCAAGAGAGGAAATTTGCATTTGAAAATAGCAATTTAAGGCACAGCAGTGTCAGGTTTATAGTTTTCAGTCCATAATCATTATCTTCAGATTACCAAAATTTATTTCCATGTAAAAAAAAAAAAAAAAAGATAGTTGATGATAAGTACATGGCAATAAAAGAAAGCACTGGGAAACTCCAGAATGTGCTAAGTTACGCTATTTTATTTTTCCTTGCGTTAACGTGGTTGGAGTTAGTCTTCATAGCTAAGGTCTGTACTAGCGTGTCTGTCATATTTAGGTCAATGGGAATATTCTGCACGAATCTAATGATAAATCTTGTCCCCTCACAGATACTTGAGATCTCCTTCTTTGAAAGTAGCAAGACAGTTGTATATACTCCAGAAAAAAAGGCCGTTTTATTTTGCTTACAGTAATAGAAATTATTCTTTCCCAAATGCTAGATTTAGAGATTATAAATTAAAAAGAACCAAAATACCACACCCCTACATTATTTATTTAAATGTCAGAGTTCCTCAACTTAACGCTCTTCTGTCTTCTGTTTCTCTTTGCTAGGCAATACTAGAAACTTTTTTTGCTTTCTTAACCTTGAGACAAAAGGAGTACTTCAACTGTTGCTTGAAATAGAAGGCGTTTAACAAACGTGGCGGGGTATACGGGATTAGAGCTCCTCACATGATGGAGCATGAACCATTTCGACCTACCACAGCTGTCATGGGAGTGAAAATTGAAAGAAATACCACACTGGGGTTAAAAGCAGCTACAAGCAGATAATTGCCCATGAAATGTGGGCACTTCCTATCTCCAGTGGATTGATGAGGAAAAAGAATACCTTGAATCTGCCAGAACACCTCTGTTATTAGACTGATGGGATAAAAAAAGGCTTTATGGAGAAGAAGCCTACTCCAATATTTAGCTCCAGTAAAAAGCAATTGTTTTCAAATGACTGAACTGATTATGTTAGGGGCCTCTACCAATTTTCTTCTCTGCAGTCGAGAATTCACTTTCATGGCCATCACTCCACTTTCAAAACAGATCATCCTTGATATCAAGGTCCTTGGCAGTGTTACAGAAATTGTACTTTTAGGGAGAGCGATTGTTCTTGAAGACTTTCTCTGTTGTAATAGTTGTCATAAATATACTTAACAGCTTGCAGCGGTTTTCTTTTCCCTACAGTAATTCACTTCAGGTTTTTTTCCTATTTAAGTACTTCTGTGCCAAGTTAGTGAAAAACCTAACAAGACATAGTGTTTTAATTTGTGTGAAAAAAATTACCTTTTAACAGCAATATCTATCTGCATTTTTTTTGTTTAAGACTGATGTGTTAAAATAGTCCAGTGATATAAAGTCAGACTTAAAGGGTTATTTGAGCATTGCAGGGCATTGCTGGGTCCAGGCTGATGGAGGATCTAGTTCTGCTTCTGTTTTGCTAGTTATCGTGGTGAAGTGAAATTAAATCTGAACTCCAACTATGACCGGAGACTATTCAATTCGTAATACGCGTTCTCTAATGTAAAAATTAGATTCTGGTATAATCCCTTAAATGACGCCATCAGATAACATATTTCAGCTTCTTTGAATGCTGTAAAATTTAGAGTGCGTGAAGGCCTAGTACAGGAGGAAAAGCAGCTGGAAATGGTATGAAAAGTTCAATTATCACAAAGCAGGTTCAGCTACGTGCTGTCCATCTACAGTACTCTTAAAAGCTTCTAACAATATATATTCCAGATCTCTGCTAGTGCTCGCTTACCATTAGAAGCAATTTTACAAATAGTTGTCTTGATAAAGAAGTGTGAAGGATTTGTACTGTGACTCGACTAGAACAAGTAATTTCCTCTCTTTGAAGCAGCAGATATTGATGAGTTATGGTCTCTCTCATCCTGCTTTCTCTGGAAATTAGTCAAATTCTTCCAATCTTTCCTCATAAGCAAAAGTCCCTCAATCTGTGATCACTCACTGCTGTATCTTTTGATTCCTTTGTAGACAATTGTGGACAAAGGCCCCACAGAAAGCTCTTAGCCCTTTGTCTGGTATTTCAGATCTCTTTACTTTCTCATGTTCATTCCTCTTAAAGCTTTCATTATGTGGTTAATTAGCCAAATGCTAGTTTTCTCCAAAAGTTGTTTGCTCTGTGTGTCCTAGAGGTAAACGGAGCATTTCAATCTCTGGGAGAGAGCATCACATTTATTTAAAGAAGATTTGCAAGGCTGCAGGTTAAAAAAAAAAAAATGTTAGGCATAGCAAAAAGCCAAGACTAGTTATTAGAAGAAATAGAGTTTTCCTGATGACACTCTCATAAAGGTACAGAAGCTGTCTTTTTTCGTTTGGTTGGTTTGGTTTGGTTTTGGTTTTGGTTTTTTGTTCCACTCCGTATAAACTTGTTTCCTCGGAAGATACACCTTGATGCATTTAAAGAAACAATTTACCAGCACCTAAGGAATGGTTAGAGAGTTAGTGGTGAAAAGGTCCCTCTTTCATCCCCTAATGTAGCTAGAACTTGCTGTCCGTCTTGTAGCACTTCCTTCAGCAGCTGATGAGGTCGTTTGTCCCTGCCCCAGCCCTCAGGACTGGGTGCAGCTATAGAGCAAGATCTCCCTTGGACCTTCACTAAGGTAGGAGGTTGTGGTGATGTTGGAGACAAGGCTCGTAACTGGGGCCACACCTAGTCTTAGATCTCAGAGAGCATGGATGCACAGGGGTGGAAGAAGGAACATTTGGAGAAAACTTAGGAGAGAAAAATTAAAAAGCTGATCAAGAGAAGGGGATTTAGAAATAAAACACTCCCTCCTGAATTTAGACCGATTGGAAGTTATCATCAGTTAGTGGAGTCTCCACTTGCATACCCCCATCTCACTGAAACCTGCTGCTGCCCACTAAAAACGTGTTCATCATAGCCAGCTCTCCCTGCCTCCTCCTTCCTCTGACATCTTGGCTGGGATAAAGAGTTGCGTTGTAGACCTGGCAAAATTCAGTTCTGTCTACACTTTCAAAAAATACTAAGCCAGCTCTGGTTTTTTTTTCATGGTGCTTTAAGACCATCTAATTAAGCGTGCCAGGTAGCTGATTACAGTTGGTTTTCTCTTATGTTGACCTCTTGTTAAAGCTACGGCATTTGAAACTCTCTTTGAGCCTCTCCATTTTGAGATGTGCGTAGTATTTTTCGTCACTCCCTCTACTTGCTGTTGCAACCCCCAAGGACTATGATCAGATGTGTTGATTACAGAAAATGCGTATCAAATACAGAGATGTCATACTACAGGGACATTGGGCTCTTAAGACATTAATTAGCCAGTCAGTTCCAAACTCTCTACTTTTTATGAAGAAAAAAACAAATTTCTTCCTTTTTAGGTTAACCTTTAAGTGGAGGACTAATCTACGTTTTAATGACAATTGCAACAGTTCGCTTGCTTTTTATCCCCAAAGAAATAATCTGTTCCTTTGCAATGCAATTGGCACAGTCTTTAGTTTCTCAGATTTTAATCATCTTTACTGATCTTGAGTGGTGACTATGAGGTGAATAATTTACCACTGTAAACAAAGGAAAAGAAGTGGAGTAAATGATCCTTCACAATCAGATTCAGAAGGCGACTTTAAAATCTTAGGGGATTGCCCAATACATTAAGAGTAGTCAATTTAAAGATTTAATTAGAGAGGGAGAACCCGGTTTCCTGTGTTATGTGTGTGCTTTAGGTTAACCCTGAAGGAGGTTTCATTAACATTTGTTCATTTCTGTGTATTTGTGGGTTTAAGATTTTCTTCTTTATAATGGGTCTCCTGCTTCCCTTTTTAGATGGCGGTAGGACTAAATACACTCCGATAAAACAAATACAAATCCATTGCTGAAAGGGCACATTTTTTGGAGTAGTAAATTAGGATACTCTGGTCTATTTAAATTCTAGCCAATTTATTTTCCATATATATTTAATTCATTAGGACAAAGTAGAGAAGTCGAGGACTCCATTACGATCTTCTGAAGATCTTTTTCCTTTTCTTTATCTTACCTTTTTTGCTTTTCTGTGTAAACACTGCTCCTGAAAAAACACTGGATTTTTTCCTTTCTTCTTTCATATTGTTGGCTTAAAACAAATCCACAGCAATAAAGGCCCTTAAATCTTGCAATGTGGTATACAAATATATTTTCTATTATATTTGAAAGAAAAACATTTAAGATCATTCTACTCGAGTTTGGCTCTATGGTATTATTTTTAAAGGTATCATATCTCTCTTCAGTATACAAAAAAGTCTAACGGTAAATCTTTTCTCGCTGCAGGTTTTTTTTCTTACGAGAAGATGAAAGCAAGCGGATAGTTCGGTGCACATTTTTGATGGTGAGTATTAAGTGTTTACTTAGTATCAGAGGTAACTGTGTCTGGAAACTTCTGTAACTCATAAAAGCATGCTACCTTCATCCACACAAAAACAGGCTTCAAGAACGGCACTGAAAACTTTGCATTTTAATCTTTGCAAAATGGGGGAAAATAAACTGATGCTCCCCAGGACACTAAGAAACAGAAAACCTGTTTCGAGAGGCTGAAGTTATATTGGCATTTGCAGTTCAGGTCAAGAATATTTTATGAGTTCAAAGGCAGAGACTGCATTTCTCATTTTTTATTTCCCAATAAAGTAAATGCTAGATTTAATATAAAGCTACAATAGTGGCAAGGTAAAGGTGCTTACAGTGAAATCAGCTTGTAACCCAGGCCGTGATTCAAAGCCATACCTGTGATCACTTTGGTGACATTCATTGTCGCTAGAAGTCTGCACGAAGTCTGCGGTTGAAACCCTGGATATTCCCCTTGAGTATTTCATCATACAAACCATGCCCATAGCACCAGGTGAGAGGGCAAATAACTTTCTACAGATATCCAACATTTCTTTATCCCTGCTTGCTTAGAATATAACCTGAGGGGACCAGTATTTTATTCATTACTTCGGGGCTTTTTGTTTGTTTACTGCTTGAACATACTTCAAAACCTGGAGGAAATTAAAGCGACTAAGAATTTATTTCTAAACCTTAATGTCAACTTTTCCTCATACTTCAGATTTAAAATGCATGAATTTTATCTATGGAGAAGACTCACTGTACTCTTCCTTGATCATTTTATTTCTAACCTAATAAAGGCTTGCTGTAGTAATAAACCTCTGCGTTCTGCTGAATAATGGGAAAATACAACTATTTCACTTACTTAAAACACGAGTCAGTTGTCCGCTAAACTATGACTAAAACTAGTACAGCAGTTCTAATTTGAATATGATGATGTATTTCAATATCAAGTTTTGAGATAAACTGAGGAAGAGCATACTAATAATACTAACACTAACAGTACTAATATTCCACATAATTCTGTGAAATAAAGTACATCCTTAGTAAAATAAGTACGTAATGAGAATTTTCTTGATTTTTCTTTTTTGGTTGTGCTGCTGTAATTGATGAGGTAGCTGATGGAATGATGAGTATAGTAATTTCATAATTCCAGAGCTTAGCAGCATGAATCCTGGTCCTTGGGGCAGCAAAATCTTCATTACATAACTGGATGTGTTACTCAAGGAATTTAAAAAAAGCTTTTTTTTTTTTATTTTTTTTCTCCCCCTTCAGACCACACTAAGCAAGGGAAATATGCTATTATAATTAAATCTAGGTTAGTTAAACTATTTATGTATTTGTTAAAATATGTTTATTTAAACCACTGCAGTTTTAGCAAGGGCACCTACTGCCTCTTAGCTCTTGCTTGTGTCTGCACTGACACAATAGGTGCTAAAAGGCTTGACTTATGGTAGATCAGAGTGCACCCCCCTCTCAAAAGCACAGCCCCTCCAAGCCATAACCAACACAGCCCTTCTTTTGTGCCTATTTGTTTTGCCTGTGGAAACAGAAGTATATTTTTTTTAGATGGCTTTATTTGAAAAAAAAAATCAACAGAGTAAACCTTAGCGAAGAACAAGGCAAGCATGACTTGTTCTGCTTTTTCACATGACAGCATCTCATTTATTTATTACCTTGTATTTTGCTGTCTCTCACTAATTATAAAAGTGCCTGTAAAAAGATCTTGAAATCCTTCACGTCAGGAAGCAGGCTCCAAACAAAATTTAATTTCAAAGCAGCAATATAATTGATCTGCCCAGATGACAGTTTCCTGGAGATGTTGAAAACGATTGCAAAGTGTCTTGAAGGCAAGTGATTCTGTACTCAATAATCGTTGTGCGTTCACATTCTTAGGTGGAGTTTTGTTTCAAACTGAGCTGGCCAACTTCATAATCTCTTCGTACCAGTTTACAGAGAGTGAGCAGAGTTCTCCTCCAGCTGTAAAATAATAGAAAAATTTATTTGACAGGGTGTTTAAAATGGATTTTAGTAGAATATACGAAATGGATTTTAGTAGAATATTCAATATTGCTCATACTTTCTTAAGGCGGTCCTAACTGCGTAACACTGGTTAGAATGAAAACATAATGGCTTAAAGCCGCTATATAGACTCCCTCTAGTAATTTGTTCATCCTGGCAAAGCTTCTTAACCATCTTCATTTTAGTCTTCTTCCAATAGTTGACATTCAGGAGACCCCAGGCATCACAACTTCCTGCCTCCATGCCTCCAAACAACATTTCCTTTTATCAAGTTCTTCACTCATTTCCTTGCCCAGGGATATTCAATAAAGGGAGATATGCGAAGTTGTCATGCTCTTTTCCCTGTCTGCCGGATATGGAAGGTGAATCAAACCATGAGACCTATCCCTGCCTCTTCCTTCAACAAGAACTGGGCCATTTCAACACACGTGATGATTCAAACTACAGCTGCCTTGGATGTACCGTTCCTATCTTGATGGGCATACTGTTCAAAATATATTAACAACATAAATTCTTATAATTGGCTCTTTACAAATACAGAAATGAAAATGCCCTTCTCTGAATGTGTCTGCTCTTTCTTCTGTACGCTAATATGTCTGTCTGTCTGCTTGCCCTGCCTCCCCATACTGACCCCTCCTGATAACTAAGATAGCTTATTAAGATAGCTAAGATGACTTACTAATATTAGCTAATGGAATCTTGTAGCAGTCTGTTCATGTTGATATAGTCACTCTTTTAACTTTTTAGCTTCTTAATGTTTTCACTTTTTTTTCTTTTTTTTTTTTTGCTTTTGTGTGAAATCTACATAACAGACTAGTTTAATTATAATTCCTGTTTCTCTGAACCAGCCAGAGTTTCTCCTTCATGGTTTCTGTTCCGTGATTTAGTTACCAATCTAGATTGTAATGAAGTTCTCTCCTTTATTAGGCTGTAATCTGAAATCTTAGATTTTACGAGCTAGCAGAATAAAACTCCTAGAAGCAACAGAGTATCTTGTCTACTCTAACTAGTTTATCATTGTGAATTTATGGGATATGGCATTATGGCAAGAAGAGAGTTTTCAGGACCATTGCAGATTGAACACAAGAGCCAGACTTGCTTGAAATTGAAAAACGCCAACTGAGAAGTACTCTAAATTTAGAGTAAATTTGTCCTAGCAAAATTTAGCTAGGACACTTATTGCACAGTAACTGTGAACACTAATACATCAGGATTTATGTGATTGATATAACTGCCCATTAAAACAAGCACAAGACATAGTTTAGTATAAAGTAACAAAAAATCATTATTCTAAGAGAATTTCTGCCAACATAATTTCCTGTGGACTGAATAGACAGAGGCTATCTTATCAAACAAAAATTTCATGCAGAGCTACTGTATTTTCAGCTACAAAATTTTTGGATTATATTACTCTTCAGAATGTTGTGGAAAAGTGCGTATGCAATCAGAAGACTGAAAAAACCTTTTTCGATAGAGTGAGTGAGTGAGTGAGTGAGTGAGTGTGAACAGAGACAAGCAGAAAGAGGAATTTTTAGAACAGCAGCTTGTTTTACTAAAAGAGAAGAAAAAAAGAAATCGTGGCAAGCCTTGCTACTCAGTGACTCAGGAGTAGTTCTCTCTATTTTAGCCACGTGTTCTTTACAACATTTTGGAAAGACAATAGTTAAAAACAAACAAAACATTCCATTAGTAATTATATACTAATGACTATTTCCCCTTTGTTTCAGTAATGATATAAAGAGCAGCAAACAAAGCCCAAGAAGCCAAACACCATCCAGTGGTGAGTAATCATTACTTCCAGTGCCTGCTTCACAAATCTGCCAGTTGACATAACAGTGAATTCTGAAGTATGAACACACAGGTTTTCCCACTTTCAAGTCTTCCTGTTCTCTCTCCGATCCTTCTAGGCAGGGGTAGGGGGAGCAACTGTGTGTTGCTTGGCTGTTGGCCATGGTCAACCTACCATAATAACAAAACAAACTTCAAGACCGTGCCCAGTGTAGCCATTTATAATTTGTCAATCTCTGCGGGTATCTTTGGACACACTGAACATAATTTTCTGTCAGGGAGTACAGAAGAAGCTGAAAATTTCACCATCTTTTCCTAAAAAAAAATAGTGGAGATCTATCTAGTGGCAAGCCTTGCTACTCAGTGACTCAGCTCAGTGACTCCCCATCTTTTCCTAAAAAAAAAGAGTGGAGTTCTATCTAGAATACTGAAACAGTGTTCAATGGGGAAGAATGAAAAAAAAAACCAAAAGCTTGCATACTGAACAGGATGCTACAGGAAAATCTAAGTACCAGACCCCACCTCATTTCCTCTGTGCTGCTTCCCAGCCTTCAACATGTTTTCTCTTCCCCTGGATGGATGATAAGCATTGAAAAGAACAGGGCATGCAGCAGCAATGTCCCTGCTGGTCTTTGGTGGATCCATTAGCAGCTAGAGTACTCAGGAAATGGAAGATCTAAGGTGTGGAGATTTAGGTGAGTGGAGAATTCTGTCAGAAAACAAAAGCAATTATTTTTTTTAAACACTTTAAAGAGTCAGGAAATTAGCAGGAATATGTAATCTGGATTGGTGTCTAGAACTTTGATCTGTGATTTGGTGGGGTCTGGATCTGTCCAATGCCTTTTCTCTGCCCTGAGGCTGTCAGATGAATAGAGCTTCTCAGAGTTTGATCAGTCTAGAAGATTTCCAGAATATGCCCTAGCAAAAGGAATTACCTATTTGCAGATTTAGATGCTCTGACAGAGCAATAAAATGCATCTTGTGAATGCAGCTGTCATTCATAGCTGTGAGTATCACGGTTATCGATGCACTGGGCTGGTCCTTTGCTGCCATGTGCAGTCTCAACAAAGACAGACAGAACATTCTTCTCTGTGGGCACTGATGTGAGACAACTCCAATTTACAAGCTGTGAATATCACCATTAGTGTGGTTTTGAGATTAATTTAATAAACTTTCAGCAGGACTTCATTTACGGGACTACGAACAATGCTCATTAGCTCAGATACTGACTTAAATCCACCTCTTAGCTTGCATTGCTCTGTACAGGCAGCTTCGGAAAATGTTAAGTTACAAATGCCTGTGAAAAAAACACAGAGGCTTTCAATGGATTGCTAAAAAGAATTTCAGAGTAGTTTGAAAAATCACGATTAAGCAGAAATTACAAAACAAAAGCAACCACCAGACTGATGATGGAATAAATTAAACCTTGTACCAATGACACAGAGTCATGTCCAAAATGTAGGCAAGTAATGAGACTGGAAGTCTGGATGAGTGTGATTGTGGTCAAGGCAGGTAAACCACATGAGAAAGTAGGTAGTGAGGGTTCAAGAAGCTCATGTCTGACTTTCATTTGTGTCAGATCCCTGTTTAACATTTGTGCTTGGAAAGCTTGCAGATCGATCTAAACAAGACTGCAGTATAAAGGGCCGAGTTTATGTTTACCAGCTTGAAATTTCCCTACTGAGATCCTCACACACAACAAATACCTCTAGGAAAATTATCTGGGCATCTTGTTGAAAACTCTAGCTTCTGAAAGCAGCAGTCGAGCGAATTCATTTCCTACCATTTTCATTGAAAAATCTTAGTTTTCAGATGGAATGCAATCAATATCTCTGTATTTTGAACAGCTGTTTCTCTTTGGGTACATGCCCAATGGCAATGTCCACAGCGAAGCCTTTGGGATTATTAGCAGACAATTACCAGCCTGCTGGAGTCCACCAGACTGCAGTAAGTTCAAAAGAAGTGTCTTCAGTGTGCAGTGTAAACCCTCAAAGCACCAAGGTCAGGGAAGAGAAAACGGAAACAATAAAAATAAATCAGAGGATTAGTGGCAGATGCCGAGGTGTCCCAAGAAGAGGATCTGTTACAGCTATCCATAATGCAGTTCACTGCTGCAGACCCCAAATTTAAGCTATCAAACCTAAATAAAGTATTTATTTTTATGCAACGGCAAAAGATTACTAAGGAGGCTGATTTTATTGTGAAAAGAACCCTTCCCATGTTTCGGTTAATTGGTTATAATGAAAAATAGGTAGCCCTCCCGTGGTGTGAAGCTACAAGCAAAAATCTGGTGATCAACATCCATTTTAGTAAAAATGAGAGGAAAAAGAGAAACCCTAATGCCAAAGTTGGTAATTCCCATGCTAGGCACAGTGTGAGGGAGACATCCAAAGCTCCTTTGGGTTGGCTTGAATAAATAAACAAACAAATAAATAAATAAATAACCGCCAGCAATGATTGAGAACGAGTCCAGGAAAGCTACTGCCAAAGAGACTTGCAAGTGCCGTAAAGTGAAAAAGGCGGCGGTAACTTCTTACCAAGAATCTTCTTTATTTCTGTAAGCGTTATCATGAAAGCTGGATGGAGAAAATCAGCTTCTCATTGCTGAGACAGCTTATGTCAAGGGCAATCACATTAGGCTGCGTCTCTCTTCAATCTACCGCTCTCTTAACTAAAGTAGCACATTCAAGGTGAGAACAGAAAACAAAGTCAAGTCTATTTTTAATTCTGATGTAAAAAATAGTCTGGGGCTTCAAGATGCACAGAAATAGAAGGTTATGCACCAAAATCTATTCTCTGCTTGGTTACAAAGAAGTGGTTTATACGTGTGCATGTACACATATCTATGTATCTGTGTGTTTTCAGACTCCACGTATCATTAAAGCAGTTAACTTCCCTGTTAACTGTAAAAGGGGACCCTAAAAACAGTGTAAGAAATAAGATCACCAGTCTATCTTGCTTTAAGATGCAGATGTGGCACTGTTGTAAATAACTTATTCTTCCCTGGAAATTAATATACATTTGAAATATTTAGTCTTCAGAAACTACTGGGTGCCCTCCCTCACTGAGCGCATGCTAGAACCTTTAGGGATATAAATATCTATCCTCCTTAATTCCTGGTAGGAAAAAGATGCAGAAATGAACTTGCTGGTGTAACACCAAAATGTATTGCTGGTTACAATATTTAATCACCTTAGGAGATTTTTAAGTTAATAGGAAAAAAATAGCCGGGAAAGGAACCCCCTGTTACAGCTAGACAAAGTTATTTAAATAGAGCTACCTTGAAAAAAAGTAAGCATTCTGTTACTAATTATTACACTTGAAATCCTTTTAAGAGCAACAAAGCAGTACACCTCATGCAGAACCTAAGATTTTATTGTTAGACTAATGAAAATGTAACATGATATTACTACTTCTCCAGTTAACTGATAGAACATTAATGAATAATACAGTTAAAATTAATCCACCTGAACTTCCTCGTATTTACACCTTTTCTTTAGCCCTAAGCTCCCACTTCTGATATCCTTTCAGGTCTTGAAGTCAAAAGTACTAGTTTTCCTCAAGCAGAAAAGGTGAGAGGCTATGATAAGCCTCTATTGTCACCAGTCCCAAGGTCATCATCAGCTGGCATTTAATGCTAGCCACGGAAGAGGTAGGCATGTTTCTCTTCCTTGCTCCTCAGACCCACTGGCTGTAGGGCTACTGGTTTTATGTTTTGTTACTGATCTGCTTTCTTTTTCTTGGTTCCTAGATGAAGTTTGAATGTTATACACAGTGGCCTCTGCAAGCTCCAATTAACACAAAATGTGTTGGGGTCCAGAGCGCCTTCACAGAATTGTAGGAGTTGGGAGGGACCTCTATAGATCATCTAGTCCAGCTCCTCCACCACCAAAGCAGGTTTGCTCAGAGCACATTACACAGGATGGCATCCAGGCAGGTTTTGAACGTCTCCAGAGGATACTCCACAATGTCCTTGGGCAGCCTATTCCAGGCTTCGTCACCCTCACAGGAAAGAAGTTTTTCCTCATCTTAGATGGAGCCTCCTGTGTTCCAGCCTGTGCCCGTTGCCCCTTGTCCTGTCACTGGGCACCACTGAAAAGAGTCCAGCTCCATCCCCCTTGCACCCACCTGTCACGGAGGCACCCACAAAACAAACAGCAGCCGCTATCCAAAAATGGGGTTTATTGCAACCAGGGTTGCCAGCACTCCTTTTGACTAAACAGGTTCGGATGTCTGTTGGGAAATAACTACTACACAACTGATGCCTAAGTTTAAGGAATGACAAACCAAAATGGGCAAACT
>VWZK01014227.1:299950-425986 GCA_013396935.1 Baryphthengus martii | reverse complement strand
CTGCTCTGTGGAGTTTGCCCTGAAATCTAAACGGAGACAGACTGGTGAAGCTGAAGCCCAGGCTCTTGCTTCAGAGCAGTAATGCAGTTGTTTCACAGACTATGGAATGGCCCTTAAGCAAAGGCAAGCCCAGGATGTGTGAAACTAATTAGTATCTCAGAGGCACTTCTGAGTGCCTCAGAGTTTGCCAGTGACTCCCTCAGTTGGTCGTATTATCTGCTCAGGGTTTCTTGATCAGTTAAACTTTGCCGGGTTCAAGGGGCTGTGAGATAAGAGTTGCTGGCCTCTCAGATGTGCATCCACACAAGAATGCAGCAGGAAGTCTGAACTTGGGTAAGAAGCTGCATAGCTGGGGGATGTCAGCGGAGCAATGGATAACATCAAGGGAGAGGAGCGTTGCTGGATGGTTGAAGCAGAAACGAGGGACGTTGTGTCAGCGTGACTGCTGCCAGTGGCGCTCTGGCCCTGCCAGCACCATGTGCATGATCACAGTGGACCACAACGGGACTCAGTGCTGGCAGCAAGAGAATTGCCAGATGGGTCACTCTAGGCTTGCTTTGTGGTAGCATTAGGAAGGCAGTTGTGAACATCTGCTTGTTTCAAAGAGGAAGGTGGTTTTCTCCCATATACTTGCCACGCTCATCTGTGCTTGCAATCCCAATGCTTGCACAAGCTCACATCTGCACCTGATGGGCCACACGACCTCAGGGAGGAAACTGGACTGCATGGAGCAAGACAAAGAGGAGTTCTACCCTCTGTGAGGGCTCTTCCTTGCAGCAAAAGCCCTTGAGCTACAAGGCTGCTACACTGACCTTCAACCCCAGCTTTGTTTTCTAGAATGCTTCAGCAGAGCCTGTCCCCGGTGGCGTGTCCTGGTTTGAGCCGGAACACTACCAGTTTTCTGTTCAGTAATTTCACTTCTCAGCTCAGTCCCTCCTAACAGTACTTTTTGAAGTCAACAGCAGATTTTTGCAGGTAGTCTCTGCTTCTAGTAGTGATAACACTCCATGTTTAGAGTTGGGGTGTGCAGACCCCACACCTGTGGGGAGGAGTGGCCAGCACAGGTGACCCAAATGTGACCAGCAAGGGATGCCATCCCATGTATGTCATGTCCAGTGGAACACCAAGGGATCACACGGGTAAAGTTTCTTCTTCAGTGGCCAGTGTTTGGGGAGGACATTCATTATTCATGCATTTCTGAATCCCGTTTCAGAATCTAGCTCCTGATTCTGGTTCCCTTCATCCTCTGAGTGCAGTCTGGGACTTCCTCCGTGCCTACTCTGCAGGACCAGTGTTGATGAGATTGCCTTTGTGGGTTGGGATGAGATGATGTAGGGGTTGTGTGTTGGGTTCAATATCGCTTATGTATTTCGTTATTTCCTTACCAGTATTCTTATATTTTTATTGTTACTGTTTTATTAAAGCTGTTTTAGTTTTCTTATCCAACCCATAAGCCTCTCTCCCTTATTCCCTTTCTCTTCCCCTTTAGGAAGGATGAGGGGTTAACAGAGAGTGTCTGTCACTCATCTAGTGTCCGCACAGCCTTAACCGTTGGCACGGTGGCCTGACAGTTTTGGGTGATGCCAGGTCCAGTACCCAGCAGCAGCTCGGCCGGGGCAGGCCGGGCCTCCCCGAGGCCCTTAGGCTGTGGCGGCAGCGCAGGCCGCGGGGTCTCCATGGCAACCCCCTTGCCGGCTCCGACATACACCGCGGCCGACAGAAAACTACAGGCCCCAGAAGGCCTTGCGGGAGTCAGGCCGCACCTCACTTCCCATCACGCTGTGCGCGCCCGCCCGCTCCGTGTCCGTGTTGTCGGACGGTCTTCGGTCCGCGTCGGCTCCCGGCTGTTTGTTCCCGACCCTTGCAGGAGCCGTCCGTCGCCTCTAGTCTCTTTCCAGGGCTTGGCTTCAGGTGCGTGAAGTCCCGGAGCCACGGCGGCTTTTAAGTCCCAGCGTGCCTTGCGCGGCGCCACAACAGAAATGGCGGCGCTCTCCGCGGCGCCGTGGACGTGGGGGCTGTGGCGGTAGAGGCAGGCTCGGCTCGGCTCGGCTCCCGGTGCTGACGCTGAGCGGAGACTCCGGGCTAAGCAGCGGCAGCAGGGAGGGGGAGTCGTGCCCCGCCAGCCCCGGCGCTGTGCGCGGCAGGCCCAGGGCACCGCTCTTCGTCCTCTTTGCGGTACCGGTGAGACGGCGTCTGAAGGCTGCGCCCAGCTCCGTGAGGGCTCCGAAGCTGGAGCAGTGTGGGAGGTGGAGAGAGGCAGGGGAAGCCGGGTGAGTTCAGCCGGAGGAAGAGAAGGCGAGATGGAGACCGTGCTGCTGTCGGGAGAGGTTTCGTGCAGCCTGGTTCTCATAGCGGGGGTGCCCTCGGGTGGGATCTGAGGTGCTAAACCCAAGTTACAACATGAGAGGTTCTCGTGAGACATGAGAAATGTAGAGCAGGGGTTTGAAGTGTTTTGGGACCTCCTTTCATGGAATTTTTCCAACTTCGGAGGGTAAATTCCTAATAAGTAATGTACTCTTAAGTTGGCCCTGCTTTGTAAGGCTGTTGGACATCATTCAGAGATTTGTTCTAATCTGTATTACTGGATGATTTTTAAGGGAAGGAAGCTGCTAACAGCAGTGCTTTGAGGATCCAGAAATAAGGAGTAAGGGAGGATTTGGCGGTGTCCTGCTGAAGTGCTTCTCTGGAGTGGTGGGTGGGTACAGTAGACTCAATAAGGGGATTGCTGCCTCCTGAGTATCATGGAATCACAGACTGGTTTGGAAGGGACCATTAAAGCTCATCTAGTCCAACTGCCCTGCAGTGGGGAGGGACATCTGCAGCTAGAGCGGACTGCTCAGAGCCCTGTCCAACCTCACCTGAAATGGTTTCAAGGATGGAGCATTGACCACCTCTCTGGGAAACCTGGGCCAGTGTCTCACCACCCTTAGTGTAAATAATTTCTTCCTTCCCTATAGTCTAAATCTCTCCTTTTTTATTTTAACCCCATCACCCCTTGTCCTCTTGCAACAGACCTTGCCAAAAAAGTCTGTCCCCATCTTTCTGACAGACCCCTTCAAGTACTGAAAGGCCACAAGGAGGTCTCCCCAGATCCTTCTCTTCTCCAGGCTGAACAACCCCACCTCTCTCAGCCTGTCCTCACAGCAGAGGGGTTCCAGCCTTCTCTGGCTCCCCTCCTGTAGGTCCCTGTCACTCCTGTGGTGAGGGCTCCAGAGCAGAGGGGCAGAATCCCTTCCCTTGACCCACGCTGCTGGGGATGCATGTGCACCTTTTTATGGTGATCAGACCTATTAGGCGGAAACTGTTGAGCATTCATATGAGGAAAACAGGAAAGGTCATCGTCGTATAAGGGGTTATGTATTGTATGAAAAGCTGAAGAAGCTTTATAGAGCAAGCAGTGTGAACGCTGCTTCGTAGACAGCTGCTCTGAGCGCAGCCCTTTGCCTACAAAGTGCTTTACTGGGGGAAGGACTGAGAAGGCCTTAATGTAGTGCTAATTTATAAAAAGTTGTAGGAGTTGCCTGTTGACCTACCTGTTTGTTGAATGGGGAGCTACCAACTACATTTGGATTGTCAAAGCTCTTAAAGAAATGGAGCTGAGGCGGGAGAGAAAGATTGTTACTTGATTCAATAATTCACCTAAAAGGTAGGAAATGGAAGATCCACTGTTGCAGAGGGATGAGGGGGAGTTTCGTTGTACTTTCACTAGGGCCTGCATTCCGTGTATTATAAACTATCAGAAATAACCAGTGAATACACAGATGAAGACTTTTTTCTTTCTTGTGAAATCGACTGGAGTACTGCATTAAAGACAAGTGCCATCTGCAAAGCTTTAAAATCTTTCTGCTAATAGGCAGCTGAACGAAGCAGTAGATAATATCTGTTGTAGAGGAGTCCGATGCAGGGCAGAGATGGGCACAGCCTTACGGTTCTATATGTACACAGGTATTTCTGTGAAGTGCCTGTGTGGTGGGGGGATTTGAAGTGATCATACAGGAGTGAGGCCTCGGGGTGATAATAAACGCTTCAAAAAAGATAGTTCACTGCTCAGCAGTTGTACAAAAAGAGAATAAACCAGGGGATTCAGAGCAGGTAGATAAAAATAATCCAAAATAGGGGATGGGGTCAATTATAGGATTGAATGCATGAATAGGAAAGCTTGTGTCTGGAGGAGATGTCTGAGCAGGATATGATAAAGATCTGTCAAATTGCATATGGAATGAAGGGAAGCTGGGGAATGGTTGTTCACCGCTTCCGTGTGACTCCTTGATTACTCGCTGCTACCGCACGCCAGGTGAAATGATGGAGTGACCAGTACATACCAAAAAGGAGCTATCTTTGGGAGGCCTGGAACGTGCTCAGGAGGTTGCAAGACTTCCCAAAAAGGACTGAAGAATTTTCTGTAAGGAGAAATTTAATTTCTGACTCAGACATCTGAAAGCCAGGATAATATTTGAATAAAGTATCCCTGTATATTTGTCTTTTTATTACATTTCCCACCTGAACTGGCTGATGCTTGGGACAAGTTACTTGTGCACATGGATTCATTGAGAGTGTGCAGAATTGTAATGAGTTTGAGAGGCCTTACATTGATTTTCTGTAGGAAACTGGGCAACTTGAGCATTAGTTTATTGTGAAGGTTTAGAAGGGACTATTTGTTTTGCTCTGTGCATTTTTTTTCTGATGCAGAATTGAAATGTCATATATTCGGTTGTATGAAATGTGTTTGAAATGTGATTATCTTTGATTAAAAGTCTGTTCAGACATATGCTGGCATAAATGCTTGAAACTCACTCTTCTTTTTTATTACCTTAGTGCACACATTGTGTGGATCTGATGTTCATTTTTAGAATGAACAGAATGAGATAAAAAAAAAAATAGCAAATTCTACAGTCAGGACTGGAGGGTTCATCTTGGAGGATTGGAGGTAGGTGGATTGAATGACAGTTTTTATAGTAAATCAATCGTTTGCTCTTTTTAAAGGCCTGTTTTTCCTTCACAATGTTTGGAGACTTATTTGAAGAGGATTTTTCCTTTATTTCAAACAATCATTGTGGAAAAGGGAAGAAATTAAAGCCCAGAGATTCTGAGCCTCCAGCTCCCAGAGATTTCACCAACCTAAGTGGTATCAAAAACCAGGGTGGGACTTGCTACCTCAATTCCCTTCTGCAGACTCTGCTTTTCACACCTGAATTTCGAGGTAACATGTTCAAAATCTTCTTAAAATAATGGTGGAATTCATATTTCACAGTGACTTGTGTTTCTACTTATTTCTAAAGAAATACCACAAACACAGATTGTTTTCAGGAAAAGTTCACTCTGGTTTACTTCAAGTAAGTTATTACATAATACTCAGAGCTATTGGTCTGTGAAATTAATATCGTGAATTCTGCACAAAATGGATGTGCTGTAAAAATTGCTTTTTCTTACAGTGGATGGTTACAGTTTGTGTAAATAAGAGAGGTTATTACTGTCTATAAAGTGTCCTTCATTTTTTTTTTTAATGGAACCACTACAATTCCTGAAAAAAATAGATATTTTGGCATCTGAACGCCTTCATACTTAGTACTCCTTCATTGTTATAGCTTGAACCACTTGCGAGAATTGTAAAATGGTTTGGGTTGAAAGGGTCCTATCATGGTCATCTAGTCCAACCCCCCTGCAGTGAGCAGGGACTTCTGTGACTAGAGCAGGTTGCTCTAGAGCCGTGTCCAACCTGACCTGGAATGGTTCCAGGGATGGGGCATTAACCATCTCAATGGGCAACCTGTTCCAGTGTCTCACCACCCTCGCAGTGAAGAATTTCTTTCTTCTCTCTAGCCTAAATCTTCCCTCTTCCAGTTTAAAACCATCATCCCTGATTCTATCACTACACTCTGTGATAAGAAGTACCTTCTCTACTTTCCTGTAGGCCCATCAGAATGATGTTCAGAAGTGTTGTTTAATGTCTTCATTTGTCAAAAAGAATAATATCCTAATGCTTGACAGTTAAAATACAGTAAGTCTTTAAAGAGGGGATATTGACTTTATTTTTAAAGAGGCATTTTTCTTTACAGAGGCGCTGTTCTCTCTAGGACCTGAAGAACTCGGGACTCTGGATGATAGCAGTAAACCAGATGCAAAGGTATTTACAATTTTCTTGTTCTTGGTCACTGCTGAATGTTGACTTGGAGGAAAACTGTTCCAATTCACATGAAACTTCTTATGAGAGTGAATGAAGGCCAACTTTTGATACTGAAAGACAGTTTGGTTGGCTGATATTTGATGTTTCATGCCTTTGTAAGTTTTCAGTGCTGTAAGCTTTTGTGTCAGAAGTAAGATATTGAGCCCGTTTCTGCTCTAATTGATACCAGACATCATTTTGTCCTCAAGGGGAGCAGGAACAATCCCAAATTCTGTGCAGTCCTTTTTTTCAGTTTCTCTCGTCTGTAATGGAAGCTGCAGTGCTTCAACTTCTTTATCATCAGAAAAAAAGAAGTGTGTGCAGCCTTGATGACCACACTGAGGTTCTCAGGAGGTTTAACAGCTCACCCGTGTACAAGATGGTGTGGGACTGGGATTTAATCTTTGTTTAAAAAGAGCTTACTAAAGCTGACTACAGAATTTCAATTTTATGTCTCGGGTTAAAGTGACACAACTGGTTGATTGGAAAAACATCTTTGTGAGGCAACTATAAATACAGGTGACTGATATGAGGAAAGTCTGAGAGCCCTGGGGCTGTTTAGCCTGGAGAAGAGAAGACTGAGAGGGCATCTGATCAATGCTGATCAATAGCTAAAAGGTGAGGGTCAAGAGGATGGGACCAGACCCTTGTCAGTGGTGCCCAGCGAAAGGACAAGGGGCAGTGGGTGCAAACTGGAATCCAGGAGGTTCCATCTGAACAGGAGGCAAGACTTGTTTGCGGTGAGGGTCCCAGAGCCTGGCTCAGGCTGCCCAGTTAGGTCGTGGAGTGTCCTTCTCTGGAGAGATTCCAAACCTGCCTGGACAATGCGATCCTGGGCACCCTGCTCACTGCAGGGCACTTGGAAGAAATGATCTCCAGAAGTCCCTTCCAGCCACACTATTCTGTGATTCTGTGACCAAACTTGTTGATATTAACCATTCTCCTTTCCACTCCACCACCAAACCCTTTACTGAGCACAGAGTAGGACATGTTAAATCTATATGGCATGATACCTTGTAGTGGAATTCTTAGGGTTTACTATTATGTCCTTTTTTTACTATGGCAATGGCTTAATTTTAACCTGTACAGTTTTGCTTTATTGCAAAACGTGTATTCCATGACTGTATTTGGCTGCATAACAAGAGGCGCTCTTAAGTTTTGAAACCAAATCTGACTGATGTTTTGATACGATTTGAGTAACCTGTGTTACGAAAGCCATAGACAGCGGTGATTTATTTCTACTAAAGTTTTGTACTAAATGATTTTTATTTAAGTTATTGCTTTGAGGACTCTATCTGATCTCTGGGGTGTGTTTTATGTTTTATTTCTAGGTTCGAATAATTCCATTACAACTTCAACGGTTATTTGCTCAGCTTCTGCTCTTGGACCAGCAGGCCGCATCTACAACAGACCTCACCGAGAGCTTCGGGTGGAACAGCCATGAGGTACAAATCACCATCAGTGACACCGTCATTGATAAACTGATTCCTTAATGGAGGAGATTTTTTTATTTTTTTTTAAGTCTGACATTTAAGAAGTAGCTTATAGCTTACAACTTCAAGCTATGGAGATAGCATTGAATTCAGTTGGTTACCATTGTATGCTATGGTATCTCCACTAGAAGGATGTGTCAGTGGTTTACAGTGAGCAACAGATGCAAATTGTTCTGTTAGATACAATTTCAGTAGCTTTTCCTTTGTCTTTACAGGAATGTGTCTCCACCAGTAATTAAGGTGCTTGTCCTCAAATACTTAGGTTCTTACCTAAATTGAGCTGCGGAATTCATCTGAGAGTTTAAGTCTACCCAAGTGAAAGTCTCTTATGTGGGTTGTAGTTCATATACTTTTAGCTACTCAGAGAATCACAGTCATAGAACTGTTTAAGTTGGAAGAGACCTTTAAGATTGTTGAGTCCAATCATTAACCCAGCACTGCCAGGTCACCACTAAACCATGTCCCTCAGCACCACATCTACACAGCTTTGAAACCCCTCCAGGGATGGGGACTCCACCACTGCCCTGGGCAGCCTAGGCCAGGCCTTGACAACCCTTTCAGGGAAGAAACTGTTCCTCATGCCCAGCCTAAACCTCCCCTGGTGCAAGTTGACGCTGTTTCCTCTTGTCCTATCACTTGCTCCTTGAGAGGAGAGACCAACCCCCACCTGTCTCCAGCCTCCTTTCAGGGAGTTGATAGCCAGAAAGTCTCCCCTGAGCCTCCTTTTCTCCAGGTTGAACAACCCCATGTCCTTCAGCTGCTCCTCACAAGACTTGTGCTTTAGATCATTTACCAGCTTTGTTGCCCTTCTCTGGACACACTCCAGCCCCTCAATGTCCTTCTTGGAGTGGGGTGTCCAAAACTGAACACAGTTCACATTTATCATAACTAAATTAAGAATAACAAATAGTAATAAAGGTAGTATTTACTACTCAAGGTAGTAAATATATGGATAATCCCTGAGGCAGATGTCTTTGTCACACTCAATTTATGTTGTTTTTAAGCAATAACCAAAGAGGGTGGCACTACTGTATTTCTTCATGTTTTTTTTTTTTTTTTAATCATGCAGGAAATGAGGCAGCATGATGTGCAGGAATTAAATAGGATTCTGTTCAGTGCTTTGGAAACTTCCCTTGTGGGGACTTCGGGTCACGACCTTATTAACCGATTGTACCATGGGATAGTTGTCAACCAGATTGTTTGTAAAGAATGCAAGAATATCAGCGAGAGACAGGTAAAGCTGAACAATTTTCTAGGATAGGTTTCTCTTCACTCTGTTAAAGATACTTTGAATGTTCTCTTTGTTTTTAAACTAAAAAAGTAATGATATCTTTCTGAGTGTTACTGGTGGACTTGTTGAATCACAAAAACCCAGCATGGTGTGCTAGGTAGAGTATATTGGGTGTTGCAGGCTTTCAAGTGTGGAAATCATTCATTACTTTGTTGTGAAGTCTTGGCTAGCATTTTCTAAACCACCTACATCTATGACTCAGGTAGAAAAACAGGTATTGTTGCATCTTCAGAATTGACAAGCGTTGCCTTTAGCTGAACCATGGGGTAACAGTGAAACATGTCTTTATAGTCTTTTATACTCTTTTTTATTTAAAAAAAATGCGGGATTTTTATTTTTAAATTAAATTCTACTCTGTGGACATATGGGTGTGTTTTTTTCCCATCAGTAATGAAAGTAAGATGAATGCTTACATCTGCTGTGGGGAATGGAATGAATATCTTCCTAACAGGCTGTAGAACTCCCATCACTTAACTACGATCTTCATTTTTGTTGTACTTCTGCATAGGAAGATTTCTTAGATCTAACGGTGGCGGTAAAAGGTGTTGCTGGCCTGGAGGAGGCCCTCTGGAATATGTATGTAGAAGAAGAGTTCTTTGAAAATGAGAACTTGTATCGATGCGGGGCCTGTGATAAACTTGTTGAAGCTTCAAAGGTAATGAATTGGTGATTCTCGGTGATCAGTGTGCTAAGAGCTCGAAACTTTATGTTCCTCTTTAATCAGACAGTGTATAGCAAGAAGATGCCAAAATTCAACCTGTTTTTTAAACCTCAGCAACTATGTCAAAGCCTCAAATGTTGTTGCATCTTTAATCAAGGCAGCGATGAATGGGATGTAGTTTGGAGAGCGTTGCCTCATTCATACACTTTACAGGCCCCTGGCTTTGGGCACGTCAGAGGGTGGGCTAAGAGACAAGCTAGAGCATGAAGGAAAAATAAACAGATCCAGGCAATGAAGAAAACCATAGAAATTCTCTCATGAATAACCCAAATGGGAGAGAAAAGCAATGAACAGGTGTTGCTCTGCCCAGGGAAATGGGATTTGTTGATCCAAGTCTTGCATTGTTTTTCCTGATGCTGAAGATGTCCTTAAACTGACCAAAGAACGCACGGAAAATGTGTGCTGTGGCGTTGCAGAGCGCCACAGTGTTCAGAAGGAAAGGCAGGTCCTTCAGGTGAGTGGCAACATACTCATGAAAGGCATTGTCCAGCTCTTCTAGTGTCTGAGACACTGGGTATGTCTTCACCGTGTATTCCTGTGTCGTTCCCATGTGGCGGCTCACTTCTGGCATAAGCACCACCAAGTCGTGTCCTCTCTCGCTGAGCTTTTCAACCACGTGCTTCATGCTGAGCAGGTGACTTCCAGCCATGGGCACCACCAGGAGTTTCCCCTCCATCTGGAAAGCCTGGAAGGAAGAAGGTGAAAATCCAGGCAAAGCCTCCAAGACATGTTCCTGTTCTCAGGGTACAGATCACAGAATAGTCTTCTCCTTCAGGCTGTAGCATGTAGTTGCTTTTGAAGACAGCCGATGGGTTTATCTATTGACATGTGCTGTTTGTCATAATCTAGTTAATGATTCACTGCTTTGACCTGTGCTCAACTCTAGGTGAGAACTGTTGATTTTGAGTTGATTTTTTTTCAAAATTATTGAAAAGCCAAATGCAGTGACCTTTCACTGTGCTTAGTCATCAGAGTTCCTTAGGTGTTCCACGGAGAACTGTTGATGTTAACTCTGTGATGTTTATCAAGAGTGGTCCCCAGTAGCTAAGGGCATCCAGCTGAAGTTACTCCTTTGGACTGGTTTCCTGCCTTCACCACTGGGCACCTTAAGAAAACTTCAGATGCTTGACATTTTGTCGATGTTGATATCCTCCAGAGGAGTTGTGTGTGTGACCCTCAAACAGAGGCATGATTGATAACAGTAGTTGAGGTCTGTGTCCTAGTACAGCCTGCAGCATCTTTGCGCTGACAGCTTGTCCCTCTGTGCTGGTTTATTGATGGTTTGGACTGACTTCACCAACAGTCATTGAATTTAAGACTTTTTTTTATTTATCTTTTCATCTATCCAGGGCATGGCAGCCCAGTGAGAGCTATACGAGCGTTGTAGATCTTTGAATTACTTTTTTCCAGCCTGATACATGGTGGTGTTTGGTTTCCTTCTTTCATGTCATGGAATTTTTTTTTTATAAAAAGTTACTGCTTTTTCCTCTTATTCCCACTATTTTTTGTAAAGGGGAAACAGACACTGGCAGCTACTAGAGCACTCGACATTTTTGCAACAGCGAAACTCTTTGGCCTACTGCGGTGACTGTTCTACAGCAGGATCAGCGTGATCCAAACCTCACCGCACACTGAAGGTAGAAGGGAGCGGGAGCAGAGCAAGCTGAGGACAAGTGAAGTTAATCAGTGAACCGGGAGTTCAGGAGCTTTGGCCGGTGTGTCATGTGCCTGGCTTATAAGGGCTTGTTTGAGTTAAACTCTGCTGGGTGCAAGGGAGTGCAAGAGAAGAGTTGCTCACCTCTCAAATGGGGTCATTCCTGGAAGAAGGCAGCAGGAACTCTCAACTTGGATATGAATAGCTGGGGGAGGAATGGACAGCCTCAAGGGAAAAGGGATATCCTTGAAGGCTGTAGCAGAAAGGAGGGATGTTGTGTCAGCACAACCATTGCCTGCAGCTCTGTGGCCCTGTTGGCATGATGTGTGTGATCACAGAGGACCACGGTCAGACTCAACGCTGACAGCAAATGAGGTGGCAACTGGGCCACTCCAGGCTTGGTAGCAGCATTAGGAGGTAGCAATGTGACCACCTGCCCACACTCAGCTTGTTTCAAAAACAAGATGACCCATAGCCACCCGTTCCGTTCCTCCCTCCCTTCAGCACTCTGCTGGTCTTTATTATTCTCCTCCCTTTTTTTGTCTCGCCCTCTAGAGATATTAGTAATTGAGGAACTTCATGTTCCGGAACTTTCTCAGATTTTAATGGTACCATCTTATTTTCACCCTAAACTTGGAAGACTGTGCAGAATGCTTTGTGCCACTGAGCTCTGCAGCATAGTCTTCACAACTGTTGCAGATAGAATACCTAATTCAGGGGATTTCTTAACCTGTGCATGTGTTCCTGGGATGCTCTCTGTTGTGGCTCTGCAAGTGGAGGGTTGGATGGAGACATTGGAAAGGCTCAGAAGTGTGTCCACGTACCTTCAGAGGTGATACAACACCATAGTCATAGAATCGCTTAGGTTGGAAAGGACCTTTAAGATCATCAAGTCTAACCATTAACCCAATGCCACCAGGTCACCACTAAACTATGTCCCTCAGCACCATATCTAGGGTCCCCTGTCCTGGCTGCTCCTCCCCACAACGTGGGGCACAAGATGTAGCAGTGACCTTGGTCTGCACAGGAGCAGGTATAAGCAAGAGCCTTTCCACACACCCCAACCCTTGGCAGCAGCTCTAAACATGGAGCGTTATCCCTGCTGGAAGCAGAGACTGTCTGTGAAAATCTGCCCTTAATTCAGACAGTGCCGTTAGTTAGGAGAGACGGAGCTGAGGAGGGAAATCACTGAACAGAATTAGCTCTGTTCTAGCTCAGACCAGGACATCCTCTGTGGAAATGTAATTAATGATGAGAAGTTCAGCAATGTCCTCCTTTGTTTTCTCTAGGAGGATAAAGTCAGAGACTGGTAATTACCATTCAGGAAAGGTATAGGACTTATCAGAGGGGGTGGATTTTGATTCCTTTTAGAATGCCTAGTTGGTAGGGAAATAGAATTATGGAAGACAATTTATAAATGAAGGCACTGGCCATGTCTGCCTGTTTATAAAGAAGCTTTGTAGGGAAATGAATTGACCATAACAAGGCAGAAACTACTATTCTGTTAATCACTCTCTGCTTACAATTTTTTTGTTTTTAAATCATTTTGCAGTCTGCTAAACTACGCAAGTTGCCGCCTTTTCTCACCATTTCTCTCCTGAGATTTAACTTTGACTTTGAGAAGTGTGAACGATACAAGGAAACGAGCTGCTATACGTTCCCCATCCAGATAAACTTGAGGCCTTTTTGTGAGCAGGTTTGTACCGTTACACTTGTTAAAGTGTCAGTATATTCAGCAGAGAACTGGTATCTCAAGGACAAGTTATCTTTTGTTTTGCATATTGTCACAGCAAGGTATTTGAGAAGCTTAGTGGGGTGGTTCTTGTCCCTAATTCCAAATTTTTGGTCTTTCAACTTGTTTCCAAAAGACTTTCTAACTGAGGGGGAAATACCTTGTAGCTAGACAAGGGGAAAGGAATAATTGCCTAAAATTTAATCTGATGTTTCCTTGAAGATTATCACCAGGAAATTGAAATTTTATGTTATCATTGGCTGATAATATATGCATAAATTTATCTGTAGATGTTTTATGTGCCTGTAGTTATTTTGTTTCTCTTAGGAATCTTAGCTTTGCATTCATATATATGTATTTCAATTATAGACTGAGCTATAAAAGTGCTTGATGTCAATTTTTGATCCTTAGAATACATAAAGAATATACTTAATAGAGGCACTATTATAGAAAAAGACATTTTTCCATATTGAAATGCTGCAGTGCAAGCTTGGAAACTTCTTAGTATTTGCATTTGAGAAAGTATTTTTTTTTTAATTTTTTTTTTCAGTTGGTATGTGCATATAAATGTGTTACTTTGGGTTTTTTTTCTCCAATCCTTTAAGCAAAATAAGCCTGGTGATAGAACAGCTCAACCTGTTTGTTCATGATCTGCACCAACATTGGATCATTTTAAATTTTGCATTTCTGATGTATTGTTCAGAATCGTGCTTCAAAGGTTGCTTAATAAACCTGTGCCTTGGTCTGTGGTTTGTGTCGCTCCTGACTTGTGTTCCCCAGCACTGAAAAGCTGTTTCAGTCTCTGCACATGCAAATACTCAGAGGGATATCCAAAGCTGTGCTGATGCTGTGAAACTGTCCTTGTGTGAAAGACTGACTCATATATATTATTATTATTGTTTTTCTTTTTAAAGACTGAAATGGATGATTCAGAGTACATGTATGAGCTCTTCTCTGTTATTATTCATAAAGGTGGCTGCTATGGAGGCCACTATCATGTTTATATCAGAGATGTGGATGAATTAGGAAACTGGCAATTACAAGTAAGTCCTAAAGGTTTTTCTCCCTTGCTTGATGTAGGAGCTAGTGGATGAAATGTGGAATCATAGAATCATTTTGGTGGGAAAAGACCTTTAAGATCATCAAATCCAACCATTAACCCAGCACTGCCAGCTCACCACTAAACCATGTCCCTCAGCACCACATCTGCACAGCTTTGAAACCCCTCCAGGGATGGGGACTCCACCACTGCCCTCGGCAGCCTGGGCCAGGCCTTGAAAACTCTTTGAGGGAAGAAATTGTTCCTGCTGTCCAACCTAAACCTCCCCTGGTGCAAGTTGACTCTGTTTCCCCTTGTCCTATCACTTGCTCCTTGGGAGGGGAGACCCACTCCCACCTGTCTCCAACCTCCTTTCATGGAGTTATTGATAGCCAGAAAGTCTCCTCTGAGCCTCCTTTTCTCCAGGTTGAACAACACTAGGTCCCTCAGCTGCTCCTCACAAGACTTGTGCTCCAGACCCTTCCCCAGACCTTTTTGATCTGCTGAACTATCTCGCATTACTGGGCTCACTTTTACTTTTCCAAATTAATTTAATATCTTTACTCAAGACTTGCACAGTCATTTTAGTGGATAACTCCGTCTGTTTGTCAATAATGCAAATGCCTTTTTCTGTTAAAAAAAAAAGAGTCATTTATTGTTCTTGTCTAGGAAGAAGAGGATAGGCTGATTGAAGATAAGGCTTTAAGAGATACTGAAAATGCCCAAGAAATAGAAAATCCATTGGTGGTGTTGAAAGGGATTTTATCAGAGGTATGGTATGTAAGGAGTTTATTGATTTGATTTTGATGTTAGGGAACCTAAAAGAAGGGGTCAGTGTGTGCAAGGACAGGTTTAAGGGTGCAGATCTCTTCTGAATTTACTGTGAAGCAGCTAAAACTTGTCACTTACCTGACTTTCATACTAATAGTAGCTCTTCTTACAGAAAATAGTCTTTTTTTTGAGTATTTAGGTTGCTTACCGAAGCTGTTGTAAAAGATTATATTGCATTGGCTTATTAAAAAACAATTATTTAAGCGCTTCAGAACTGGCTTCTTTGTGTTGATCCCTCGACTTTTGTAGCCTTCATTATCCTAGATTTTAATTTCTTTGTAGGAAGACTCTAAACAAATACCTGTGGATCAATTAGGGCAGAAAGTATTGGAGAAAAAAGGGGTGTCTTGGAATAAGAAATACCGAAAACAACATGGTGCATTGCGAAAGGTAATACACATGTATGTTAATTTGGTTTTGACTGTTAAGATAGCTTTACATTTATATTCTTATTTACTAGTCTGTAGAATGGTAATAGAAAATACTGGCCTTCGGACTAGCAAGATGGAGTGTGTGTGTAGGAGAGGTTTGTATGAGAAATCAGTAGACTGGGGAACATGGACAAGAGTCTCAAGGGATTGTCTACCCAAAAGCTTGTGTCTTTTTGTTTCATGTATACGATTGGCCTCTGAAATAGTTAATCTGACCCACGGAACCTTGTGGCTTTTACGAGGAAGTGACAGAAACAAGTTGTGAGCAACCTAGTACTAACCATTTCAAGTTGGAGTGCTGTTGTGAATATTACCAGAGGTGACTTGTCACAAGTGCCGGATGCACACCAAAAGCACAGCGATTAGTGCAGGACTTACCTTGTTGAAGTTGCCGCAAATGGTTTTATGCTTTTTGAAGTATGAACTGAGTTTTTGATTATGATTGAAATTCAGATTTTAGGGGTGGTTTTGTTTTTATTTTGAGAGAGTTGGGTGGTTTTGGTAGTTTTGTGAGGAGACTAGAGGGTGTTTGGTGTCCACCCCCAGCTCGCCCTCCCTCAGGAGCCACAATTTTGTTTTGTGCAATTTGGGCACCAGACTTGTTTGAAGCATCGTCATGCTGCTAATGTGAAAGTAGAGAACAGAGAAAATAAACTGGGCAAAATGAAACAACTAGGTTTGAAATTCTTGAAATGCCACAATGGGGACCATTGGTTTGGGTAAGGTACAAGTGCTCAGACCGAAATTGAGCTTCATCTCCTTGTCTGGTAAATACAGAAGGGAGCAATTCTGCAGAGTCTAGGCAGCAGAAAGTACCAATGTTAGAGGGCTAAACTAGTTGGAATAGGACTTTGTGTGTCTGATAAAGCAGAAGCTTTTTAATTGCCTGCAGAGCATCACTCTCTATGCTGCCTTTCCAGGGACAGAGAGTATGTGCTTATGAGAAGTGTTTTAAAAGGACTCCAGTGTCTCAAAGAATCCTTGAAATCCAGAAGTTGGTCTGGTTTAATTCTTAGTGACGCGTGTATGTTGAAAGCCATTCTTTTCGCAATTTCTTGCTCGATAGTTTCAAGTTATATGAGTAACTAAGCCAGCAACAGCACATGAAAGATCAGACAGATAAGTGGTGGTAGGAGAATTACTTTTTTTTTCTCTGAGGAAATACATGAGGAAGGGTCATAAAACCAAGTTTGAAGGGCTGGGATTTGTGTATCACTTTGAGGATGGATCAGGTGAAGAAGCTAACACAGACCGCTCTGTTTAAAATGGGCTATCCACTTCATCTTGTCCTTCCTTTCCTTATAGTATTTGCAGAATCATCCTCAGATATTTCAGTTCAGCCCTGATGAAAATAAGGTCGGTCTGAAGGAAAAACACAAGCTCCCATTTAAGTCAGATGCTCAAGGACAAGATCTCCAAAGCCTGCCTCAGAAGAATGATGTGCAGTGGAATTCAGAAAAAAACCCTCCAAGGCTAAGGGACAGTTCTGCTGGTTGCCATTGGTTTGATCTGAATGATTCCAAAGTCCAGCCAATCAAGGAGAAGGATATTGAGAAACAATTCCAGGGTAAAGAGAGTGCCTACATGCTGTTTTATCGAAAATCTCAGTTAAAAAGACCGCCTGAAGGTACACAAAGCTCGTCTTGATATTCTAGGGGCTTCCTTCATTGACAGTTTGTTTTCTGGAGGGCAAAGGTTGTTGGCCCTTCCTGTCCTTTCCAAGAGTTGAAGGACACAGTTTACTTCCTAGTGCTCATTTGAAAAAAGGGTTAATTAAGAAGTTACCTCTGAAGAGGTGGTGACCAGTTACTTGCTTATAGCTGACTAACTTTTCCTGGTGCACGTCACAAATACTAACAGAACATCTCCTGAAACAAATAAAAGTTGTTGGTAACGTCATTCATGTATCGCCTTCCCTTAGGGAAAGATTGATGGGAAGAAGTAAAAGCCCTTGTTTGTTCTTTGTATCATCTTGAGATTTAATTTTTTCCATTACAAAAGGTTGCACCGTTACTGCTCTTGAATTTTTGATGATTACTGTGCTGTGATGTCTCATCTTGATCGCTACTCTTGTTTGCCAAAGCCCTTTTTAAGCAACTGAGGCCAAACTAGCCTATATTATTTGTTGCAGCGCGAGGAAATCCAAGGTACCAAATTCCTGAACACCTTCTGAATGAAATGAATGCTGCTAATACTGAGCTGCAAAAAAAGAGGTATATTAATGTAACTGTACCCATCTCTTGAACAGCATTCTTCATCTGCCGAGCTCCGAGATGTTGTAAAGTGCAAGAAACTCATTGAGTAGAGGCAGATACTAAAATGATTCAAGGTCATAGGGGTTAATCAAGGAATACAACTTGTATGTCCAGATTCTGCCTTCTACTGATTCCCTGCCCCCTTGTTAGTGGTGTAATGAGGCGTTCTGCAGAATTACAAGGGAAACTTACAGTTTAAAATCGTACTTTTTTTTTGGTGAAAATCAGTGTGATTCTGGAAGGGGAATGGAATCTGATATCTCGATTACATTTATAGAGGGAGTTCTCCAGTGGGAGAAGGGGGAATTACTTGCTTTACTGTGAAACAACAGATTAATGGTCTCCTTTGCCAGAAATGTGGAGGAAAGAGCTAGTGGTCTTCAGATTGCTTGAAACTTTTCTTTCTGTCGAGGAACATATGGACCCGATGATACGCCTGAATAGTGAAGCTGTCAAAATCTAGATGTGCACAAGAGCCTTCTGTGATATCTCTGTGCCGTGCAAATTTCACTCCATTATTTTTTTAAATAGAAATATTTGCTGCTACATTTTGCTCATAGAACTGGATACAAGTGTGAAGGAGGAAGACATGGCTGTGTCTGTCCTGACTCAGTTTCCCTGTTCCTGATATCTTTTACTGATATGGAACACAGCCTGAAAAAAAACCCCTGCAATCTCCACATCCCTAAAGGTTGCCATTCTGTTTAAAAAGGTAGAAGCAGGGTGTAGAAACACACAGATCGTACTGTTACGGTGCTTACGTGGAGGTTGCCTGCGCTAGCTCTGTACTGTACGGCATGTAGATAGCCGTCACCTTTGAGCACCTCTTTGTGTACCCCTTGAAGCTGGAGAGGGGAATGTGACAGTGAACTTAACTGTGAGGGTAGCGGTTCCAGGACGACTGCACAGAAACATCTCTGAGATAAGTTGGTCAATTGTCAGGGTTAAATTCACTGGTTTGTTATTGTGTTGTTATTTCAAAGAGCGGAGTGTGACTCGGCAAACAACGGCATTGATTTGCACCTCCACTTGAGCTCACGTTATGCTTTTCACAACGGGGCTTTGCATCCTTCCCTCACTTGGAAAGAGAGTGTTGTGGATTTGACTATTGATAGAAGAAAAACTCTGGGAGACCTTCGCCTATCAGTATTCCAGGTATTTTGCTGTATTAAACAAGCTTAAGGGCTTTATTTTTACTTGAACCACAACAACATATACAAACATATTTATGCTGCAGTTTTTACCTCATTGAGAAATTTTCAGCAGTAGCTGTTGAAATAATTCAGTATATGAAATTTTCACCAGCAAATACAATTTTAGGGGCCTGAAAACTATACAGGTTTACACAGAAGGGAAACATTGATTTGAGATCTATTCTTGAATCATAGAATAGTTTTGGTTGGAAAAGACCTTTAAGATCATCAATCCAGCTGTTAACTCAGCACCGCCAGGGTACCACTAAACCACATCCCTCAGCACCACATCTGCTTGGCTTATAAACCCCTCCAGGGATGGGGCCTCCACCACTGCCCTGGGCAGCCTGGGCCACACCTTGACAACCTGTCTGGGGAAAACATCTTTCCTCATGTCCAAGCTAAACTTCCCCTGAAGCATTAAAGAAGCCATGAAATTGTTGAAACTTTAACTATGCAGACTTTAAAGCTCTCATAAGCTAATTATTTATATTTGGAAATGGATTGACGCATTGCAGAACTCCGGGCCTGTTCTTAACCATTTCAGTTTGTGACAGGTTTGTCTTTGTTTTTTCAAGGAGCCTTAAAAGGAAATAATCTGAGTAGTTTAATTAAAAATAAAATGAGTTAGCTATTTAGCTTAACTATTGAATGTGGTATCTTTGCATTTATTCTGTGCTACATTGAAGGAATATGGCAATTTGTAAAATGCTTTTTCATCAATATTTAAAGCAAAGCTAATTTAGTGTCAGGAAGCACTCTTTGTTCTTACTTTACTTCACAACCTCTGTGTAGTGTCCACTCGTAACTCTATTTTTCGTCTGTTTGGTGAGTAGTCTGAAAGTCCAGCTCCTAAATTCTTGACTGTTTCCTGCGTTACCAGCCTAATTTAAATAAATTAGCGGCCAAGCTGTAACAGCTTTCAGCAAAGTTGTCATTGGAAGTGATACGAGTTATCGATTGCTGGTGTTTTATATATTTTCTTTTTTAATTCGTCCAAATTAGATGTTGGAATCTTGGGAAGGAGACCTGATTCTCAGTATTGCCAAACCTTTACCAGCAGGACTGCATCTTTACCAGATACTTGATGGTAAGACTACTACATACAAAGCTCCCATGTTAACTTATATGTTATATCCTCAGTGCAGACATTGAGGATGTCATATGTAAAATGACTTGGAGACATGTATTGGTTAATAGTCTTCAAACTCACCAGTGCAAGTCCACTGCTAAGTTACTTAGAACACTCTTCTTAGTGGAATGAAGAGTTTTGAGACCTTAATATGTAATCTTTGTTGTGAAGTGCATTAAGACTGCAGATCTAGACCTGGTGGAAAACAGGTCCATGGAGGACATGAGAGCTGTGGTGAACAAGTTCACCCTGAGCCAGCAGTGTGTCCTTTTAGCCGAGAAGGTCAGTGGTCTCTTGGGGTGCATTCAGAAGAGTGTGGCCAGCAGGTTGAGGGAGGATCTCCTTCCCTTCTACTCTGCCTTATTGAGGCCACCTCTGGAGTACTGTGTCCAGTTCTGGGCCAAATGCTAGCATGGGCCTCAGTTTGTCTGGGACATTGACTGAAAACCTTTGTTCTGAGACCCTATTTACTCGATGAGGGTGCAGTAGGGATGTGAACTCTCTTGTGTTGCTCTTGCTACATGAGTGAGCTTTAACTTACCCACTATAAAATGATGACCACGCAGCAGCTATTCTCATGATGCGCTTGAGCCAGAGTAGAATGTGCCAGCATATTTTGGTCTAGCAGCTGATCCTGCTTGTCTGGTTTGTGGAGGGCAAGAACTTGATGATTTGCTCCTTTTTTTAGGCGATGAGCTGACACTGGATGGCATTGGGCTGACTGATGGGGCAGACATCTTCGTGTGGAATGGGAAAGAGGTAAAAGAAACAAATACCCTCTCTCCTTGTCAGTTCTGAAGAGATAAGACGTGATCTCCAGACACCGTTTTGGAAATGATGATCTGTTCTGCAGATGTGCTGCCGACATACCAACATTGGCTTTGGGAACATCTCTTCAGCCTCATAGAATTGTAGAATGGTTTGGGTTGGAAGGGACCTTTAAAGGTCATCTAGGATAGTGTGTTTTTACAGCTTGTCAGTATGTCTCGAATGATGTTCAATGTGCTGCTTGATAAAGTTATAAATAGAATTACATTGTGCAGAATGTGACATGGTCAGATTGATAGGTGCCTGTAGATAGCCAGTGCCAGTTGCATTGGAGTGTATTCTGAAAGCATCTGGTGCTTCTTGGAAGGAGCTCACTTGATAGTTGGCTAAGAGAGGGGCTGGAAAGTTGGGCAGAGAGGAACCTCATGAAGGTCAGCAAGGGCAAGTGTAGGGTCCTGCATCTGGAGAGGAGTAACTCCCTGCAACCAGTACAGCTGTGGGGTTGACCTGCTGGAAAGCAGCTCTGTGGAGAAGGACTTGAGTCTTGCAGGACAAGTTCACCATGAGCCAGCAATGTGCCCTCAGGGCCAAGAAGGCCAATGGTCTCCTCAGGTGTATTCAGAAGAGTGTGGCCAGCAGGTCAAGGGAGGTTCTCCTCCCCCTCTACTCTGCTCTAGAGGAAGGCCACATCTGAAGTATTGGGTCCAATTCTGGGCTCCCCAGTTCAAGAGAGGCAAGGAACTACCAGAGAGAGTCCAGTGGCTATGAATATGCTGAGGAAACTGGAGCTTCTTTGTAATGAGGAAAGGCTGAGAGACATGGGGGTGTTTTAGCCTGGAGAAGAGAAGACCAAGAGGGGACCTGATCAATGCTGATCAGTAGCTAAAGGGTGAGGGTCAAGAAGATGGGACCAGACTCTTCTCAGTGGTGCACAGCAACAGGCAATAGTCACAAACTGGAACCCGAGAGGTTCCATCTGAACAGTAGGCAAAGCTTGTTTGCTGTGAGGGTGCCAGAGCCTGGCCCAGGCTACGCAGAGAGGCTGTGGAGTCTCCTTCTGTGGAGAGATTCCAAACCTGCCTGGACAATGCGATCCTGGGCACCCTGCTCTGAGTGACCTTGTTTTACCAGGGAGCTTGGACGAGATGATCTCCAGAGGTCCCTTCCAACCCCCACCATGACAGATTCTGTGATACTAGTGCGATATAAAGCCCTGTGCCCTATATTGAATCATTCCACATGTAATATTAAACCTGTCAGTGACCACTTTTGTGTCTGATTTCTCTGAAAGACGGTGCTCCTTTTCTAGTGCTGCATCTTCCTTTTAATATTAAGACTTCTGCTTCACTGTCAAGTCCTTGTCTCAGTGGTTACCTAACACAGCATTTTATTCTGTATCTATAATGGAGCTAAGCATTACTTTGAAAAGATTTCTGTTGTAGAAGTGCACATTTTATTTCTGATTTACCAAAAAAAAAAATCCCAAACCGACATCAAAAGAAAACATCTAGTAACAGCTCTTCTTGTCTTGCTTAGACTTTTGGCATGGTCTTTGCTGCTTCAGCTTCCTGTGTGATTAAATTGTTTTCAGCAGGGAACTCTATTGTTTGCTTAGGCTGGATATCAGAAAGGCCAGATTTTAAAATCTAACTCTCTTGATCTGCTTCAGTCACGCTTTTGGGTAGTTCCTTAATATCCTGAGAGGGTAAATTCCTCTATTATTCTGATGCAGACCAAGTGTCCCCTGGTTTCCCTGCTACTGTTACCAATACATTTGCTATGCATGCAGACCTGGAACAGACCTTAGCATTACATTTCGTCTTCCCAACACCTTTGAGTTCCTCTAGTTATTCAGTAGGCATTTGATCAAAGGTGGTTTATTTTTAATGAGGAGAAAGGATCCATCTTTTTATGTCAATAATTTTATCATCATCATTTATTGCTGTCCAGTGTTCTCTGAATGCTCTCTTGCATTCCTCACTGCAGGTTGGTGGTACGAAGGTGATGACAGGCCCTGATCATGAACCTGTGCTCATCAACGTACTTCGTTTAGCAGAGTATAATGAAGGAGGAAAGGGGCAGCATTTCACAGAATCGCAGCACATCTTTTCCTGCAGCACAAAACTGGGTGATCTGCGCAGAGCCTTAGCACCGTCAGGAGGAATTGTCTTAAAGAACAGCTCAGGACCAGATCAAGAAGCCAAGAACTGGGAAGTTTTTCTTGAAGAAGATATGAAGGAAACGGTCAAAAGTGTTGGTCTAATGGATGGATGCTCAGTACTGATCTTAGACAGCCATGACCAGAGGTAACTATTTTGATAAATTAAACAGAAAAGCAATTTAGGCAAAATCTGTTCAGTTAAAATTACAGTACCTATATATTCCTTTAACTTTAAGCTTTTTGATTCAGGAGAATGTAATCTTAAGTTTTGGAGATCAGGTACTTTTTTATTGGTTTATTCAGTACCCAGCCCAGAGGTGCCTGTACGCTTCCCAAGGCCTCTGACTCGTACTCTGTGAAAAGCCATGGCTATTGATGATCTAGGCTTATGTCACCAGTTATTTGAGAGCTTTGGTAAGTAGCAATCGCACCCAGGCAACGTGTCCTTGTCCTGGCCTTGACCATCTTTGTGCTCGTTTTTACAGCTTTGTGAATGTGTCAAGTGGCAATTTGACTGCCTTTACCTATGACATCAGCTGGCTCCAAGTTAAAAATTTCTGCAGAGCAGATGCTGAAGAGAAACAAGTGAAAATTACTGCCACTATTGAAACAGTAAGAAGTGTGTTCATTCGGTCTTGAGGCTGAAGATTTTCTCTGATGAAAATAGCACACAACTCAGAGTTCCTGTTACTGGGACACTTTGACTGCTGTGTAATAAGATTGAAATGCTTCTAACTTAAAGCAGTGCGGTCTGTCAGAGAGGTGGTAGAAGTCACATCCCTGGAACTATTCCAGGTGAGATTGGGCAGTGCTCTGAGCGACCTGCTCTAGTTGCAGATGTCCCTGCTCCCTGCAGGGGGGTTGGACTAGATGACCTTTAAAGTTTCCTTCCAACCCAAACCAGTCTATGATTCTATATTGGTGTGTTTTAGTGCGAAACAATTTTATTTCTAGACCATCTTGTTAGATATCTGTTTGAAACTAGATCCATAAACAAAAGCTGAAAGAAGATGAAAATATTACTACTTAATTTACACAAAGGATAGGAAAAAATGCTGGTTTTCCACAAGGAGTGGGCTTCTCTGGTACCTTTCCTGCCTTTAAATTGCTTCCTGTTACAGAAAAGTTACTTGGTTTTGCTCACGAGATTGCTAGTTTTGAAACATTAGTCTTTTGATAAATCCCAAAATTAAATAAATACTACTTTCTTGTCTTTGGAATACTGTTTTTAGGAAAAACTTCCACAAATGAGTTATCATATCTGTACATTTATTTATTTTATATATATACATATATTTGGTATGATAATGATAAGTAAGTGTTTTCTGGGCTCTATGTGTAGTGTAAACAGGAATAAGAACCTAACTAGGCTGCCTTTCATGTGAAGGCTGCCCTGTGTGGACTGGTGTTCTGTGTTAGAGCTGTTACTATGGCTTTCCTTTAGGTGATGTCAGATATCAAAATGAAAGCGATAAGGGAGCTTCAGCTAGAGGAGAAACTGGGTAAGTGTTCAGCTGCTTTACGTCTAGATCTGACAATATTAGAATGTACTGGCTGACTTCCTGCTTTTTACATCAGTCTATTAAAACCAGCAAGTCCATTGCTGTTAGGAGCTTTTGTGGAAAGGAGGAGGTTGCAAAGGCCTTAAAATTCATCTAATTCTGAGTAAAATTATTATTTTTCCTAGCTTAAAAAAATAAAGCAGTGTAAATCTTGATTAAAATACATTTTATGAAGCGCTTATTTTTCAGAAGCTGCTTGAGTAGCAGTAATACCGTCTTACTGAAGTATTACACTCAACTGAAGAAGGTTGTGGGTTTTAACCTTATTCCTCTCTTTAAGACACTCTAGGTTTTTTTTCTTTGAAGCTTTTGTTGATGGCTTTACCTTTGGAAGCACTTGGTCCATTTTGTAGCATTTACTGATTATGTCTAAGAGCTGGCTTCAAAGAGAAAGTGATTTTTTGCTGAAAGGATAAGAATGAAGACATTCACAAAGTCTCTAGGAATCCCTCCCTAGTTGTGCTTTTGATGTCCTAACTCCAGAGGGAGGCCTCTAAAAGAAACCTGATGGTGTCATCAATCTTCAAGACTTCATCTGTCTAAACTATGAGCCAAATTTCTTATTTCTTTTACTCCTTCCAAATTTCTTATCTGAATGACTCTTTCCTGCCCTTTTGTTACAGCAAATGACAGCTGCCTTAGACCTGTGAGTGGAAATGGGAAACTTCTTTCTCCAGGTATTTTGATTTATTTAATTGTTGTTCTGTAAGAGGTTCAGTGGGGAAACTTTAAACTTCCTATTGCCCTTTCCTGGGAGAAGTAGACATATGTAACTCTACTATTTTCCAGGTTTAACTGAAGCAGTTGTGTGCATTTTTCTCCCCAGTTTTACTCTTTATTAAGAGTACCAATATAAAGCTAGATGTTAAACCGAAATGTTCAGCTTGTGTTTATTACTTGCATCCGTAACGAGCTAAACTAATTAATATACCTACTGTTGTTTCTTGAACGCTGGCTGTGTGCTTCACGACTGTGGGAGTTAACAGAAAGTTCTGTTTGTTATTTTATACACAGAAAAGTCTCTAAATGATCTGGTTTGAATTGCATTGAATACATTACAGAGCAACTTTTGAGATGTTGCAGGAGGCAGAGTCATTGTTCCATATCTTTCTAACTTCTATTTCCTGAAACAAAATGGACTAAAGGTGTTTCTTAGCATTGATGCGCAAAGCTGGGTTTCAGAACAGCTCAAGCACCAAACTGGAGTCCTGGGGTGATGTTGAGTTCCTGTTTACTGTGAGAAGGCAGCTTGTGTCTGCTTTGTGTGAAACACATTCAGTAACAGGAGGATTTCTGCTTCTGTAAGAGTAGAGGAACATGTTAATATCAGACAACATCTGGAGGGAGTATCATATCCATTTGTGGAACTCCCCAGAATGAGAAAGAAGCCCTTAGAGACTAGAGCCAGTCTAGATACAAAGATAGGAAAGAGGGAAGAAGGATTTTTCCAGCCTGGAGAGGAAAAGGCTTAGGGGGAGGAGGGGTAGTTGTCATTTTAAAATCCTCAATGTGAACCTGTAGAGAAGGTAGCTTTTTGTCTTACTCTGAAGAGCAGCAGAATAAAGTAGATATTTTCAGGAAGCAGCAGAAAGAGTTGCCAAGGCCTGGCCCAGGCTTCCCAGGGCAGTGGTGGAGTCCCCATCCCTGGAGGGGTTGAAAAGCCGTGTAGATGTGGTGCTGAGGGACATGGTTTGGTGGTGACCTGGCAGTGCTGGGTTAAGAGTTGGTCTTGGTGATCTTAAAGGTCTCTTCCAACCAAAACAATTCTATGATGTTCTCCATGTTTCTATCCTTCCTGAAGTGCCTGAAGATTATACTGTCAAGGAAGCGGAACTGAAAATGGGAAGCTTGCTAGGGCTGTGTCATGGGAAAGCTCCAACTTCCACTCAGGTATGGTAGTGCTGTGGCTGAAAAGAGCCTCATCCTCCTTTTGTGCTTTGTTTACATTCCCCACTATTTCATGTAGTCCTCTTTTGACTCTTGCAATGGTTGTAAATGGCAAGTCAAAATATGCTCAGTGCCACAGAGAGTTACCTGTGAAGGCTCACGCCATTTCTCTCAGTTGCAGAAGGCCAGGAGCAGTTACGTGAACAGTCCATGTAGCTCATCTGACTAATGCCAAGTCATTCATGACTCCCCTGTTTGTGGTTGTCCAACTTTGATGCTCAAATGTACATATACTTCTGTATACTTCACAGTATTTCCATTCTCAAATATGTCTTCTGATGACTTATACTTCCTTTTTTTCAGCTCTTCTTATATTTTATTGTTGGAAGTGACCAAAACGCAAGCTCTGAGATGGAGATAGTTGTGGAAGAGACAGCCTCAGTCAAAGAGGTAAATCTGGCTGCTTTTAAAAGCTTTTGTCATGCCTGGGTCAGGCTTACTCCTCCTGGAGAACTTTGCTTTATATCTGTACATCGCTTCAGGTCACCAGGAGACACCGAGGCAAAGGAAGTGTTTCAACTCCAAAAGGCCAGTGGGGAAGAATGCCTTGATCTTTTACCAAGTAGTAAGGAGACATAGACTTATAGAGTGGTTTGGGTTGGAAGGGACTGTTAAAACTCATCTAGTCCAACCGCCCTGCAGTGAGCAGGGACAGCTGCAGCTAAAGGAGGTTGCTCAGAGCCCTGTCCAACCTCACCTGGAAGGGTTTCAGGGATGGAGCATCGACCATCTCTCTGGGAAACCTGGACCAGGGTCTCACCACCCTCAGCATCAAAAATTTCGTCTTTAGATCAAGCCTAAATCTCCCCTTTTTTTAGTTTAAACCCATCACTCCTTGCCTCATCACAACAGGCCCTGCTCTAAAGTCTGTCCCCATCTTTCTGACAGGCCTCTTTAAGTACTGAAAGGCCGCAATAAGGTCTCCCCGGAGCCTTCTGTTCTCCAGGCTCAACAACCACAAGTCTCTCAGTCTGTCCTCACAGCAGAGGGGTTCCAGCCCTCACATCATTGCTGTGGCCTCCTCTGGCCCCACTCCAACAGGTCCCTGTCTCTCCTGTGCAGAGGACTCCAGAGCTGGACCCAGCACTGCAGGGGAAGTCTCACCAGAGTAGAGCAGAAGGGCAGAATCTCCTCCCTCAACCTGCTGCCCACGCTTGCAAGCTTCTGGGTTGTGAGCGCACATTGCTGGCTCATGTCCAGCTTCTCATCCCATGTCCTCCTCTGCAGGGCTGCGCTTCATCCCTTCATCCCGCAGCCTGTGTTGGTACCGGGGGTTGCCCCTTGCATTTTCCCAAGGATGAATGTAGCCTGACTGCTCCTTGCCTGCCAAGCCCCTCCTATTACACAGAGATCAGTCCTCAGCATGAGACGCAGCCAGGGCGTAGCCTGCCGCAGTTACTTGTAGCTTCTACAGCTGTGAGCGCCCGGAACTGGAGTTGGGAAGAGCTGTGCACAGAGTGAAGGAAGCAGCTCTTGCTGCTGCCAACATCAGAGTAGTGACTGGAAGGGGTTGAGTTTGCAGGTTTGGTTTATAAAAGATTCGTCTTTGAACTCCAGGACAAAATTTATTCAAGGAAATCAACAAACTGACAGCGCAGATTTTTTTTTTTAACTTTCATAACATTTTACTCATCTGATGTAGTAAATTTCTTGCCTGAAAACAATCTTACACTCTAAAGGTTTAATATTTAGCTCCAGTGCACCGTGTGTGTGTAATTATATTGCTTTTAGGAATTGACCAGGAATCAGTCACTCAGTGTTTTTATGTTAGAAAATTCCAGTGTAGATTTGCTGAAGTCTTATTTCCCAACCTGTGCAATGAGACAAGTCTCTCTTTTTTTTCAGTGTCTAAATTTAATGCTGGAGAAATCTGGATTATCAGGTTAGTTGTGTTGTTATTCGATGATTTTTCCTTTTTTGTAAAGGGATTTCCAGATTTCTAAGACAGCTGTTGTTACCCTCTTAACTTCTAAGTCATAGGTTTGTTACCCTGTTCTCTGTGTCCTTGTCATGTGAGGGGGAGAAAGAATGAGAAACTTGCTGCCTTGCTCTGATAAAAGCTGGCTACACAGTTGCTCTGAAAAATCAGTTTTAAGCGTATTTAATCAGAATATGGCAGAATCTGCAGTTCCTATACTATTTGTTTGGGTGCAGGTGGAAATGTTTGGCCTCTGACAAATTTTTCTGTCATAATGGGAGCCACTGTATGGGATGAACTGTAAAAAATAATTTTTGATCGCTTTGCAAAACCAGGATATTCGAAATGAGATCATGGTTTGGCCGTTACTTAGCAATATGAGCAGTGACAGCTACTCATTACTAAGCTTTTAGGCAAGGATTGAGGAGAAGATACAGACAGCGCTAGTGTGGCACTTGAATTTGCTTGCTGAACATCTCTCTCTACTGCTGCTGAGAGGGAGGATGGTGAAGAACAGTCTTCCAGTGACATTGTTTTCCAGTTTCAGTTCAAAACATTCATCAAATACATCGTGGCTGAAATTTCTGCCACACTCCGAAATCCTTAAGAGTTCACCTGAAAGACATTCCTGTCAGAACAGACACTGAGTAGCCAATTCACAGAATTACAGAATGTCTTTGGTTGGAAGAGACTTTCAGGATCATCCAGTCCAACCTTAAACCCCACACTGCAAGCTCGCCACTAAACCATATTACTAAGAGCTAGGTCCACACGCCATTTGAATACCTCCAGGGATGGTGACTCCACCACTGCCCTTGGCAGACTATTCCAATGTCTGATTACTCCTTCAGTGAAGAAATGTTTCCTAATGTCCAGCCTAAACTCCCCTGGCACAGCTTGCATCCATTACCTCTGGTAATACCTAAGACATCCCGTTCAGCTAGATGGTGAGAGGATAGGGAGCCCTCGGTGTCCTGATTTCTGTATGGCTTTAGGGACTATTTCAGGGAAGGCAGAGTCTGACTCCACCAGTCCAACTCCCTCTCATGCTCCCTTATAGTCCTCAGCCTTACAATGTCCTCTTTCAGGTCTGCCACAAGGCTGAGGAGGTCATTTACCTGCTCTCACTGAATGCAAGTGTTGTCTTTGCAGCCGTTCATTCCAAGTGCAAGACTCCAGCACTCCTGGCAGCTGGGGGCCTGGACACCTACCTGTTTGTGTGGGACCTCTGTCTGGGTCGCCACATTTCTTCAGGCAACAGCTTTTGGCTGTGTTGCAACCATAGCTGGACCTGCCCAAGTGACTAAACGCGCTGACTCCCGGGACGCGCCCAAATAACTCACCACGGCGTCTTTCTTAACCTTGATGGGTGCACAGGGATCTCTGATCCCTGCGCTCCTGAGGCGTTTCAATGCCCCGCCGAGGCTGCGCCTCCGCCCACGCCTTGCCTGCCTCTCTTGCAGGAGCTGCCGGCGCTGGGGAGGGGGGAGGTGACTCCACTGGCCACGCGGAGCCCAGTTTCAGGGAGAAAAAAGCCCCGTTCACCGAGTTCTGCTGCTCTGCCCAACTGCCACGTAATGAAAATGATATCTTGTGCTCCTGCGTAGGCGTACGTATGAGCTGAAGTAGTTCATAATGTCTTCAAATGAACTTCACCTTTGTCCTTTCCCTGTAGTGGAGGTTTGCTGACAAGAAGCAACAGTTCTGCTTTTCATGCTTTATTTCATGTTGCCATTTTGGAACAGTTGAATTTGGCCTTGTGTAGAGATTCGTGATCTGACTACGTTCGTTCAGACAAATGAGATCGTGATGTTCATGTTTAACAAAACTGCAAGGTTCTTGGGGTTTTTTCTCCACAAAATTTATTGGTGAAATTCCTTTTGGGCTTGGGTGGTTTTCATTGTGAAAGTCAAATTTTCTACCTTGTGAAAAATAACTTGTATTTTTGTCCGATATTTTGATCAAATTGGAGAACTCAGTTGTATTTGTTCCTTCTGTGTCTGGTGTGCTTTATATGTATGTGCTAAGTCCAAAGTGTTGCAGTTTCTGGACCACGCCGTCTTGGGTTTTTTTGTTCGGCAGGAAGTCTTCTGGTAGACAGCTGGGGAGGGGAAGTTGGATTTTTCCTTATAGTTTTCATTTTAAGGAGTCTGGCCCATTGACATGGGAATTCCATCACTTCCCTCTTAAAGCAGGGAAATGAATTAGGTAGGTGTGGAAGAGACACTTGTGCAATCAAGAGAAGACAATTTCCAAACAGCAGAGTGTTTTTTCGGGTCTGAGGAAGGACGTGAAGGCGATACTTCATTCAGTTTGTAGAGTTGTGTTAAAAAAAAAAAACAAAAAACAAAGAAACCCTTACTTACTAAGACTTTTCTGATGTATTTTTGAAGTGTTGTTGGCTAATTTGTTTTCAATATGTTTGTTTTTGGTAGGTGACAACTGGCATTTGAGAAGGATTGACTGGTGCTATGAAGCAGGGGAAGCTTTAAGTCAAGAAGTAAGAGGATGCTGAGTTTGACTTAATGACACAGCAGTTTTACTTTGTTGTTGTATAGAGACTTTCAGGGAATCGTGGAATGATTTGGGTTGGATGGGACCTTTCAAGGTCATCTACTCCAACCCCCTTGCACTGAGCAGGGACGTCTGCAACTAGACCAGGTTGCTCAGAGCCCTGTCCAATCTGACCTGGAATGGTTCCAGGGATGTGGCATCAACTACCTCTCTGGGCAACCTGGGCCTGTGTCTCACCACCCTTCTCTCTAGTCTAAACCTCCTCTTTTTTATTTTGAACCTGTCACTCCTCCTCTTGTCACAACAGGCCCTGCTGAAAAGAGTGTCCCCATCTTTCCCTGAAGAGAGCTGCCTTGTAGCAAATCCATGGTGTGTTCGATTAATACACATGTGGTTTGTTTTCACAGTGTCTTCTGAAGTCAGTGTTGGGATATGGATGGTTGAAATGTAAATCTTACCTGTTATGATTGAGCCATAGCCATAGAGTTTTTTCTAAAGTCTAGGCTTACCTTGCATTAAAGATACACCTACAAAGAATCTCAGAATCATTTTCATTCAAAGAGACTTTTAAGATTGTTGAGTTCAGTCATTAACCCAGCACTGCCAGGTCACCACTAAACCATGTCCCTCAGCACCACATCTACACAGCTTTGAAACCCCTCCAGGCATGGGGACTCCACCACTGCCCTGGGCAGCCTGGGCCAGGTCTTGACAACCCTTTCAGGGAAGAAACTGTTCCTCATGCCCAGGCTAAACCTCCCCTGGTGCAAGTTGAGCCTATTTCCTCTTGTCCTATCACTTGCTCCTTGGGAGGAGAGACCAACCTCCACCTGTCTCCAGCCTCCTTTCAGGGAGTTGTTGATAGCCATAAAGTCTCCCCTGAGCCTCCTTTTCTCCAGGTTGAACAACTCCAGGTCCCTCAGCTGCTCCTCACAAGACTTGTGCTTTAGATCCTTTACCAGCTTTGTTGCCCTTCTCTGGACACACTCCAGCCCCTCAATGTCTTTCTTGGAGTGGGGGGCCCAGAACCGAACCCAGGATTCAAAGTGCAGCCTCACTGTTGCTGAGTCAAGGGGGACGATCCCTGGCCAGTCCTGCTGGCCACACTAGTGCTGATACAAACGAGGTTGCTGGTGGCCTTCTTGGCCACCTGGGCATGAGTTGTCAGTTGGTGAGATGTGGAGATGTGAAGGAAACGCACAGCTCAGCAGGGCACTCTGGAAGGGCTCCTACAGAGCAGACTCCATGAGGTGCAGTACCCATGTGCTGCTGCAAAGCTCTCTCCAAGGGGTGGATGTCAAACGGGTATTTCCACGCTCTTTGATGGAAAAGCAAAACCTTTGCATGCATGATTTAAATAATCACCACCATGTACTTCTGGAAACAAAGCAGAAGAACATGGAGACAAACAAGTGCTTTCTCTTCCTACAGAACGCCACTCTGAAGGAACTTAATGTTTGCAGAGGAGATACTTTGGTTCTAACTGAAGGAAAGCTTCCACCAAAGGTAAAATGAGAGAAGTGTTCTTGAGTCAGTTGACAGCGCCTGGGGACTTGAATATGAGTCTTTTCTTTTGTGTTTTCTTTTTCTCTTGCTTATTTTAAAAATACTTTGCTTGGGAAAATTCTAGCTGACTGTCATAAATAATGCTCTTTGTAGTTTTACAGCTTTTTGGATTTCAGTGAACGTTTATAACATTCTTTGTCTATTCTTCTTTCAACCTGTGCCATATAAGGCTTGCCCACTGAAAACAGAGGGCCCCACTGGGAGGCTCTCTTGCCTGCAACGCTTGTACAAACGGAAGGAGTCTTTGCTAAGAAACCTCAAGCAATATCATAGGATGGTTTGGATCAGAAGGGACCTTTAAAGATCACCTCGTTCTGATCTTTTTTGTAGGTCAAGTTGCTCAGAGCCCTGTCCAACCTGATCTTGAACTTTTGCAGAGATAGGGCATCCACAGCTCATGTGGGCAGCCGTTCCCTCAACCTGCCCTTGTGTGCCACATGCCCCAACCTCTCACCATCTCCAAGGCTCTGGGCTGGGCCCACACCCCACTTACCAGTGTCTTCTGTCCTGGAGTGGGGAGACCAGGAGGGGACAGAGAAGTCCAAGAGCAGTCACCAGAGTATCAAATAAAAGAGGAGGAAAGAATCTTTACTCTTCTTTTTCTTGTTTTATTGGGACTTTTAAATAATGAACAATCTAGAAGGGACCTGCTAGAAGGGACCTTAATGCTGCAAGCCAGCACTTCCTCGCAGACCTCCCAGGGTGGCTGGGTGCAGAGACTGGGCCTCCCAGCTAAGGCTAGGCAATGGAGGCTGGGCTGGTGGTAGTGTAGCCCGCTGCTCCTGCGCTGGTGTTGCCATGGAAGGGGGCCCTCACAGGGTGTAGTGGTGTCAGAAGGGCCATACCGGAGGAGGATCCACCTCCATTGGCTCTTCTTGGTCTTTAGGTGCATTCACCTCCATCGGCTCTTTATGGTCTTCAGCTTGATCCATGTCCATGGGCTTCACATCAGCTACATGAGTGATGGCAGCTGTGGTGTTGGGGCTTGGACAAGATGGTCTCCAGAGGTCCCTTCCAAGCCCTACCATGCTGCAATTCTGAGTATGCCTGTCTCCATTTCCGTCAACCCCTTCACTCTAAACTTGTGTTTTCACATGTATCGCACTTTCGTGTTTCTCATTCTGAAGCTTTTCTGCGCAAAGTGTTGTGAGTTCTCCAGTTCATCCAGCAAGTGTCAGAGTCCTTCACAAATGCTGTTCAGAAAGCATCTGAATTAGACAAATCTCAGGTTTTTACCCTGCGTGGACAAAATCTCATCCAAGTGGCTCTTTTCACATTCTGGCACGTATCCCTCTGAGTGTGACTCCGCTGTGGCTGTGGAGGGGGAGGAGGGAAATAAGTTGAAACAGAAGTCTGAAAGCCTGCGAGAACCTGTGGACAGACAACATGGATCTCAGCAAGTCCGTGGTGAAGGAAGCTTCATAAAGGAAAACCAGATACTTTTAATACATTTGGCCTCAAAAAAAGAATGTAGGATAAGAGCTTAGTGCAGAAGCGCGGTGGGTGTTAATAGCCTGGTTCAGAGCTGCCTCTGAAAGAGAGCAAAGAGCCTCTCCTGCTCAGGAAAGGAGAGCCATGAAGGGCAGGTAAGGTCAGGAGTTTCTGAAGCAGCAGAGCAGTTGGCAAGCTTAGATGAATCCAGCTTCCTTTGGCAGAGTCAGACCCACATCCAACTCTACAGACAACAGCGTCACTCAGGTTCAACTGTAATGTTGGGTGCCTTGACAGCAGATCCAAGATGGTGAGGTGAGGCTGAGTTGTTTTTCACTCCAGTCCCTGTAAAAGTAGAAAGTGAGAGCTGATGGTGTGTGATCTTAGATGAATGCAGAGGCCTTTAGAAAAGTTCAGGTTTGAACAAGCCCTTTCCTTCTTCCTCAGGTGAAATTGTTCATTGTCTGCCTTGGAACATGTGAACTATGTGGTACTTTCTGTTTTGTTTCCAGGGTTTCCTGAAAATACCTGTCTGGTGGTTCAAGTCTTCAGGTCATAAGAAACATGGAGAGAATGCACAAGACCAAGTGAACAGAATGACCTGCAAGATTGATGCTTTGCAGCTGTCTCCTCCAGGAGGTGAGTCTGATCCATTTTTGAAAGGTCTGATTGCACCAAGAGCTTTGAATCAAACCCAAAATGTTACTCCAAAGCATTAAAATCCTTCTGACACCTCTAAGTGATTAGTTTATGGTGAAAGGACGCACTCTAGGAGACAGATGCAATTTTTTTACAAGGCTCCAAATGCTGGATATACTGTTCCAATGTTCCTTAGCTATATTTGGTCAAGGGTAAGACCTCCACGAAAAGGCTTCTCTGTATCTGAAGGCAGTGGCCATATCGTAAAACATCTACTCAAGGAGCATAGAGATGATTGACTTCCAATGCCAGACTCCTAGTATCACTTTTCAGGCCATGCTGCTTTTTGAAAAAGCTGTAAAAGGGATGGTAACTAAATCTTACAGAGCATCAAAGACATTACAGACAGTATTTTAACCTGGTTAAAATTTACACCTTCTCCTGAAGGTGAAATCCCAGTCAAAAAACAGCAGGGATGGAAAATCAAGTGAGGGTTGAGAAGGAAGAAGAAAATGAACGGGAGGACAACTGGGATTTGGAAAACGGGAAACAAACTGATTTTCCCTTGTACGGGAGAAGTAATACTCTTCCTTTGCGACTGAGTTGTGTTGCAGAGCAGGACTCCTTCCGTTTTAGAAGCTTTATTTGCATTTTTCTCATTTTCTCTCAAACTTTTTTGAGTTTTGCGTTTGTCCCCTGATGACTTCTGTAGTGTGAATAAGAGCAGATGTAACTTTTACCTTGCAACGTGCTCCACGTTTCAGAGTCATAACCTATGATAATTATCTACCAATAATAACTGGTCTTAGTTTAAAATTTGCAGCATAGGATCTGTTTGAATTCTTCCTGTTTGGCAATGAGCAGAATGTGTTTTATCAACTGTATGTGATGTTTCTTGAACTGCCTTCCAACAAAAACTGAGGTCAGATCCCTTCTCTAAGTGAAACCTCGTCATGGTGTGACTTATCTCTTAGGACGATGAAGAAAGCCATGTTGACTCTCATGTTGTTTCTCTCCTCCTCCCCCATTCTCCGTCCCTCATCTAAAGATGCGCCAGAACACATCCACACAGGCATGGATCTTTGTTATGCTGGCAGTATAGAAGTAGCAGGGGAAGCTTCTTTGGAAGATCTGAAGATGCAGGTTAGATGTTCTCCTGTATTGGAAATGTACAGCAAAACTGTGATTCACTGAGCCTTCATTAATACCTATTTTCTATTTCCTTTTCCCTTGTCTCCAGTATGTTCTGATATGGCATTTGCTTATATGCCATGTTCAGTGGTAAGTACCAAGAGGCAGTTGGAGCATGTAGCTCAGAGACTTCCGTAGTATGTTCCCTGCAGTTGCCATTCTACCTGTCGTGTCTCCTGACCTGCAAAAGCCTTGCTGCACTTCATCGGGAACTTTGGCTTGCAGCCCTATCTTTCTTTCACGATGTAAAAACTCTCCATGAGAAGCACACTCATACAAGCACTTCCTACAGAGCCACTTTCCATTTCCACATTGTTCCTGTATTAGTTTTCTGCGTATTTTTATTTTTATTTTATTTCTATATGTTGAATCTAATGACTGAAGATTTGTTTTCGATGCACAGGAGGTCGCATTTGCCATTCAGGAAAGTAGAGCTTAGTTTCTTTGGCCGGAAACTAAGGTGCATTTTAATGCTTTTTTTTTAACCATAAAAGTATGATTTTAGTACACTGAAAAACTTTTCTGTACCTCCCAAGAAAAAATAATTTAAAACTCCAACGCAAGAGCGAAAACCCAGAAGCCCAACAAAAAAATCCAAACCCAAACCCACAAAAAGACATAAGCTAATCCTATCATAACGCTCTTTATTGCTTAGCCAGTTAGTTGTTTAACTGCATGGAGAGAGCTATCTCACCTGATTCTGATCCACATCAACACTCCACAGAATCCCAGCATGGGTGGGGGTTGGAAGGGACCTCTGGAGATCATCTCGTCCACCCTGCCCCACTAAAACAGGGTCACCCAGAGCAGGGTGCCCAGGATCGCATTAGTCCAGGTAGGTTTGGAATCTCTCCACGGAAGGAGACTCCACAGCCTCTCTGGGCAGCCTGGGCCAGGGCCCTGCCACCCTCACAGGAAAGAAATTTTTCCTTTTTGCTTTCTTTTTTTTTTTTTGGTACAACTTCAGCTTCAGTCTCTGCCAAATATTGCTATGAAAAACTCATCGCTTGCGTCTTGTGAACAAGGAGAATTGTCTTAGTATGGAAAAAGTCTCTTGTCCTTGATAACGCCTTAAAAGAGCTTGCCCAGCCCTTGGCTCAAAATTGGGGTAGTGATTCTGTCAGCCTCATTCCCTCCCAGGTACACAAATTTTGGTTAAAAAAAGAAACTCAGTACTTTTGAAATGTAATTGAAGTTGAGAATGCTGGGAAGGAGAGAAGTCCAACTTTCTTTGAGGTTCAAAAGCCAATATTATCATCACAACCACTACCTGCAGATCACAAACAACAGCTGGTGTGAAATAAATATTTTGCCCTATTTCTGATGACTTCAGTATTGCATTGAAAATTAATCATTTGGGTTTTTTCCCAAGGAGACCAACTGCTGAAATTATTGAAGGAATGTTCCTTTTTTTTTTTTAGATTTTGACCTTACCGTGCCGCCAGGAGCAGATTGTCCCACTGCCCTCGTTTCTCAGGGCATGGACAGTGGACAGTAGGGGCCCAGGAAAGCTTTTACGAAACAACAAGCAGCAACTCAAGTAGGTTTCTTCTTGAGCACACAGGTAATGTTGCAACAGGCTGGATTGTGGGGTGCACTGGTGGGGAAACAAATTGGCTCACACAACACAACTGTCAACAGAAAGCTGATTCCTAGGTACTTCAGTATTTTGCCAAGTACATTCTTTCCACTGGAGAGCTGTGGAAGGGGGAGATCTGAGCATCAGTCACTCTGATCATGCTTATTCTGCTGAGCTTTATTGTAGGTGTTTCAAAATGCCATTTGTCATCTACTTTTGAATTTTTCGTTCTTGATCCCATAGCCTTTGGTTATCCAGATAAGCACAGGTCTGCTTGACTAAAACAGTGAGTTTTCTATGCAGGAATTTAGAATATATGACTCAAAATGTGTGCCATCTTTGTTTTGTTTTCAGTGAATATAAGCTGGGTGCCAGGGTGGAAATCTGCATAGAACCCTTGCAGAAAGAAGAGGATTTGGGGTAAGATCTCAAGATACTTACATACTCCAGTACATCAGAAAGATGGGGACAGTTTTTTTAGCAGGACCTGTTGTGACAGGACAAGGGGTGATGGGTTTAAACTAAAAGAGGGAGATTTAGACTAGAGAGAAGGGAGAAATTTCTTACGCTGAGGATGGTGAGACCCTGGCCCAGGTTGCCCAGAGAGGTGGTCGATGCCCCATCCCTGGAAACATTCCAGGTCAGGTTGGACAGGGGTCTGAGCAACGTGCTCTAGTTGCAGATGTCCCTGCTCACTGCAGGGTGGTTGGACTAGATGGCCTTTAAAGGTCCCTTCCAACCCAAACCAGCCTGTGATTCTATTCTATACTTGTTTCTTAGTGCAATGCATTTGAGATGAGACTTAGTTAAGCAGCTTTTAACTTAAGCACTCTTTGTCGGGATTACAAATGTCAGAATGCAAGAAGGCTTTGAAGCATAGGGGAGGGCAGGAGGGAATAAAAAATAGGAATTCTGGATTATGAAAGCATGATTCACAAGATGTGTCTTTGTTCTCTTCGTGATGACAGCCCCCATGAGCTGCTGCTTCGAGTCCAGATGGGCATACCAGGGAAGAGAGACTACTATGACTCCACGGATTTGGTGTGGGATATCTCCAAAGAATGCACAGCCTGGGCGCTGAGGCAACGAGTGGCTTCTCACTATTGTCTCCCTGTAGATAAAATTGAAATAGCCAAGTACTTCCCTGAGAGATTTGAGTGGCTGCCAATATCGAGCTGGGTAAGATCTGGAATGGCAGAATCCAACTGTTGTTTTGAGAGAAGTATGTTGTCTGTTTGTGCTGGGGTTCTTGAGCAAACGTATTTAAGCAAAATCTGCTGTCTATGAACCTTCTCTTTTGATTTTATTCAGACACAGCAAATTTCAAAGAGGAAACGGAAGAAAAAACAGGAAAGTTTACAGTCAGCACCTTACCACCTGAAAGATGGAGATGTCATTGGGGTGAAGGTAAACCAACGTGGCTTTGTTGCACGAGGATTAGGTTCAAGCACTGTCTCCTTTGCAGTATCTTAATTTCTTCCTGGTTTTCCTGCATCCTGGTACATCTCTCTGAAAGTACTGGTGTGTGGATCTGGAAAATACATTGTGTGTATAGGAATGTTGTTGCTACTGGTGCTTTTTCTTCTTTTTTTTCCTGTTCTTTATCAACCTGATGGAATTTTCCTGGTTCTACCCTCATATCTAGATACTGGCAATACCTTAGAGGTGTTCTGCAGCTTTCGGATAGTACAAGCCATCACTTTCTCCTCTGTGCTTCAGTACTATCCAAAAGAAACTGAATCTTTTTTCCTGCCCTCATTTGATTGACTGGTTTTTTTCCAACTCATAGTAAATCCCAAGAACAGCACCCTTTAAAAATCATAGTGTAAATTTAAACCCATTACATTTTTCAAAAAATTATTACAGATCTGCTTAATTATTTACCAAAGAATTACACGTCAGCATATTGATCTCTCACTTAGCACTAAGGCTGATTTAGGAGACCTGCATCCTTTCAACATACTCACTGAATTATAAAGCAGGATGTGAAAAGTCTGATGTGTTTGGTAAAAGAATTATGGTGAGACACTGGCCCAGGTTGCCCAGAGAGGTGATCGATGCCCCATCCCTGGAAATACTCCAGGTGAGGTTGGATGGGGCTCTGAGCAACCTGCTCTAGTTGCAGATGTCCCTTCCCACTGCAGAAGGGTTGGACTAAATGCCCTTGAAAGGTCTCTTCCCACCCAGACCTATGATTCTTTGATTCTGTATCCTATCCTGATGCATTAGAATATGGAGAGAAATCTCTGCTTTTAACAGTGAATTTACCTTATTCACAAACTAGAGAGAGGAGTCTCAAATTTTTTTTTGCCTTTTCCAATCTTTTCGCTTAGTTAAGGTGAAGTTGTAAAATTAATTAAAGTTGATACACTGAAAATTAATAGTGTGAACTGAGCAGCTTTTGGGAGGAAATATTTTAAATTCCTAGAATCACAGAATGATTTGGGTTGGAATGGACCTTAAAAGATCGTCTAGTTCCAACCCTCCCTGCCATGGGTAGGGACATTGCCCACTAGACCAGGTTGCTCCAAGCCCCATTCAATATCTGGTGATGGAGCATCCACAGCCTCCCAGGGCAACCCGTGCTAGTGTCTCACCGCCCTCAGAGTGAAGAACTTTTTCCTAATTTCTAATCTTTTGGTAGATGAAAATGAAAAGCTAATACAGACAATCCTTTTTCGCACCAGAATCTTCTCCTCGATGACGCTAAGGACTTCAGCACAGTGAGAGATGATGTCGGAAAAGAGAAACAAAGGCAGCTTGCACTAGAAAAAAAGAAAAGGTATTGAGCATTTCCATTTATTTTTTTTTTTAAACATACAAACTGTTCTTTGCCGCTTTTCAGAGTGGCTTGATACCTGGATGGTTTCTGGGGGCCGTGCTTTCTGGGTGCTCTGGAAGCACACAAATCCCCTAGTTCTCAAGGAAGTGCTCAGGTAGTTGAAACTCCTGGCTTTGTGCCGTGTCCCCATACCGAGCCTGAGGTTTTTTTCCTCTTACACCACACCACAGCATTTCTCCCTGCCTCTGGAGATGAACTCCTTGGCTTCACTGGCCTTCTGCAGGGGTGTAAGGGTAAGCTTGCAATGTTGGTTTTACAGCAAAGCGGAAATCGGATGCCAATCCAGGCTCGTGCTGCTGTCAGTGCTAAAGCTCAACACTAATATTAAGCATCTTAATGTTTTTTTTTTTAAATAGTCGGCAAGCCGAACGCCTGCAGGACCATATTTTCTCTGAGGAGAAGCTGAATATTAAGCACCGTAAACCAGAAGTGGCTCTTTCAATCAACGTGGGTGTGTTCAGATAGCACCAGGAGGCGATTTGCTGAGCAGACCGTACTTCTTATGTACTCATTTGGCATGGGGTGCCTGCACTGGACCAGCCAGAGCGGCTTTCCTGAAGTGTCTTCAAGAATCACAAAGATAAAGAGGATCTAGGGTTCAGGAAAACTCTGATTTTCTTCTAATCTCTCTTGGGGGAGTGCTTTAGCATCCTGTTATCAATGTGGTACTTATTCTCAGGCTAGGTAAATGCACTTTATCCAGGAGAAAACGGATTAATATATTGGATAACCATTTGGTGACTGTCTTTTAATCACCCTAAAATGCCTTTTTTTCTTTTTTGGGGTGGGAGTCAGATGCTGATATCTTGCACCATCACTACAGAGTTTGCTAGGTTTTTAATGAGGTCAACATCCTTTTTTCTTTTTTTGAAAGATTTTGCCCTCTCTGATCACCAAAGTAACTAGTGATACCAGAACTGGCTTTTCACTCTTTGTATAGAAACCTAAGCCGGCAGTAACTGCCATCAGTTCTCAGGAATGAAGGAAAGGTGGAAATCTCTGGACAAAGTTTACTAAATGGGCTCTGAAAAGGGCAAGTTTATAAACTGTTGATTATAAACTAAACTAAATAAACTATAACTAAAATAAACTATAAACTAAAACCTAAAGACCTTTTGTAATATGGAACAACAGGGCGGTTACCTTATCATTTAAAGTTTCTAGGGCGTTTTTTGTTGTCCTTCAGCTTCATTAATAAAGCAAACTCAAAGGTTCTTAAGTAAAATGTTTATTAATTGCTCATGAGATTGGATTGCAATATTGAGAACGTGTGTAATTAGCTGATGAGAGACCCATCTTTTTCCTAAAACCTGTTTGGAAATGAGCCAGTTGTTCAAAAATAGCTTTTGAATGAAGCCTCAAGTATCCTTAATTAAATGTGTGTTAAAGAGAGGACAGAATAGAAATCATTTTTGAGGACTGCCATAAACATTTAGCCTGCTTTGTGTACTCGTAGAAAATGTTGTAGTAGGAGATGCCAGTACAGCAGACTACTAAAATTTTGGCTAATGCGAGAAGATCTCTCGTTTACCTTTTCTAGCTTAAGAAAATTCTGGTATTTCAGATGGATTCAAGACAAAAAACTGCCACTCTCAGCAGAAAACAAAAGTCACAAGCACCTTAAGGCATATGATTACTGTTTATTTCTGTGAGGGCAGGCACTTGCTTTCCTCACCGTATTTTGCATCGCCTTCTTGCCTATCGACAAGTGTTCTTGCAGTGCCAGGGTTTCCAGAAATGATCACGGGCACCGACGACTGAGGCAAGCAAGAACCATTGTGTATTTGCAAGTTGTTCTGTTGCATTGCACTTAATTTGCTGTCACTTAAATTCCTCCAGTTCCTTGGTGGGCGGCTCCACTGAGCTCAGCCTTCCCACCTACCTTTCATAACTCTAGTTTTTCTTGAAAACACGGAGTTTGGAGAGATTGAAAAATGGATCCCAAGCACTAACCTGATGATTTTAGTACGTGCCTTTGTTAAAGTGTAATGTAGCAGCGCTTGCACTGAACCAGTCTTGGATTATATCTAATGTTGGCTCAAAAATGCGTATTTTTTTCTTAGAACTATTGTGGGTCGTTCCACAATGAGAGAGTTCATTAAAAATGGGTGTGGGGAGAGGAAACACCTCTTTACAATGGAGTCTTTGTGATTCCACAGTTTATGTTGATTATTTTCGAAAGCTTAGAGAAGCTTTCATCTTTATTTTTCACGTGTTCTTCACTAAATAAAAAGTCATTTCTATATGTCCAGTTGAATTGTCTGTGTATGTCCCACCGATACATTGATGGGGAATGGCATGAATTAGTTTCTAACACTGGACATTCATTAAGCATTAATTTCCAAATCAGTTCGTACAAGAGAATTCCAGTCTCCGTGTGAGACGTTTTCTCAACCCAGTTGGGATTGCACCAGGCAAGGACCTGGCTTCAGGTGGAGGAGTGGGATTTTGGTGCAAGTTGTTGGGGTTGTTCAGCCTGGAGAGAAGGTTCTGGGAAGACCTTATTGCCTTTCGGTACCCAAAGGGGCTTGTCAGAAAGATGGGGACAGACCTTTTCGCAGGAGTAACTATAATGCTGTTTTAATTAGTGCTCGAGGGACAGAGTGCCATGAGAATACACTGGTTCATCTGATGGAGCTCGTGGGTGGCACAGATGCTTTTCTCTGCATTATGCAGGTATCCTGTGAGGTTCAAAGCTTATTCTGAGTGACATACTAAAATCTGTGTGCTGCTGGAGTGGAAAAACTGCAAGAGAGGACTGAGAACCCAAATCACAGGATCGTTGTCAGCCTGTCTGTAGGAAGGGGTTTGCCACTCCTCACAAGTCTTGTGCATTAGACCCTTAACCAGCTTTGTTGCCCTGAGTGATGTCAGAGGACCTTTGCTCCCATGGAGTGCTGGAGCTGACGGGGCTGACTCACACTTCTGTGCGGCTGCCCCATGGGCACAGGGGGACGTGCGCAGAAGCCGGGCAGGCCAGACGATGGAGCGGCACGGAGGGAGCCTGAGCACAGAGGGAGACTTGTTACACTGGATTGCACGGGAGCGATTCACAGTTGCTGTGTTCATCCTGCAGTGCCACGTGCCGGCCGACACACCTTGATCCGTCTAGTTTTACTCCTCTCAAGTCCCATCTCCAGTGTCCCCAGCACTGGTCTACGGTGTTCACACTGGAGGTGCTTAGAGGTGCCTCTTCTGGCTGGCAGCTTAAAGATCCAGCCAGAGCCATTTGCATCTGAATTCCCACACGAAGGCTTTGAAGAACGGCTCCTGTGTTTTGCGGAGCACAGTCCTATCGGATTTAGAAGACATCATAAGTCAATTCCAAATTCTGGTTAGAAAGCCAAACCACCTTCCTTTAAAAAACAAAACCAAAACATGCTTGAAATGTTGGTCGTGACCAAAACATCAGCATTTTCCCAGGAAACAAGAAACTCTTCACTGATCATTTATTGCATTTGAAATCCAGTTTCTTCTCTGAATTTGTCTTTAAAGGAAAAAGGATTTTTTTTACAATGATGGTGGTGAGACCCTGGCCCAGGTCAGCCAGAGAGATGGTAGATGCCCCATTGCTGGAAACATTCCAGGTGAGGTTAGAGGGGGCTCTGAGCAACCTGCTCCAGTTGCAGATGTCCCTGCTTCCTGCAGGGGGACTGGACTAGATGGCCTTGAAAGGTCCTTTCCAACCCAAACCGTTCTGTGATTTTATAGAATCATAGAATCATAGGATGTTAGGGGTTGGAAGGGTCCTCTAGAGATCATCTAGTCCAAGCCCCCTGGCAGAGCAGGATCACCTAGGGCAGGCCACACAGGAATGCATCCAGGTGGGTTTTGAAAGTCTCCAGAGAAGGAGACTCCACCACCTCTCTGGGCAGCCTGTTCCAGTGCTCTGTCACCCTCACAGTAAAGGAGTTTCTCTTCATGTTGAGGTGGAACTTCCTATGTTCTAACTTAAACCCATTATTTCTTGTTCCATTGCTGAGCACCACTGAAAAGAGATTGTCCCCTTCCTCTTGACACCTACCCCTCAGATATTTACATACATTAATAAGATCCCCACTCAGCTGTCTCCTGTCAAGGCTGAATAGCCCCAGTTCACTCAGTCTCTCTTCATAGGAGAGACATTCTAGTCCCTTAATCATCCTCGTAGCTCTCCATTGGACTTTCTCCAGTAGGTCCCTGTCTCTCTTGAATTGAGGAGCCCAAAACTGGACACAGTATTCCAGGTGTGGTCTCGCCAGGCAGACGCAGGAGTCCTTGGGCCGAGTGATCCAGAAGCCGCTGCTGTCAGAGCAGCTCCTGAGTAAGATGCCGTTCTGCTACCTGCGGAGGGGGAGAAGAACTTCCCTAGACCTGCTGGACACACTGTTCTTAATGCACCCCAGGATTCCATTGGCCCTCTTGTCCATGGGACAGCAATGTGCCCTTGTGGCCAACTTACTGTCCACTAGGACTCCAAGGTATTTCTCCATGGGGCTGATTTCCAGTGGGACATCCCCTAATGTGTACTGGTGTCTGGTGTTATTCCTCCCCAGATGCAGGACTCTACACTTGTCCTTATTGAACTTCATGAGGTTCACCTTTGCCAAGCTCTCTAGCCTGTCCAGATCTCATTGGACAGCAGCACAGCCTTCCTGTGTGTCAGCCACCCCTCACGGTTTCATATCATCAGTGAACTTGCTGAGGGTGCGTTCTATCCCCTCATCCAGGTCGTTATTGAAGATACTGAACAAAGCTGGACCTAGTACTGGTCCCTGGGGAACACCACTGGCCACAGGCCTCCAGCTTGACTCTGTGCCGCTGATCACAACCCTCTGAATCTCTGTTGTTGAGCCAGTTCACAATCCACCTCACAGTCCAATCATCTATCCTACATTTCTTGAGTTTACCTACAAGGATGTTGTGGGAGACAGTATCAAAGGCCTTACTGAAATCAAGGTATATGACATCCACTGCTCTCCCTTCATCAACCCATTTGGTCATGATCTTCACCTCCTTCGCCCCATTCCATCACTCTTACTTTCTACTTCTTTACTTCACGAACAGTGAAAGAAAAAAAGCACCGAAAGATACAATTAACATCTGCTGATTATCGAAGAAAGGAGCTAGAGAGTGATTAGTTGTGTGGCAGAAGCGGCTTTGCAGCTGATTTTTTAGCCCAGGTAGCTCAGTTGGTAGAGCATGAGACTCTTAATCTCAGGGCCAACAGCCTGAAGGTTTGCCAGGAGTGGGTTAGGTTGGACATGAGGAAAAATATCTTCCTTGAAAAGGTTGTCAAGGCCTGGCCCAGGCTGCCCAGGGCAGTGGTGGAGTCCCCATCCCTGGAGGGGTTTCAAAGCCATGTAGATGTGGTGCTGAGGGACATGGTTTAGTGGTGACCTGGCAGTGCTGGGTTAATAGTCGGGCTTGACGATGTTAAAGGTCTCTTCCGACCAGAAGTATTTTACACTTCTGTGCTTCCCGCCCTCAGGCGCAGGCGGGGGAGGGCAGGGCCTGACTAGGCCGCCGGGCCCGTTGCTAGGGCCGCACAGTGCCTAGCAACCGCCTGCGCCGGCCCTGCCCATGCGCAATGCGGAGCTGCGTGCCGCAGGGCAGGCCGGGAACTCTCGCAGCCCTTCATAGCGGCGGCGGCGGAGGCGACGGCACGATCTTGTTGTCGCTATGAACGAGGCGGTGGTTCGGCGGACGCAGGAGTCCTTGGGCCGAGTGATCCGGAAGCCGCCGCTGACGGAGCGGCTCCTGAGTAAGCCGCCGTTCCGCTACCTGCACGACGTGATCACCGAGGTGGGCCGCGACGCGGCCTGCGGGTCCGCTCCGCTGTTGCTAGGCAACGAGGGCCTCCCGCTCGCTCGGCCGCCCCCTGGCGAACGGGGATTTGCCTGCCGCGGGAGGCGGGCCTCGCAGCGGGGAGTCCCCGGGACTAAGAGCCCGAGAGAGGGGTGGGGCTGTGGGGCGGACGTTGGCACCTTTCCGGCACCTGTGCCAGTCTGGGTGGCTCTGAGTGGCGGGTAAATCTTCGGGGTTTTAGGCTAGTGTGGAAATCTCGAGACTTTAGGTAGGGAGTAAATCTTGGCGTTTTAGGGTAATAAGTAAATCTTGGTAGTTCTAGGGTAGTGAGCAAATCTCGGGGTTTTTGGGTAGTGAATAAATTTGGGAGCTTTTAGGTAGTGCATAAAATGGGGGGTTTTGTGATAATGAGTAAATCTCAGATGTTTAGGGTAGTGAGTAAGTGTTGGAGGTTTTAAGGTAGTGTAGAAGTCTTGGGTGGTTAGGGTAGTGAGTGAATCTCAGAGTTTTTAGGGTAGCAAATAAATCTCAAAGGTTTAGGGTAGTACGTAAGTCTTGAGGGGGAGGGTTTAGGGTAGTGAGCAAGTCTTGGGGTTTTAGGCTAGTGAGTAAATCTCAAGGTTTTAGGGTAGTAAGTAAATCTCAGGAATTTTAGGGTGGCTGGTGGTGGTTAAAGCCAGATGAGGGGACCGATTTTTTTCCCCAGTCTGCTGTGCATTCGATCTTTTGTACTAATATGTTGCTTTTTCCACCTCTCATCTAAAAAAAACCCAACTCTTGATGTTTATATTCACTGAGCTGCTGCTTTTATATGTCTAGAATTCGATAAGGGAATAACTGTGTTTAAATGATGGTATACATGTTGTGAGTCTCCTGGATTCACCAACCATCAAGGTTAACAACAGGAAGGAGGCCTGAACCGTAAACAAGAACTCAATCTTGTTATTCCAGAGCATATTCAGAGGCAGAGCAGACCTCTGAATCTGCTCAGGAAATAGCTCTAAACGAGGTATCACCTCGGAAGGCAAGTAAGGCCAACATATTTCCTCTTGCTACATGGACTTTGTTGAAATTTGTGTTCTTAATATACTCCTTTTCTTCTCTTTTGAAGGTAATTAGAGTGACAGGCTTTATGAGAGGACTTTACACAGATTTTGAATTGAAATCAGATAACGTTAAGGTGAGTGTGAAAGTTCCTGATTTATTCAGCGTTAATATTAGTATTCTTTGAAACTTCGGACAGGCTGCTTCGTGTCTTTTCAGTGTTTGACATCAAGGACTTGTCTTTACTTTTGTGACAAAATTCTCAAAGCTGCTGCCCGTTGGTTATGTTATGCAATGCGTGGGGGTGAACACCTGTAGATTGCCTTTGTGGATATGACTCAAACAAGCTGTTGTGTGTGAAGAACTATTTCTGTACAAATCTAATTTCAAACCACTGAGAAGTAATTTTTTGACCAGGTCTAGGTTTCCAAAATACTATTATATTACTGATGAAAAGAACAGTTCTGGAGCATGATTCAAGTAGGCAGGCATTGATAATAAATCACAAACACTAGAAATCTGTAGACAGCTTTTTAAAGAGTCTTGTGATCTTTCAGTGGAATATATGGGTTTGTATTTATCGCTTTATATATGTGTGTGTATACACACACACACATATTTAAAGTATACATGTATACAGTGAATATTCTTGCTTAATAAACCATGACTTGCCGAGGCATTAATTTAATAAATGCAAATGGCTAATTATTGAAAGAGGAGGTTAATGTCATTACTGAAAAATGCCCTTTTTTTAAGCACCAGGGTGACCTTAGTCTGTTGGCTGCTCTTTTGCTGTNTTTTAAGCACCAGGGTGACCTTAGTCTGTTGGCTCCTCTTTTGCTGTCTGCCTGCCTCCTCACTGAGCTGACGCTGACTTCTTTTGAGTGCTTATTGATGGCAACTGATGTAGAGTTTGCGTGTTGCTAGTTAGCCAACTACAGCCGTTGGTTTAACATAGAAACTGAAAGTATGAGCTCTGTGAGCCTGGCTTGGCATCCCTACAGCAAGTGCTATGGGTGTTTTACACACCTCTTGTAGCTCGTTATTGGTCTGGTATGTATGTTTATTTCTGTAGCTGTTGAACTTGTTGCAGGCATAATGAGAGCTAAGTTATTTATACAATAGATTGTAGATTTTTGTTGGTATTCTCCCTGTTGAAGCTTGTCTACAGGTTCTGTGATGAAGAGCAGCTTAGTGCCTGCTGCCTCTTCTTGGGAGAGCATTTTATTTGTATATTGAAAAAGTAGATATCTTAGCACCTCCTGAGTAGGTCTTTGTGTCTACGCACAGTGATAACTGTGAAGTTGCAGCAGTCTTGAGAAACTCCCCGAGGATTTCTTTCATATTCCATGAGATCATGGTTTTCAAGAGTTCAGACAGAGCAGATCAAAATGCTATAGTGTGGAGGAAAGCATTTCTAGCTTGTGTTCCTATCCAGTGGAAAAGGACGTGGTGCTGTTGGTTCACAGTTGGCTGAAGATGAGGCAACGTGGGCCCAGGTGGCCAAAGTGGCCACCAGCATCCTGGCTTGTGTCAGCACTGGTGCGGCCTGCAGAACTAGGGCAGTGATCATCCCCCTGGACTCGGCACTGGGGAGGCCATACCTCAAATCTTGGATTCATTTTGGGCCCCACACTCCAAGAAGGACATTGAGGGGCTGGAATGTGTCCAGAGAGGGGCAATGAAGCTGGTGAGGGGTCTAGAGCACAAGTCTTGTGAGGAGCGACTGAGGGACCTGAGGTTGTTGAGCCTGGAGAAAAGGAGGCTCAGGGCAGATCTGACTCTCTCCAACTCTGACAGGACGTTGGAGCCGGATGGGGTTCAGTCTCTTCTCCCAAGGAATGAGCAATAGGACAAGAGCAAACAACCTCAGGTTGCATCAGGGGAGGTTTAGGTTGAAGATTAGGAAGAGTTCCTTCCTTGAAAGGATTGCCAAGGCCTGGCGCAGGCTGCCCAGGGCAGTGGTGGAGTCCCCATCCCTTGGAGTTTAAAAGCCGTGTTAATGTGGTCCTGGGGCACGTGGTTTAGTGGTGACCTGGCAGTGCTGGGTTAACAGTTGGACTCAATGATTTTTAAAGGTGTTTTCCAACCTAAATGATTCTATAAGATACATTGTATGGATTGCTGGTCCCCTTCTCCTGTGTAAAAAGATGCAGGAGACAGGCTGGGTGCATCCCGTGAGCCAAATCTGGCCTGCAGAGAGAGCCCGTAGACCTCACTGCGTTCTGGGTTATTTTGGGGATGTATAGTCATAGCCATCAATGGGAGAGAATGATCTAAGGGGAATTTAAAACAGGAGGATTCTTTAAATGTTGGGACTTGTCTGAAATGAATGCACCTGCCAGGTACATGGGGCCATATGGCTGTTTGTTTTATTCAGAAAGTTTCATCTTGCTAGATCTAGTAAAAAGTTGTTCTCTGTGAATGTAAGAATTGAATACCAGGCTTTTAATCTTTCACATCAGCTTAATATACATACACACACGCAAAGTCTTTGTATTTTTATATATTTATGAATTCCTACTACTTGGAATAGGGAGGATACCTTCTTTTTGAAATCCACTCAATAAAAAATGTTTTCTTAGGCTCTTAGTCCTGTTTCAGGTATTTTTTTCCATTTTGGTAGAATTTTGCTTACTGATGCAGGTGGGAGATGGAGATTTCTCATTGGGTTCATGAGGGTTTTTTATGTGGACAGCACACACTGATAACATAACCACAGAAAATACTGAGGATGGAGGTGGAAATTCTGGATCTTTGTTGAAAGATATATTTGGTTTAGAATAGTGTCCTGTCTCCTCCCCTGAATGAACAGATTGCATGTGTCCTTGGAAGGACCAACAACTGTGTTAATAGAAAGAGGTTGCAGCATTTCCTTCTTTTTTCCTTCTTGAATGCAGGGAGCACTGGTGAGGGTGAAGTGCTCCTGGTGTTATCAGAGACAGTCTGAATCTCAGCTATGTAGCAGTTGTTTTTAAACCATTTGGAAGAGCAGCAGACAGGAAATACCCTGACTCTGGAGTCTCTTCCCACGCACGTGCTTGCAGCAGAACCCACTTCTTGTTTATGGAGCCTGGCCCAGGCTGCCCAGAGAGATTGTGGAGTCTCCTTCTCTGGAGACATTCCAAACCCACCTGGGTGCGATCCTGGGCAACCTGCTCTGGGTGACCCTGCTGGAGCAGCGCTGTAGGATGAGATGATCTCCAGAGGTGCCTTCCAACCTCTACCAGGTTGTCTGTAAAAAGCATTTGCCTTTTTCAGCTTCTGTTACTTTCCTTCTCATCAGTGCATTTGTTGAATCACATCCAGGTCATTCTGGGTCTGTGCAACTGAGACAGTGCAGTACAAAATCAGGTGGTTTGCTGGAGAATAACTGCTCTTTTTCTGAATTAACTGAAGTGGTAGTAATCTCCTTTTCAGTGATCAGTTTGTACGCTGTAGTTCATATTCTTTTGAACCCTGATNTGGCTTGTGTCAGCACTGGTGTGGCCAGCAGGACTAGAGCAGGGATTGCCCCTGTGGACTCAGCACTGATGAGGCTGCTTCTCAAATCCTGGGTTTGGTTTTGGTCCTAGAGCACTAGTTGAAAGGTCTAAAGCACCAGCCTTATGAGGTGTGGCTGAGGGAAAATGGGGTTGTTGAGTCTAAAGGAAAGGAAGCTCAAAGGAGACCTCACTCTTGACAGCTGTCTGAAAGGAGGTTGGAGCCAGGTGGGGTTGGTCTTTTTTCCCAAGGAAGAAGTGATAGGACAAGAGGAAATGGTCTCAAATTGTGCCAGGGGATGTTTAGGTTGGACATGAGGAACAATTTCTTCCCTGAAAGAGTTGTCAAGGCCTGGCCCAGGCCACGCATGGCAGTGCTGGGGTCCCCATTCCTGGAGAGATTGAAAAGCTGTGTAGATGTGGTGGTGAGGGATATGGTTTAGTGGTGGCCTGGCAGTGCTGAGTTAATGGTTGGACTCGATGATTTTTGAAGGTNCACACACTGATAACATAACCACAGAAAATACTGAGGATGGAGGTGGAAATTCTGGATCTTTGTTGAAAGATATATTTGGTTTAGAATAGTGTCCTGTCTCCTCCCCTGAATGAACAGATTGCATGTGTCCTTGGAAGGACCAACAACTGTGTTAATAGAAAGAGGTTGCAGCATTTCCTTCTTTTTTCCTTCTTGAATGCAGGGAGCACTGGTGAGGGTGAAGTGCTCCTGGTGTTATCAGAGACAGTCTGAATCTCAGCTATGTAGCAGTTGTTTTTAAACCATTTGGAAGAGCAGCAGACAGGAAATACCCTGACTCTGGAGTCTCTTCCCACGCACGTGCTTGCAGCAGAACCCACTTCTTGTTTATGGAGCCTGGCCCAGGCTGCCCAGAGAGATTGTGGAGTCTCCTTCTCTGGAGACATTCCAAACCCACCTGGGTGCGATCCTGGGCAACCTGCTCTGGGTGACCCTGCTGGAGCAGCGCTGTAGGATGAGATGATCTCCAGAGGTGCCTTCCAACCTCTACCAGGTTGTCTGTAAAAAGCATTTGCCTTTTTCAGCTTCTGTTGCTTTCCTTCTCATCAGTGCATTTGTTGAATCACATCCAGGTCATTCTGGGTCTGTGCAACTGAGACAGTGCAGTACAAAATCAGGTGGTTTGCTGGAGAATAACTGCTCTTTTTCTGAATTAACTGAAGTGGTAGTAATCTCCTTTTCAGTGATCAGTTTGTACGCTGTAGTTCATATTCTTTTGAACCCTGATGCCTTTTAAAACAAGCATACTTTTTAACAGGCTACTAAAATACTTTCCTTATCTCCACTCATGACTTGTAAAGGATGAGTGAGGAGACTTCTGAATTTTACTGAATTTTATTGTGTTTTATTTATAAAGCCCCTTTCTCTTCCCTGCCTCGAGTATTCTGCAGCTGCAGAGACTTCACACCATGATTTCATTCTTTGGGCCAGAAACCCTCCAACACAATTTCACTTGGTGGGGATTTGTTTATTTTGGCTTTATTTTTTTCTTACAATTTTTACATAACCACCAAAAACTATCATCTCTACTGAAGGGCACTTGGGGAAAGTTGTTTGTAAAGTGTAATTATAAAAATAAACCACATCTGGTTATTGTGGAGATAAATATATGTGCCTGTATCTCCTTCCCACCATCGTTTGTATGTTTTCTTTACTCACTGTTAAGTCTGGTTTGTGAAGTATGTAAGTCTCTCAATCGGCTGTGCATGGCTTGGATGGTATATGCTTTGTTGGGTAACAAACTGGATGGATGGCTGGGCCCAGAGAGTGATAGTGAATGGATTTAACTCCAGTTGGTGGCCAGTGACAAGTGGTGTTCCCCAGGGCTCAATACTAGGGACTGTTCTCTTTAATATCTTTATCAATGGTCTGGACGAGGGGATCGAATCACCCTCAGCAGGTTTGTAAATGACACTAGGTTAAGTAGGTGTTAATTTGCTTGAGGATTAAGTTCTATGGAGGGATCTGGACAGACCGTATCGATGGGCTGAGGCCAATGGGATGAGGTTCATTCACCAAGACCAAGTGTTGGATCCTGCATTTGATTCACAACAACCCCCTGCAGCACTCCAAGATGGGGGAAGAGTGGCTGGAAACTGCGTGTTGAAAAAGGAAAGCACAGATTGGTTGACAGTCGGCTGAAGATGAGCCAGCGTGTGCCCAGGTGGCCAAGAAGACCACCAGCATCCTGGCTTATGTCAGCACTGGTGTGGCCAGCAGGACTAGAGCAGGGATTGCCCCTGTGGACTCAGCACTGATGAGGCTGCTTCTCAAATCCTGGGTTTGGTTTTGGTCCTAGAGCACTAGTTGAAAGGTCTAAAGCACCAGCCTTATGAGGTGTGGCTGAGGGAAAATGGGGTTGTTGAGTCTAAAGGAAAGGAAGCTCAAAGGAGACCTCACTCTTGACAGCTGTCTGAAAGGAGGTTGGAGCCAGGTGGGGTTGGTCTTTTTTCCCAAGGAAGAAGTGATAGGACAAGAGGAAATGGTCTCAAATTGTGCCAGGGGACGTTTAGGTTGGACATGAGGAACAATTTCTTCCCTGAAAGAGTTGTCAAGGCCTGGCCCAGGCCACGCATGGCAGTGCTGGGGTCCCCATTCCTGGAGAGATTGAAAAGCTGTGTAGATGTGGTGGTGAGGGATATGGTTTAGTGGTGGCCTGGCAGTGCTGAGTTAATGGTTGGACTCGATGATTTTTGAAGGTCTTTTCCGACCAAAACTATTTTATCGTTCTATGGTTTAGACTCTTATTAGTCACATATGTTTGGGACTCCTGTGCTGAAAAATATTCATGGTAAGAGCTATCCTTCTAAGCAATATCTGCTCTAACAATTCACTTATAAGCCTTTTAGTGATTCTTTTGGCAATACTTGTGTGATTTGTTAAACAGAAGTTTGTCTTTAATGTTTAATCCATGAAAGCAGAGTGCCAAATAGCAACCTGAACAAGTACTGGAGCTAAATGATAAACATATTAAAGAGACAAAGTTCTGCTGTCAGCTTTGGTCATTCCAGTTTGACATTTATCCATTATCAAAGCTGTCATTTCTAAATCAGAGATAAATTAACCCTAAATTTGGGGCAGCCCTTTCCTCTGAATTTATAAGCCACGTCCTGCTCTTGTACAGATTCCTTCTGCAACTGTCCTCCCATCAGAGTTTTCTCAAGTCTTTAGGTGGTGCGTAGAATTATTTTGGTGCCTCACTATTATTTCTTAATTGCTCTTTTGCCAGGATAAAGATGCCAAAATCAGCTTCCTTCAGAAGGCGATCGATGCTGTTGTGATGGTAACAGGAGAGCCACTGTCAGTAAAACCAGCGCGTGTTGTGGCTGGACACGAACCTGAAAAAACCAACGAGTTTCTTCAAGCGATTGGAAAGTGTTGCTTAAATAAGGTGTGACATCACATATATATTTAATAGACATGGTGATATATTATCAGAGCCTATTTGCAACAGCCTGTAGTGATACTTGTACTATTTTTAATTATGCAAGCTAAACCACTTACACAATCTCTCTGTTGTCATTGTTATTATAATATGATTCTTAACAGAGTTTGAGCCAGGTCCCCAGACAAGTATGTTCTGGATATTTTAGTGCTTTTAATTATAGAATGTTAGAATCATTTTGGTTGGAAGAGACCTTTAAGGTCATCAGATATAACAGTTAACACAGCACTGCCAGGTCACCACAAACCATGTCCCTCAGCACAACATCTACACAGCTTTTCAGCCCCTGTGGGGATGGGCACCCCACCACTGCCCTGGGCAGCCTGAGCCAGGCCTTGGCAACTCTTTCAGGGAAGAAATTGTTCCTCATGTCCGACCTAAACCTCCGCTGGCACAACTTGAGACCGTTTCCTCTTGCCTTATTGCTTGTTCCGTGGGAGAACAGACCAAATGTATACTGATTTTTATTTTTTTACTTTATTCATTGGTCATTTAATATCATTATTAGATGTGAAGAAGAATAGAACAGAATCATAGAATTGTCCAGGTTGGAAGGAACTTTCAGAGGTCATCTAGTCCAACCCCCGTGCTGAGAGCAGGGACATCTTCCACTAGAGCAGGTTACTCAGAATATGAAGCTGCAGAACTTTAAACCTTTTGGATGCAGACACTTTAATTATATGACCAGATGCTGTTGCTTTTGACTTTACCTCCTTTAAAATTTCAATCAAATCTCTAATTCTGTATTTCAAGTAATTTTTCCTATGTGCTGCTGCGTTTTTTTTATTTTATTTTTGAATATGGAAATGCAGCAAAGGAGAAATTTGATAACCTGCTCAAATAACTGCTGGGGCAGTTCTTAAAATAATTGTTACATTCTTAAAATAGTTTCAATAGAAGTGGGGAGAATTCTTTGCTTATTGGTGTTACAGGGATTTTTGAAATACAAAGGTATTGTCTAAATCCAGTGAATTGCTGTGTGTAAAGAAATTCTGTGTATTTAACTGTGAAATACTACAAGTCTGAAGGTTTAGTTTGTATTATCTTTGATAATCTACTAATTTAAATTTATGTTATTTTAGTTAGCTGAGTGCTATGAGCTTTTTTCCTTAGGAATTGCTTGACATCAGGAAGGAGGGAAGTTGATAAACATGCACAGAGACTGGCTAAGTTAGAAAATGTACTTGGTGGAACAGCTTTGTCGGATGTTGGGATGAGATTTAATATCCAGAGAGTATATTCTACCCATTTGAGCTCAGATAATTAGCCCCCTGCCTTTTATGTGCTTGGCGTGGAAAAGATTTCCTTCAGTCTCTAGCTTGATATTTCTAGCGCTGAGCTGAGCACGCTGCTTGGAGTTCAGGGAAGTGTCGCCAACGTGCAGAAGTTTGTGTCCGAATGTGAAAACCCACAAAAATTCATAGTTTTGCATTTACAAACCAGGACAGAATCAGGAGTCAACCCCCAGGGCAATATCGGTTTTAGTGATCTAAAAGCTGTTTCCCTTCCAGGAAGGAGAATTCCCTGGCACTGTGATGATTTTTTTTTTTTGTTGCTGTTGACGTAGCCAAACTCTTTGCCATTTGGACATGAAAATCATGTTGTCAACTTGCTGTCTTGATCTAATTAATAATTGCTTCTTGTCCTAACTAGTGAACTAGATGCAGAAGCTTTTTAAACAGTGGAACTGCAACTTACTGGAAGTCATTCTTATTGTGGTTTTCTTTAGTGACTGTTGCTGATTGAGCAAGTATTTGGTGATAATGGAGTGGCCTATGAGTGAATGCACATACAACATAATGTGATTTTAAAAGTGTTTAATCAATCCAGAACTCACGGTATAAGGGATTTTACTATCATTTACCTGCCCAGTTTGAAAACTATTGAAATTGCTGCAGTGAAAATTACTATTGTGCTATAATACATAAAAAGCACCGTGTGTTTATATAGCTCTGGTGCATATAACCAGATATAATAATAAATTATTACATATAAAGAAGTATTGCAAGGAGATGTTTCACATAAAAGGAGGGGGCAGATTTTGCCCTTTGGCTCTGCTCTGGTGAGACCCCTCCTGCAGTGCTGGGTCCAGCTCTGGAGACCTCAGCACAAGAAAGACAGGGACCTGTTGGAGCAGGGCCAGAGGAGGCCACAGCAATAATGCAAGGGCTGGAACCCCTCTGCTGTGAGGACAGGCTGAGAGGTGTGCTTCTTCAGCCTGGAGAAGAGAAGGCTCCAGGGAGACCTTCTTGTGGCCTTTCAGTATTAAAACGCCTGTCAGAAAGATGGGGACAGACTTTTTAGCACGGTCTGTTGTGACAGGATAAGGGGTGTTGGTTTTAAACTAAAATAGAGAGATTTAGACTAGAGAGAAAGAAGAAATTTTTTTTACACTAAAGGTGGTGAGACACTGGCCCAGGTTGCCCCGAGAGGTGGCTGGTGCCCCATTCCTGGCAACATTCCAGGTGAGGTTGGAGGAGGCTCTGAGCAACCTGCTCTAGCTGCAGATGTCCCTGCTCCCTGCAGGGGTGGTGGAACTAGATGGCCATGAAAGGTCCCTTCCACACCAAACCTTGCTGTGATTCTATGGTTACTGCTGTGAGAGAATGTTTCCATAAATACAAGGGAAGTATAAGCTTTATGTAAGAAACTGCAAAACAACAAAAAAAACCCAAGTCGTGTTGATTACAGAATTAGGAAGGAAAGACATATTTGAAAGGAGTACATTATTTTATTAGTGTTTGGGTTTTTTTTTGTATTCCTTGTAGCTGCCCAGTGATGCTGCTGTCAAAAGGATCTTAGCTGGGGAAAGAGCTGATGCTAAAGAGAAACCTTCATCCTCTAAACCCCGAGATAAAGAAAGCAGAGAATCCAAACCAGAAGAACAGAAAAGCCATAAAGAGGTAGGTGTTTGCAACTTCTGTGGGGTACAAGGGCTACCACTCTTTATACTCTGTGGTTTTTTTAAGCTTGCATTTTTGTATATAGAAAGTAATGGTGTGATAGAGTTGGCATGTATTGAAATTAATTTTTCTTTTTTGCTTTCTTTTTAGGGTAGAGGATATGCTGAAATTAAAGACAGAAGCTCAAGCAGAGACAGAAGACCCAAAGGAGATTGGAAAGAGAGAAGAGAAGGAGAAAAGGAAAGCGATAAATGGAAGGATAATGAAGATGGGCAGAAAGACCCAGAAAGAGACACCTTTAAGGAAGGCGAAAAGCAAGAAGTGGAAAGAAACAAAAGCAGAACAAACAAGCAAGGAAAAGAAACAGAAAAAAACAAGAGGAAGAGAGACATAGAACGTGATGATGATCTCGAGCACGATAAAGGACAAGCAAGAGAAAAGAAAAATGAAGTAGGAAGAGAAAAAGACAAACTGAGAGGAAGAGACATAGATAAGGCTAGAGACAGAGAAAGAGAGAAGGACAGAGAGAGAGGAAAAGATAAGGAAAGGGATAGACCAAGAGAAAAAGATGTGGAGCGTTTGAGAGAACATGGAAAGGATAAAGTAGAGAAAAAGGTAATTGAAATCTTGTTTCAGAGAATAACTTTCTGCATGCTGTGCTAGGGACCGAGTGTTTGTTCTAATGACCTTGCACGCTGATAGTTCTATTTGTTTAACAATTAAGTACTTTTCGAACAATTACTCACATGAAGTCAAAGTGTTGATCTAGATTTGGTCTGGTAAGAGTGTGACAGACTGTAACTTCAAGTCTCATATAGAACTTCACGTGCAAGAAAGATGGGGACAGGCTTTTTAGCAGAACCTGTTGCGACAGGACAAGGGGTGATGGTTTTAAACTAATAGGGAGATATAGATGAGTTAGAAGGAAGGAATTTTTGATGCTGATAGTGGCGAGATACTGGCTTGGGTTGCCCAGAGAGGTGGCTGGTGCCCCATCTCTGATAATATTCCAAGTGAAGTTGTAGGGGGCTCTGAGCAACCTGCTCTAGTTGCAGATGCACCTGCTCACTGCAGGGGGGTTGGACTAGATGGCCTTTAAAGGCCCCTTCCAACCCAAACCAGTCTATGACTCTGACTTTTCTGTTAGTCTCCTACAGGGGAGTGGGCAGATAACATGCAACCATCTACCTTAGCTAGCTATGACATGCTCGGTTTTACTCTAGGTTCATTTTCCCTTTTGTGTTATTCAGGTAAGTACCTTGCTTCTCGTCACACTGAGTCTAAAGCAATTAATTTCTTTTCAGTCTGCAGATTCTGAGGAATCCACGCTTAGAAAAATGCAGAGGCCAACTAAAGACAGCAAGTGCCATCCAGATAACGAGGTTAGTAGTGGATAAGATCTGGGAAGGTGAATATTCAAAGTGTTGCATTTTAGAATGACTTGATGGTCGGCATGAAAGGAATGTAGGACTGAAAGGTAGGTGGCAGGTTTTAGGGCTGTACGATAGATAAGACTGGTGCTTGTCTGGTTGTTTGGGATTTTTGTATTTATTTTATTTCTTTGAACTTGGGCCAAAAAGAGTCTACTCAGTTTATTTTATTTTTTAGTTTTTATTTCTGTGTATTGATATGTTAGGTACTTCAGGAAAAATACTTACTTGTTCAAAGTTTTCTATTTATTCCCCTGAATCTTGCCTGGAAAATGTTGAATGGTTTATTTTTTTATTTGTATTTAATAGAAGTTACTGTTTTGGAAAGAAAATTGTCAGGGCTCATGTTTTGCAGCTGGATGATGAGTAGGGCAGAATGGTAACTCGCTGAGCACCTCTGAACAGTAGCTGCTGCTTGTGATACTACTGTGTCTGCATCTGCTGCTTCTTGATGACCTGAGGCAATCTGAGCAGTTATGGAGCCATATGGCTAAATATTTAAAGAGTGTGACTTCAATAAATTAACCTAAAGCAGCTCAGGCTAGCAAAAAATAGGCAGGAACCCAAGTCTAGCAGGAGTCTATGGGCCACTGACATCATCATGTCTTCTACATGAGATGACAAATTTATAGCTGTGCTTTGACTGAAATCCAACCAAAGTTTTAAAATTATTGGCACTTGGAGGGAGAGCTTATAAGGTAGTTTTTAGCCTGAAGCAAATGTGCGTGGCCAAGCTAAACTTCCTGCAAGCTGGGTCTCTAATGGAAATTCTGAGCCTCATCGCAAACTCTCGTAGTGCTCTTGGGCACCACAATAACACACTGGGGCAGTAAAGTTTCATTTCCCATCTTAAGTGCTTTTAGGAGTGATTCCAAGGCATGTGGGTTTCTTACCTTAAATCTAGATGACATGTTTTCCTCTCCTTGCTTGCGTAACAGCAGACGCTGCTTGGTTTTAAAGTGGTGAAAGCGCACACTTTAGACCAATGTGTGACATATGGTTGTCATCTTAAGACCGTGGAAGAGAGAAATGCAATTAAAATGTTTCCAATCAATTTTTAGACTTGGAGGGCTCAGATAGCTGCACAAAGTGATTTAGAGGAAATTCCGGCATGAAATAATTGAAGAGTGCATCTAATGGACTGGGGTTGCTCATGCTGTCCTCACAGTAGTTTCATAGCAGGGTAACACCTTTTATTTCCAGGGATTTACCCTGACTTAAACTAATGCTATTTAAGTCACGTGGCAGCGAAATGAGTATATTAAAAGAAGGGAAACAGCTTAGGTCTTCATGCACATGAAAAGTATTGAATCATATTTTTGTAACCTCTGCTGCATAATTAATAAATCTTCAGCATCTGTCTTTAACTTTTTGTAAATTTAATACAAGAGAAATAATTTGAAGCAGCCCCTCTCCAGCAGCAGCCGATATGCCAGTACCTAATATGCCACCCTCTCTTTTCTGCCCTAAGGATTAACTTTCTTTTCATTTCTCATTTGTCCCTGTTGTGCTCATTTTACCCACTCACCCTTGCTCCTGGTCCTACTCTCTTTCCTCACACTTCTGGCCACAGCTTTGCTTTATTTTCAAGCCTGGTCCTATGTGGCTTCTTGTTGTAGTGAGCTATTTGTCTTCCATGTGACTTTCATCTTGCTTCCTTTGTATTTGAATTTGTATTTTGGGAAGTGTTTGTATTTAAGAAAGTAATCATCCCCCTATGCTGGGCACTGGTGAGGCCACACCTTGAATTTTGGGTTCAGTTTTGGGCTTCTCACTCCAAGAAGGACATTGAGCGACTGAGGTATGTCCAGAGAAGGGCTACAAAGCTGGTGAAGGGTCTAGAGCACAAGTCTTGTGCGGAAAGACTGAGGGACCTGGGGTTGTTTAGCCTGGAGAAAAAGAAGCTCAGGGGAGACCTTCTGCTATTGACAACTCCCTGACAGGAGGTTGGAACCAGGTGAGGGTTGGTCTCTTCTTGCATGTAACAAGTGATAGTACAAGAAGAAATGGCCTTAAATAGTGCCAGGTGAGGTTTAGGTTGGACATGAGGAACAATTTCTTCCCTGAAAGAGTTGTCAAGGCCTGGTCCAGGCTGCCCACGACAGTGGTGAAGTCTCCATCCCTGGAGGAGTTTCAAAGCTGTGTAGATGTGGTGCTGAGGGACATGGTTTAGTGGTGACCTGGCAGTGCTGGGTTAAGAGTTGAACTGGGTGATCTTAAAGATCTCTTCTAACCAGAGCAATTCTATGATTCTGTGAATTAGGTCCTTTCTTCAGACAAGCTGCTGGGCAGCATAAGAACATGCGAACAGTGAGGGGAAAAAGCAGTGGGGAAATGGTAATGTTTATTTCATTTGAGGTGTCTACAGAATTTCAGACGGATTGGCTTTTGTGCTGCATTTACTTTAGAGAACAAATTAATTTATTTTTTTCATATTCTAAATGTATAGCAAAGCTATCACTTAAAGTTTAGTTCCTGGCTTTGCTCCTCTGTGGTTAAGTGTCTTAATAAGATTCTGTCTGCATTCATGCAAGTCTTAAATTTTTCTTGCTGCTTATTATCAGAGGCCAGCTTTAAAATGCTACTGAAATTTTGACAGATAGACTTTTTTTTAAAATGTTTTCTTCTGGTGCTAAAGAAACTCTGTATGTTACCCAGTGTTTAATACACATGAGTATCTGTAATTTTCTGAAAGCGAAAGAAAGCAAGTATAAGTAGGAATTAAGAAGAGCCATTTGGCTTCCACGTGGCCATCAGAAGAAGATGACTTGTTGCTTCATGGCCAGCTATTGCACGCCACGCTATTGGTGAGCAGGGTGAGTTCAGGTGTATTGTTAGCTCTCAGTCCATCCCAGGTGAAAGTCTTGTTTAAAATGGACACCTCATAGCATGACTTGTTGACCTTCAAACTAATAAAGATAACTTTGTTGACAAAAGGGGATTCAGGTCATAGTGCATTGGAGCATATGGTGCTGGTTATAGGAAAGTGGCTGCGGAACAGGTATGTCGTTTACCCCTAAGGCCAAACACATTGGAAGAGTCTCTTCCATTTCACAGACAGCTGCCAAAACTCTTGGCTAAAGTTTTTTGTAATATCCTGTCATTTTTGGCCACTTCTACAATGATTTTTATTTTTGCCCTACAACCTATATTACTCTGGACTTGGTGACTTGAATCATCCTCTAAGGCATATCTAATGAACTTCTGTTTCTGTTGGAACTCATCTTGACTATATAATGAAACAACTACTGAATGAAAAAGAAAACCAATAAAAAAGACATAACTGCCTTAGAAGCAGCAGAGAGAATCATTCTGTGGAAATCTGCTGGACATGGCTCAAATAGATCTGTTCTGCTGCTGCGGATGACCCTTTCTTTTTGGTGTTGGTTATTCATACCTGGCTCATATAATATAAATCTGTAATTAAAACTTACGTTTTAAAAAGTGGGATTTTTCCAATAGTTCTCTTTTGTTTGAAAGGTTTTGATTAACAGAAGCTAACACCAATAGAACACCATCTTGCAAGCCTGTAGTTGAGGAAAAGATAATTGAGTGATATTTTCCTACTAAATTTCATCACAGCAGTCAAATTGACCTTAGCAAGTAGAGATGTCTCCTTGTTGCTATTGCACACTAATAAAATGTGCCTGTTGGTAACAATAGCTGTTTTAGGAATAAATGCTGGAAATACAGAGAGTCTGAGGGAAAGAACAAGGAAAGTCTGAGGTCAGTAAAAAAAATTACAAATGAGCTGTGTTCATTTGTTGAGGAATAGTCTGTTGCACAAAATAAAAATTATGTTTATGTGGTTATATTTGTGTAAAAAAACTTTATATATATGTATGAGGAGCATGTGTAGAGTGTACATGCAAATATACCTCCTGACTCTGTAGATCTAAACAGAAGAAAAGTTTTGCAGAGGGTTGTTTCGATTAGATTTCTGTTCACAGACCTAACTCTTGTTTATTATTAAACTGTCAATAGATCTCTTGAATTAGAGGAGAAGAATCACAGTGAAGGGTTTGTATGAGTTGTCTCCCTCTTGAATGGCAATGTTTTTTAGAATCAAAGAACCCTAGAATAGTTTGGGTTGGAAGGGACTTTTAAAGCTCATGTAGTCCACGCCCCCTGCAGGGAGCGGGAACTTCTGCAACTAGAACAGATTGCTCAGAGCTCTGTCCAGCCTCACCTGGAATGTTGTCAGGGATGGGGCATCAACCACCTCTCTGGGCAACCTAGGCCAGGGTCTCACCATCCTCAGTGTCAAAGTCTTCCTTCTATCTCATTTAAATCTCCCCTCTTTTAGTTTAAAACCATCACCCTTTATCCTGTCGCAACAGGCCCTCCTAAAAGTCTGTCCCCATCTTTGACAGACCCATTTAAGTACTGGAAGGCCACAAGAAGGTCTTCCCCGGAACCTTCTCTTCTCCGAGCTGAACACCACCAACTTTCTCAGCCTATCATCACAGCAGAGGGCTTCCAGTCCTCAAATCACTTCTGTGGCTTCTTCTGGCCCTGTTCCAACAGGCCTCTGTCTTTCTCGTGCTGCCTTCCTTTCTGCCCTTGCTGATACACGGAGTGGCTGAGGCTAGAGGAGAGATGTATGTGAGCAGGTACAGCATCAGTTAGGAGCATAGTATCATAGTCACCGATAGAAACTGTCCATGACATCCTGTCAGGAATGTAGAAGCTGTTTGTTGCATGGGAAAGAGGAGGAATTAACAGCTTGGCAAGATATCTTTTAAAAGCATATTCCTCTTCTTGATCTTATGAAACCTTAGAAATCATTGATTTCTTACATCTTACAGTGAAAGTCAACCTATTTAAAGGTTAATAATGAGGGCAAAGCAGCAGATTGGATATAGAAATGTAATTACTCCAAACTGGGAAGTGTGCATCCATCCGTCTAAGATTTCACTTTAACATGTTTTTTCCAGAATGGTGTGGATGAAATGTAATATTTCTTTTTTAATGGCTCCAGTGATAGTCAAAGTCTTGGAGCCTCTGAATTGGTAAGAAGAAGAATGACCTATATTATCTCCCTTTGGAAAGGCTCAAATCATAAATATTTTGGGATTTATGTTTTTGTGTGCTACCATAGTGATTAAATTTTAGCTTTTGCTTTACACTTGTTGGCAGCGTGGGCATGTAGCGCTACAAAAATGTTAAGTGGTGTTTGTAGTCACTACCTGACACAAATAAATGACCAAATCCACTCCTCCAGAAGCCTCAGCACCTCTTCTCAACTCCTTCACCACCTGTGCTAATAATTACATCACCCAAAGAGCTGCTCAAGTCTGAATAAAGCAGATGTGGCCTGAGGGCCTGTGGAGCCAGACTCTCATGGTGTCTGAGGTTTAGTTTTGCTCCTAGCAAAATGTTGTGATTGCAAAAGATGGTAGCAATTAAGATGAATGATGATTCAGATTAACCACTTCATTATTAGCTGTGCAATTTGGACTTCTGTTTTTCTTTATAACATGCCAGTGTTTCCTAAAGAGTAAACGAAAAATGGTAGCTCTGGTTGTGGGTCCTATAGTAATTGTAGTAGTCCAGTGAAGATAGTTAGTCATAGAATCATGGAATCATTTTGGTTCGAAGAGGCCCTTAAGATACTGAGTCCAACCGTTAACTCGGCACTGCTAGATCACCACAACACCGTGTCCCTCAGCACCACATCTCTGTGACTTTGGAACCCCTCCAGAGTTGAGGACTCCACCACTGCCCTGGGCAGCCCGGGCTAGACCTTGACAACCCTTTTGGGAAAGGCAGTTTTCCTCACGTTCAACCTTAAACCTCCTCTGGCACAACGTGAGGCTGTTTCCTCTTGTCCTGTTGCTTGTTCCTTGGGAGAAGAGTAAAGCAGTAAATCTGTAGTATACTCTACCTGTAGTAATGGCAGCTCTTATGGACTTGCTTCTCTGCCTGCTCTTGCCAGGATATTATTTTAAGGGTTTTTTTGTGGTGCAAATGCTGCAGCTGCCTTCAGCCTCTCGTGCTACCTATGCATAGGCTCAGCTATTCCTTCACACACAGGGAACCTCTCAGTCCGAGAGGCCTTGTCTGCTGGGACCAGTGTTGACCTCATCTCACGAGAGGCTGCTGCTTATGCACACCCTATTCCCAAGCTCCACCCAAGTGGACTTGCTGTTTTAACTCACTCCTTTCCAAGGACATATGACCATTGAAATGTGTAATGTGCAGGAAGTGTCAGTCAGGTGTTCTTGACTTCAGGCTGTGCAAGAGAAAACAGAACAATTCTCATGTGTGTTCGCCTGCTTTCATTTCCTGGTCTGTCTAAATCACTTTCAGACTAAGCTCAGAGTCCTCAGAAGTGACCTGAATTGTCTTCCAGTGTGATGTTTTCCACTTTTGAACTCTTATCCTCTTTTTTGTACCAGTTGCACTTTCAGATCATCTATTGCTTGTCTGCTGGGCTTTCTGGCAGGACCCATTTCTTAATTTGTCCAGGAAAGGTGCTATTTGAGTAAAGGATTATGCAAGGCTAGCGGCACAATTTTTTTTTTTTAGTCTTTGTTTCTGTTTTGTAATGAAATTTAAATGATGTCCTAGAAGGTTAAAGAAGAATTGTTTATCTGATGTAGCTAAAACATAGAAGTGATTTTAAGCATCTTACTCCTTTTGGTAGCTCACTAGTAGTGAAGTGTTGCATCACAGATGCTCTACAGGTATCACAAGATTTCTCTGCCTTGAGTACTCTTGGTTCACAATTGGAAGTTGTCTTTACAATAATGAAATCAAATCATATAGATTTATTTAAAAGAGCGAGTACGTGTCCTGGGAAAATATCTGCAGACTTCGAGGAAAATAAACTTGACATAGTCAGTTTGTAAGTGAGCATTTTTTTATATATAATACACAGAGAACACATTAGTAAATTTTGTTTCTATATTTTTAATATACAATTATATACATTTGTGAGCTTTTGTTGTTTGTTTTCTGTTTTTTTTAGAGTGAAAGCCCTGCAGGAATATCAAGGCAGTCTTCCACAAAAGGATCAAGGCAACGCACCAGACATGGAGGAGAAGGTAACTAGAGGGAGGATATTATTTCTATTAAATGTGTTGGAGGGATGCTGAATAGGAATAACATAAAAAATTAAATATCCATGTTTATTATTTTCAGTACTTGTTTTTACTCCCAGTCTGCATTTATGAATCCATTAGGCAATTTTTCTGCATAGATTTGATACACAGAAGGTAGTACTTGGCTCAGTTTGCTCATGTTCCTCATGCACAGTTGCAACTATAAATACAGCCTGCTCTTGATATTCATTGTGTTGCCCCTGAATAGGCTTTTTAAGTTGGTGAAACAAATGGAGAAATAGCTGTAGACAAGAACTATTTTGATGGGCTGAGACCAGTTGTATGAGGTTCAACAAGGCCAAGTGCTGTGTCCTGCGTTTTGATCACAACCACCACCTGCAGCACTCCAGGATGGGGGAAGAGTGGCTGGAAACTGCCCGTTGGAAAAGGAAATCGGGGATTGGTTGACAGTTGGCTGAAGATGAGCCAATGTGTGCCCAGGTGGCCAAGAAAGCCACCAGCATCCTGGCTTGTGTCAGCACTGGTGTGGCCAGCAGGACTAGGGCAAGGATTGTCCCCCTGGACTCAGTACTAGGGAGGCCACACCTCAAATCCTGGGTTCATTTTGGGCCCCTCACTCTTAAGAAGGACATTGAGGGGCTGAGGCATGTCCAGAGAAGGACAACAAAGCTGGTGAAGGGTCTAGAGCACAAGTCTTGTGTGGAACAACTGAGGGACCTGGGGTTGTTTAGCCGGGAGAAAAAGAGGCTCGGGAGAGACCTTCTGGCTCTCAACTCCCTGACAGGAGGTTGGAACCAGGTGGGGTTGGTCTCTTCTCCCAAGGAGCAAGCGATAGGACAAGAGGAAATGGCCTCAGATTGTACCAGGGCAGGTTTAAGTTGGATATTAGGAACAGTTTTTCCCCAGAAGGGTTGTCAAGGCCTGGCCCAGGCTGCCCAGGCCAGTGGTGAAGTCTCCTTATCTGTAGAGACGTATAAATGCAGTGCTGAGGGACATGGTTTAGTGGTGACCTGGCAGTGCTGAGTTAACATTTGGACTTGATGATCAAAAAGGTCTCTTCCAACTAAAATGATCCTATGACTCTTTGCTTAGTAACCTGGCAAGTTCAGACAAATAAACCTTACAAAACTTTGCCTTCCTTTTTTTTTTTTCTATCACTAAGGATTAGTGATAGTGTGTCTGTGTGGACAGTGTATCTAAGTTGATAAAACTATTGCACATTAACTAAACATTATCTAAACTTCTACATTACCACATGAAAGTCACATGTTTCTTAAAGTTTACAGCAGAGCAATGTTCAGCACAGTATCTTTATTTCAGGAAGACGTGAGATATGTTGTTTAAAGTTGTTTTAAGAAGTTGAAAGAGTTCGGAGACAAGGTGTGCTTTACTTGTAGGGATAAATCATACAGCAGTGAACCTTGAATTTGCAGTTTCATCACTTACTGATATTTAGGAAGAATACTCTTCCTAAATTTGGCTAGGCAATCCAAGCTTCACTTATGTTCTGAATTTTTCATTAGTTTCTCGGAATCTGAAGTCTTAGCGTTCAGTCTTTAGCTATATTGGGTTTATAAATGAAAAGATCTTATTTGTCAAAAAAAAAATCCAGCTAACAAAACAAAAACAAAGAAGGCCATATTCCCTGAAACTGACTGAGTACTGGTCAGTGCAGAATGGAATTTCCCTGGATATTTATTTGATAAGCAGTATATGAAACAGTCCACATTTCTGTTATGCCTTCTGGGATTTCTTCAGTGAAGAGATGGTTGAGTGACTTCAAGACTAGACAAACCTTTCTGAGTGATTTCCAAAGCTTGAGACACTTAATACACACTCCAGGTGTAAGCTGGAGAACAGGAAAAGATAAGGTATTAAGCAGAACCTCTGACTTGCGGCTTATTTGATAATTAGAGAAGATTCCTCTGGGTATTGAAACAAAGGCAGGTATTTGTAGAACTTTGACTTTCTCTAATGTGTGTCATTACAGCTGTGGTCAACTGTATTGCACCTGGGCTGGTATCAGGCTAGGACCTTGTGTCTTTTTCTCTGGAGAGATTCCAAACCTACCTGGATGTGACCCTGCTGGACCAGGGGGGTTGCATGAGATGACCTCTAGAGGTCCTTTCCAAACCCTAACATTCTGTAACATGAATTGGAACAAGGAAAGTAATCTGGGTGTCGTCAGTAGCGAATCCTGCCCCACATCATCTTCCACAGTAGCTCAACCAGATGTAAGGAACCTGCTGCATTTCTGCTGAGTGCTGGAGAAGAGGGGACAGGTAATGATTTGTTACAGAAGAATTATCAGCAGGAAATGAGAATCTGTAAAAGGCCCATCCTGCTGGCCAGGAGTCAGCCCTGGTAGTGATATGGCCACCATCCTGAGTCTTGACAGCAGATAAGGAGGTAGTCATCTCATCCCTGCTTCAGTGCGAAGTCTGTCAAGGCTGTCACTTGTGCTGATTGATCTGTGGTGTCTGTGCTTACCAGCTAGGAAGTGGATTGGTATAAACGGTAATTGTATTGATCTCAGGCCGTTTTACCAGCCTTTGGGGGGGAACCTCTTCTGAATCATTGTTGACTGCAGCTTTTTAACAAGTGGTACAATTATCACTAAAACATCTCTCCTCATCTGCCTCAGAGCTCCATTAGTCAATTCTCTTTGTCTCTTTGGACAAGGTTTAAGTGAAGAGTTTAGTTGTGAGATGGCTTTAACTGAGTGTAATAGGCATTTGTGCCGGGCTTTGCTAATAAGTCTATTATTATTTGTTATTGACATGCTGGAGGGAAGGGATGCCATCCAGAAAGACCTTGATAGGCTTGTGAGGTGGGCCCATGTCAACCTCATGAGGTTCAACAAGGCCAAGTGCAAGGTCCTGCATCTGGGTCGGGGCAATCCCAAGCACAAATACAGACTGGCTGGAGTGTGGATTGAGAGCAGCCCTGAGGAGGAACACATTGGGGTGCTGGTTGGTGAAAACCTCAACATGAGCCATCAATGTAGCCAATGAGTACAGCCTGGAAAGCCCCAACCATGTCCTGGGTTGTATCCAGAGCAGCATGGGAGCAGCTCATGGGAGGGGATTCTTCCCTCTGCTTTGCTCTTGTGAGACTCCAAGTGGAGTACTGCATCCAGCTCTGGAGCCTACAATACAAGAAGGACATGGACCTGTTGGAGCAGGTCCAGAGAAGGGCCACAAAGATTATTCAAAGGCTGGAACCCCTCAACTGTGAGGATAGGCTGAGAGAGTTGGGGCTGTTCAGCCTGGAGAAGAGAAGGCTCTGGGGAGACCTTATTGTGGCCTTTCAATACTTAAAGGAGTCCGGTAAGAAAGATGGGGAGAGACTTTTTACAATGTCTTGTAGTGATAGAATAAAGGGTAATGGCTTTAAACTGGAAGAGGGGAGGTTTAGACTAGAAATTACGAATAAGTTCTTCACTCTGAAGGTGGTGAGACACTGGCACAGGTTGCATAGAGGAGCTGTGAATGCTTCATCCCTGCATGTATTTAAGGCCAAGTTGGATGGGCTTTGAGCAACCTCTTCTAGTGGGAGGCATCCCTGCCCATGGCAGTGGGGTTGGAACTGGATGATCTTTAACAGCCCTTCCAACTGAAACCATTCTAGGATTTTTATCTGTTAAGGTGCTTCATTTCAATTGATTGTCACCATCTTTTGTATGTAAGTGTATTAAATGCTGTATTTGCATTCCAGCTGCAAGGTAGGTTCTCTTCAGGATATCCCAAATACTTAATACTTCCAAATCAAGAAGAAAGGAATCTGAACTAGCACTGCTGTACTTAGCCCTTTGTATAAGAAAGCTGAGAGGATGAGCCTAGAGAAACAAGTAGGTAAGGAATAAACCTGTCTGGTACCCAGACCTCATACAACAACAGCGTAACTGCAATTTATGTCTCTAATAGAATCATAGAATTGTTTCAGTTGGAAGAGTTCATTAAGATCATCAATCACCCAGCATTGCCAGGTCACCGCTAAACCATGTCCCTCAGCACCACATCTATACGACTTTTAAATACCCTTGGGCAGGCTGGGCCAGGGCTTGACAGCCCTTTCAAGGAAGACATTTTTCCTCATGTCCAGCCTAAACCTCCCCTGGCACAACTTGAGGCTGTTTCCTCTTGTCCTATCACTTGTTCTTTGGGAGAAGGACTGACCTCTTTTCAGGCAGTTGTAGAGACCAAGGTCTCCCCTGAGCCTTCTTTTCTCCAGACTGAACAGCCCTCGCTGCCTCAGATGCTGCTCACAATAATTGTGCTCTAGACCAGTTAATATGCATTTTTTCCCCTACTCTTGTTTCAGTGAGCTGATTGAATACTATGATTCAAATTTTCTTTCAATGATTTTGTGCCCTGGGCGCCGATATTTTATTTCCAATGAAGAAATCACTTTACATAAATCTGTTTAACATCTCTGCTCAGAAGATACACTAACACTTCTGAATTGATACTTCTTTAAATAGTTAATTCCAGCTAAAGACTTGTACTGTTTAGAGTAATGAAGCACGAAGATCTTTGCACACTTAATCTGGTGATGTCACTGTTATTAATTTATGTAAAGAGATTGTGTCTTTCCAAGCATCCACATTTTCTTTGGGTTTTAGTAGGTTTCCATGTGCCTGAGGCAAAATACTGAAGTTATGTCAGAGCTTGGGTAGTGTCCTCAGAGCAATCAATAGCCATGTTTTCAAAAAGACTCAGGGAAAAACTTAAAAAGCTCTTTAGGCACCTTAAATACCTTGGAAAAGGTCTGGTGTTTTGGATGTGAATGCCTATTGATTTAGGAGCTTAATTCAAGTGGGTGCTTGAAAATTGAAAATTTTGTGTCAAAACTCATGTGCTTATGTGCTGTGAGGTTTTAATATTTTTAATAATTTTGCAGTTGAAAAGTACCATCTGGATTCCATTAAATGTAGTCTTATTTTACTATTTAGTGATTCTTAGCTGATCCTATAAGTTTCTGTTTCCCAAGATTAGAATATTTGTTTTACAGCCTGAACTGGCCCTAAAATACAGTGACCAGACATGTCCTGTTTTGGAAGATCATCCCTTCTTTAAAAGCAAAATGCAGTTTTTCTGATAAAGGAAATATGGTTAATGACTTCTCCTGTGTTTTTGCTTTAAGATAAATCTTTAAGATAAGTATTTGGAAATAACTCTTTTCACAATGCAGCATGCCAGCACACTTACATTTCAGATTACCTAAGCACTAAATACTCTGGGACATTGTCAGACTCACTTGTATCCCTGGAAAGGTGATGGAATGACTTATCCTTAGTGCTATCTCTAGACATATCAAGGATAAGCGGGTCATCAGGAGTAGTCAGCATGGTTTTACTAAGGGAAAATCATGTTTAACCAACCTGATAACGTTTTATGAGGACATAACCAGGTGAATAGGGGATGGTAGAGCAGTGGAGGTGGTTTATCTTGACCTCAGTAAAGCATTTCACACAGTCTCCCACCACATCCTCACAGTTAAACTGAGNCTGCTTGAAAGAGTCCAGCACAGAGCCACAAAGATGATTGAGGGAGTGGAACATCTGCCTGATGAGGAAAGGCTGAGGGAGCTGGGTCTCTTTAGCTTGGAGAAGAGGAGACTGAGGGGTGACCTCATTAATGTTTGTAAATATGTAAAGGGCGAGTGTCAGGAGGATGAAGCCAGGCTCTTCTCAGTGATGCCAAATGATAGGACAAGGGGAAATAGGTGCAAGCTGGAGCATAGGAGGTTCCAGGTAAATGTAATGAAGAACTTTTTCACAGTGAGGGTGACAGCACTGGAACAGGCTGCCCAGAGGGATTTGTGGAGTCTCCTTCTCTGGAGACATTGGAAACCTGTCTGGACGCATTCCTGTGTGACCTACTCTAGGTTCCTGCACTGGCAGGGAGGTTGGACTTGATCTTCCGAGATCCTTTCCAACCCTTAACATTCTGTGATTACCCCTCTTTTGTTCTAGGGCAGCAGGAACTACAAGAGGTGAGTAGGGCTATGGGCTATGGGTGCTCCAATAAGTGTTCTGGAGTGTAATAAAAACTTAATGGAGCTGTGCTGATGCTTGTTGCACACTGGTCTCTGTAGTGATGATCAGAGCTTTCTGTATTTTGTAAAAAAATCAGCCCCAAAGTCTCTTGTCCTGAACAGCTAGTCATACTCTAGTTTCTTGTTTGAATAATCAGCAGATAAACAGTGCTTAGAAATGTTGTATATATCTCTTGGTGGATTTTTATTAGTTCTTGAAGTAAAGAAGTAGAAAGTAAGAGTGATGGATGGAGGAGAGGAAGGTGAAGATCTTAAAGCTTTGGATTGGAAAGGGCATTTCAAGGCCATCTAGTCCAACAACCCTGCACTAGAGCAGGTTGCTCAGCGCCCTGGCCAACTCACCTGGAATGTTGCCAGGGATGGGGCTTCTACCACTTCTCTGGGCAACCTGAGCCAGTGTCTCACCAATATCAGCATCAAAAATTTCTTCCTTCTAACTAATCTAAATCTCCCTCTTGTAGTTTAAGACCATCACCCTTTGTCCTGTTGCAACAGGCCCTGCTAAAAAGTCTGTCCCCATCTTTCTGACAGGCCCCTTGAAGCACTGAAAGGCCACAATAAGGTCTCCCCAGAGCCTTCTCTTCTCCAGGCTGAACAACCCCAACTCTCTCAGCCTGGCCTCACAACAGAGGGATTCCAGCCCTGGAATCACTTCTGCGGCCTCCTCTGGCCGTGGTCCAGCAGGACCCTGTGTCTCCTGTGCAGAGGACTCCAGAGCTCGACCCAGCACTGCAGGGGGTGTGTCTCACCAGAGCAGAGGGGCAGAATCCCCTCCCTCGACCTGCTGCCCACGCTGCTGGGGATGCAGCGCAGGACATAACTGGCTTCTGGGCTGCGAGTGCACGTTACCGGCTCATGTCCAACTTTTCATACATCAGCACCTCCAAGTCCTTCTCCACAGGGCTGCTCTCCATCCCTTCACACCCAGCATGTGCTGGTACCAGGGAATGCAGAACACAAAAGGGCTTGTGTGATGATTAAATTTGTAATAAACAAAACTGAAGTGGTCAATGGAGGACTAATTAAGCAAAGCAGGTACATTTTCCATTCTGGTAATGAAAATGAGTTATACCCTCATTTGCTTACCTCTATTATGAACAAATTCCTGTTGGTATTGGAACAAATGTTTTGGATTTTTTTTAATAGTTGCTGTTACATTTATTACTACTCAGGCAGTGAGTGCTTTTATAGTTGCAACATGGAGCAGAAACTTGCAGCAAAACTTGTCTGTTGCAACAGAGACCATTTTTGCTAATTTACAAGTTGATTGAAGTGATTTTTATTTTTCAAAGTTGAGGTCTGAACAAGTGTCCTTTCAGACACTGAATTACTTTCTAAATAGGAATGAATGAATGAAGTGCTTCACTTTCCACTGTTGGCCTTTTTGCTGTGCTTCAGACCTCACGGGTAACTTGTGGCACTGCTCTATAGATAGAGGTTTAAATGGTAGTTTCAGTTTTGCTAAATGACAATTAATTCTGGCCTTAGCGTAGGCAGATAGGTGAACGTCCTGGTTGACCTTTCTCTGCTGTGTGTTAACCTCCTCCAAAAATTAGTAGAACTCAGTATTTCTGCTACAATGAACTATATAACTTTGTGAATGCTTCCCATGGCATGAGTGGAGACGTAGATCCTCCACTATGGATCTGTAAGTCCTGAAAACTTCAGCTTTGTGATGTGTTCAGTCATCTTATCGCTGGGTTTGGAAGTGTTGGATGTTTCAACCCAAGCATTAGGCAGGCCTGTAGTTTGTAAATCTTTGCCTTTGCTATCAAAACTGTTCTTGTGGTGGAAATGTTTCCTGAGGAGTCCTGGCTGTAGGTTGGGACCTTGTGAATCTCTTCTTTACCTGTTTGAAGATAAGGAGAGTTGGAAGCACTGGGTTCAGCATTTTGGGTTCCTCTGTTTTAAACACGTGTGCTCTTTCTGTATCTGTAATATTGCCTATGTCTGAACTTACTGTGCTTCTGATGCATTTTGTGGAGCGTGAGAACCGAACATATTACTCCAAGTAAAGAGAGGGGGTGTGTATATGTATTTTATTATATACCTTTTATTATGGTAAGTCTAAAGCTAAATATTTATTCTACCCATTCTGCACATACTTTGACAAACTGTAGGAATAGTTGAACTTTTCTTGACCTCTCGTGTTCAATGCACAGGTAGATTTTCAGGAACCATGTACAAATAGTGCAGAATCGTTTCTCCTTTCGTATTGTGAATCTCTCTTTTCCCTGGGCAGATAATTTAGAAATCAGACATATATGTGCATATTTCAGCTTTCTCCCTCTTTTATGTTGCTTGGTCTTTGTCACCATTGTCCTAGTGTAACCGGGGGAATTAATTTAACATATTTGGTAAGTGAAATGGTCTGTCTTTTTTTCAAAAATAAAACTGTTTTAGGTAGCATTGAAAGTAAACAGTATTTGCAGACTAAGCTCTTCTATGGCTTTACCAGCAAGTCGAGGAGTTTACCTACCAGAAATCAGCTTTTCTTGCTTGAAATCTCTTCATGGCTTTAGTATGAAATGTGTTTCCATTAAAATAAACCAGAATGCTTTGTGCATTCCCAGTAGTTTACAAACAATATTGTGTATTTCAGTACTTTATTAGGTAAATATTGTATTGTATTGCTGGCTATCAGGCTAATAAATACTATCTGTAAATCCTTTCTGGATTGAAGAAGTTACAGCTAGTTTGCAGTAACATGAGGAGTTCAATCAGTGGTCACATAAGTCGCTGAACTCTTTTATTTATTTACAGTTAAGATGGTTTATTAAACTAGGCTTAAAAAATAGTAAGTGTAACAGGTCTTTAGCCTGGCATTTTTGTTTTAAATTTGTGATGTATCTTTGGTTTCATTTGGCTATAAATGACTTTGTTACAGAAACTGTGGACGTGAAGAACGTGACAGGCAGGATTTCAGAGGACAACGTTGTTAAACTGCTAGGGAAAGCTGAACCAGGACCCACCGTAAAGCAGGAAGGTAGGGAGAAGAAAAACTTTGCTACTTTGAAAGGTCTAACTTGAGTGCTTTGGGGTTGGACTTGAATCCATGAAGCTAAATGATGTAAGGAGGGTGATTTACACTTAACTTCTGCCCTGTGCTTTGATCGCATCTTGTGATTAATGTCCTGGTTTGAAAAATGTACGTTCCCTGATAAGCCAGTTACTTTTATTTTCTCTTTACTTACTGTTGTACAAGTTTTCAAAGTGACCGGTGTCTCAAGGAAAATGCAGAGCTGCTGCGCCTGAATCCCTGGGTGGCTTGTTCAGTGTTAAGAACTGAATCATTGTAGGTTGCCTTTATCTGCAAGTATTTGGGAATCTCTCATAGTGTTTGCATTTTGCAGGATTTTAGAGGAAAACTCCCTGTCTGCATTCTTATTTCTTCATTTGTTGTTTTTTTTTCCTCCAAGTTGTATATAGCTCCCAAGACATAGGTTGTTAATGAGGTATTTGTATCCAGCTACAATGTACATGGAGCCGTAGAAGCAAAATGTAGAAGAAAGAACTGAGATTTAAGCAAAAAGCTGTATTTTTGTGTTCTCCAGATCCAGATGCTTGACCCTAGTTAGGAGAGTTGATACCATGTATGTGGGAGGTCAAAGGCTGTTTCTCAGCCCACCTGTGGCCTTCAGGACTTTGTAGCTGTGTCAGTCTAATGAAATGTAGATGGTTGGCCAAGTCATTTATGTGACCTTATGCCACTGGGAGAACTTCCATGCCAATTCCTTTTAATCTTTTGGAACTGTCTTGTCTATTGGAACGTATCTATTATGGAATATAACTTTGTAGTTTGGATGTACGTAAGAGGAGTCCCCCCAGGTTCATTATGGATTTGAATTGGATTCTCAGGCGGTTTAAGAACTAAATTTTGTATTGACTCTTCGTTATTTTCAGCTTTATTCAATAAGGTGGTGTAACAAAGTAGTGCATTAGTGAACCTTACTTTTCTATAAGTTTTTACTAGAGATGGAATCATCACTTCCACATTTAATGGCTTTCACATTTGGAGTGTGAACTTGGTGATGACAGTTGATAAGAACAGCCATTGCAGACAGTGAAAATCAGAAGATAGTGATCCCCTGTCCCTTCTTGCTGTGTTCTTGTGTCTTTAACTGCAAATGAAAAGTTTCCAAAGGAAGAATCATTTATAGGATTTTATAAACAGTGTTTACTGGCTGAAATAAACTTTTTTCCTGGATTTTTAAAACTCTTTCTGCATTTTGCTTCAGTCATATATTCTATTTCTGAGCATTGAGGCTCTGAACCTTTCCATTTTGGGTTGTTACTTTGTCTTTACACATAAGGATTTATCAGCATATTGGTTGTTCTCCCTTGGTGTCCTCCATTAGGAATCCTCACTAGCTAGTTCGTGGTAGCTTCATAAATAAGAAGTGTATGTTTAAAGCTTTCTGGCCAAAGGGTGTTTTGTCCTGCCTCAGCTATTTGCTCACAGCCCCCTAAAGTGACTTGAGTTCCACTTTCTTTAGACATGTGCTCATAAATGCACCCTCTGTGGTGGTAACTCCATAAAAGCGTAGACCTGCATGAGGCCTTTTCAGAAGCTGATTCTGTAAGATTTTTCTGAACCTTGTTAAATTCCAAAATGAGGTTTTTTGAGGAGTTTTGCTGGTGCAGTTTATCCTCTGAACAGGCTGCCCAGGGCAGTGGTGGATTCCGCCATCCCCAGAAGGATTGAAAACCCATGTAGATGTCGTGCTGAGCGACGTGGTTTAGTGGTGACCTGGATTAACTGTTGAACTTGGTGACCTTAATGGTCTCTTCCAAACAAAACAATTCTGTGGTTCTCCTAGTTTTGATAATGATGTTGAGATGCATGTCTCTGGGAAGAGTAATGCTGGGCTGCTTTCTAAAGTTTATCTCAAAGGAACCTTAAGATGTTGCCACAGCCACCCTGTATCCACAGAGAACTGGCATTATACATAAGATATGAAATATTCCACCTAACACCAGTGGAATTAAATGGCATCTGGGTGTTGAAAGTGCTTGAAAATCACAGTTGCTGCCCTTCCACAACTCCAAACCTACCTTTGGAGTAGATGAGTCAGAGAAGAGTTGTAAATAGTTCTTCCACAAGGTTTTCAAGGATTTTTGGGGCATACTACGGACTGCTTTAAAAAAAAAAAGTACATTCCGTAAATTGCTTCTGAATTTCCTCTGGACCCTTAATTTTTATATTTCTGGACTGTGTAAACTTACTTTGAGGGGTGAGTAGTCCCTGTGCTCTTCTAGTTCAAAGTAGAGTGGTGTGGCTTTGCCTCTCAAATATACAACTTCATACAATTCACCTTTTACACATATCATTTAACTTCCTGGAGTATCTAATCAGATATTCAATCAGAACAACCATATGGATCCTCCATTGTCTTTTGGCTTTTTAAAAAAAAAGCTTCATTTCTGATGAGTGTGTTCAGCTTAGTAACCAGACTGGTGATGTCTTTAACACAGAAGGGTGAGATTGTTGGAAACACTCTAATGTGTTTTGTCCCAGTTCTACCAGCCCTATTTTAAAAAAAAAAAAGTAATGTTTTATGAGCACTTTGTGGGTTCTAACTTCAAAATAAGCAGAACCTTAGTGGGGAACTTCTTGCAATGTATTACAGGTAGTCCTTGCAATAACCAGATTAATGAGACATACATTTACTATTTTCTTGATTTTTGGAACATGACTTTGTTTCCCTCCTCCTATTACTTGATGCATTTGTGGATTCTGTTCAAATAAAAAGTTAAAGTGATCCACAAAACCTTTCCTCACAAAACCTTTCCTCAAATAACTGGATAACTGGGCCAGTAATAAAGAGCAAATCCAGAAATCTGGAAATCTGGTATTAGGAGATCCCTGAAGCAGCTCTTCATTTGCTCAGTGCAAGAGTTGCAGCACTGTGCTGTGATAACTTCACTGCTCTGTCTCCACTGGTGCTATGGGGCTAGTGGAGTCTGTTGTGACAGGACAAGGGGTGATGGTTTTAAACTAAAAGAGGGGATATTTAAACCTGGAGAGAAGGAAGATAAGTTTTAGGCTGAGGGTGGTGAGACCCTGGCCCAGTTTGCCCAGTAGAGGTGGTAGATGTGCCATCCCTGGCAATATTCCAGGCAATGTTGCGACAGGACTCTGAGCAACCTGCTCTGGTTGCAGATGTCCCTAGCCATCGTAGTCAATATAAGGGCTTTTAATATAGCTTTTTATTCTTATGATTTTGTATAATGAGCTGTTTGCAACATTGCAAATGTTACCATGCAACTATGGAAGAATTAAGTGAGATGATGTCATTTTCACCAATGAGGGCATTTCCCAATATTAAAAAAAACAAATAAAAAATAAAGAATTTAAAAGTTTTTTCAATGTCCCTTTTGAATTGTTAATGCTCCAAGATATTTAAAAAATGGAAGTTCACAAGATATTTAACTTTTATAGGAGCTTATAGAATTTTATTTCTAACTTTAAAAGTTTGTCATGTGATATATTTCATGAGCACACATCCAAGTGCAGTGCTGATAAGATTCAAAACACTTGTCATAAGAAAAGTTTGATTTGCCTTCCCAGCTAAGCCAAAATTGTACGTTTGCTTTGTTTAACAGAAGGAGAAGCAGAGAACGTGGCTCCTGAAAACCCTGCGGTGTCTGAAAATGGTGAAGTCCTTAATGATCTTCCACCTCAGCCTATCCAAAGGTTTGTTACTATCCTTTATTCTGTCTGAATCAAATTATGACGTGTCTGGAGGTAATAACAGTAAGGAAACTTGGAGCAGTACGTTTCTACTAGCGGTACAAAATAATAAATATTATCCCACGAACTGTTTTCCCTTTATTCACTTTCATTTCCTTCTATAAAGAAAACTTGTACATTGAAGTGTTTTGGACTTATTCCACAACGTGCTTCGATGTGATGTTATTACAATAGGAGGGACGTGTGGAGAGTCTAATGAGAAGAACATTGCATTGCATATGTGCACTTCATAAATATGGCATTACAGATAAGATAAACTTGCCTTTTAAATCCCAATTTACTTTTTCTCTGCCTAGCGAAGGCCTGGGTAATTGTGTTGCTTGTGACAATATTTTTTCTTCCATCTACATGGAAGTGTGTACTGTTAACGCTAAATTTGTTGTTAGTGGTAAATAACTGCTGCTTGCAGGTTGTTTTTCTAGTGAGACAAATCAAGACTTAATTTTACATGGAATCATACTTTTTCATTTTAGGATGCATTTCGTAGATTTTCCTAGACTGCTACTAGGATAGCAAGTATGGTGATGTGTCAAGGTTTAGGGCTGGGCCAGCCACTAGATAAATAATGGATGTTCTCTATTAACCCCTCTCCCTTCCCACAGCAGAAAAGAAGGGGAATAAGGGAGAGAGAATTATCAATTAGGACAGGAAACTAAAACAGCTTTAATGAAAATAATATGAAATCTATACAAATCTATACAAAACCAATATTGAACCCAACCCCTTCATGGCGACTCTGTCACTGTCACCACTGGTGCTGTGGAGCAGGCACTGGGGAAGTCCCAGAATGGACTCAGCAGCAGATAGGAACTGGATTCAGGAACACATGGATCAGGATCAAAGGCAGAACAGAGAGAGTCCTCCTCAGACACCGGCCGCTGAAGGAGAAGCTTGACCCTCGTGATCCCTCAGCTTTATACTGAACGTGCCGTACACGGGATGGAATCCCTCGATGGTCAGTTCGGGGTCTCCTGTCCTGGTCTCTCCTCCCCTCAGGTGCACCCCAATGTGGGGCAAAAGATTTAGCCGTGACCCTGGTCTGCACAGGAGCAGGCAAGAGCCTTTCCGCACACCCCAACCCTTGGCAGCAGCTCTAAACATGGAGCATTATCCCTGCTGGAAGCAGAGACTGTCTGTAAAAATCTGCCCTTAATTCAGACAGTGCCATTATTTAGGAGAGATGGAGCTGAATAAAATCACTGAACAGAGGTAGTTCTGTTCTAGCTCAGACCAAGACAGAATGTTGGATTGTCTATCAGGGATGTTTTCAGTGTTGTTCCACGTTGGGTAATTTGCTCAGCTTATGTGTGTGGACATGTCTGATCCTTTTACAGTATAAATGAGATAACCGCTTTGTTATTACAGACGTATCCCCCGTCCTAGTAGTGCAAGACCCGCCCCACCTCGAGTAAAACGTCAAGAAAGTGCAGAGGTCTTACTTCCAGAGAGGTAAGGAGTATGGGAGATGCCGAGCAGATGTTTCTAGTTCTTGTGCTACGCTATTCTCAGATCGCCGGTGTCTCACTTGTTGCTGAACAGCTTTAGGATGGATCATCTCACTGCTCAGTGTTTCAGCCTGGAAAATTCAAGTTTGCTTTATTTGTTTTATTACTCCTACAAATCTGGTGTATTATCTAGAAGTTGGTGGTCACATCTGGAAGTTCAAAAATATGATTCAATTTTTTTTTGCCTTTGGAAGCTCTGAAGCAGATAACCCTAGATTGTTCATTTAAACTGCCACTAGGAGAGCTGTGAAACATGCAGTGAATAGCAACCTGGGTCTGTTCAGCCTGGAGAAGACTGAGAGGGGATCTTCTCAATGCTCGTCAATATCTAAATGGCAGAGGTCAATAGGATGGGGCCAGACTCTTGTCAGTGGTGCCCAGAAACAGGACAAGGGGAAATGGGCACAAACCCAGGAGGTTCCTTCTAAACCTGAGGAAAAACTTCTTTGCTGTGAGGGTACCAGAGCCTGGCCCAAGCTGCCCAGAGAGTTGTGGAGCCTCCTTCTCTGGAGAGACTCCAAACCCAACTGGAAAATGCGATTCTGGGCACCCTGCTCTGGGTGATCCTGCTGGAGCAGGGGGGTTGGACAAGATGAGCTCTAGAGGTCCCTTCCAACCCCCACCATGCTGGGATTCTGCGATTCCATGTTTGAAACTACGGACCCAATGGCTGGATTGATTTCTGGTAGGTGCCTGTCACTGAAGTAGTGGCTTTAGAAGGAAAATACGCATCCTTTTATGAGAGAAGAATGTTTTTGGCATTGGACGGTGAATGGAAATGACAGAATGTTATGTGCTTTTAGTTGGTGCTGCTTTATTTTATAGTAGGAACTGTGAGAACTGCTGTCTCCTGTTCTGGAGAAGATCTTCATGGGTTTGGGCAGATCTTAATCGGTTTTCATATTCATTATCTCTTACAGGACTGGTAGTGGTAAAACAGTCTCAAACGTGATCACGGATCAGCAGATTTCTGGTGACGAGGATGACCAGTTTGTGGTGGAGGCAGCGCTGCCACTGCCAGAAATGCCGAATGTGGAAATGGTCTGTTCATGTTGCAAATTATAGAACCCTTTTCCCATACTTTGTAACTTACTTAAGTAACTTCTAGCTGAGTATCTTTGAGTAGTTGTATATTGGAGCAATGCCAACTTTTTGCAACTAAAGCTGTCTTCCTGCATCTGTAGGAGCCAGAAGTGGAGCTGATTGAGGATCAAACCCATGGTATGTTTGCTTTTACGTATTTATATACATATATAAAATAAAGCCATGAGTTTAATCCAAATGCTGAACACTTAATGCTGAATAAAGCAGCAAAATACTTCGTGAGTGTAGGAGCTTACAATAACTTTTGCTAAGAAAACCAAAATTCTTTATCAAATGCTGTCTTGTTTACTTGTGCAGCTGAATTTGCAACTGATGGTAAGGACAGATTTTCTGTACGTCTTTAATGTCAGCAGGACTTAAAATTTTGTGTAAAACTCATAAATTAATGTTTCTTACAGTGTCGGGTACAGCTTGACAGCTCTGATATATGAAATGGGATTGGTTGGTTGAGGCAAGTTATAGAAAAGCTTTTAGAAAAAATGCTGGGCCAGTTCTTATAAACATTTATGCTTACTTGTGACCTCAGATTTCTGATTCAGGGGCTTCCCTTATGGTTACGCTGGATGTGATTTAGGCAGATATACTTATTTCCATCCAAAAATTCCTTGCAAGGCAGTATCTGTGTATATACCTATTGGTGCAGTTCTTGAATTCTTCCAGAAGAGGGGTGCAAAGGAAGAGAAAGCCTTTATGTTAATACAGCTGAAGGACTTGCTGTTCATGTTGCTCGAAAAACGTTTACATTAAAAAGAAATTAAGCAGTTCGTTTTGATTTGTCTGGATGTTTAGAACAACGTTTTAATGCCAACCAGTGCTGACACATGCATTTTTCAACAGGTGGGCTTGTAAAAAGAATCTTGGAAACCAAGAAAGATTATGAGGCGTCACAAAAATCATCAAAGACAACAGAGAGGGTAAGATGGTAATAGCCTTCAAAGAACCGTGAATATTAAATACTATTGTTGTGACCGTTTTCTCTGCCTTAAATGTGTTTTTTTTCATTGATGATTGAACTTTTCCTTCTTTTAGTGTTATGCTGCCTTTTGTTTTTTTTCTTTCTCTATTAGATATTATTACTTTCTCCATGTAGTGTTCTCTCTTTCTCACCTTTAATTTTTGTGGTGTTGGGGGGTTTTCAGTATTTCAGTACAGTTTTTCAGGAAACCTTTAGCCTGTTCTTTTGATTTCCAGAAACAAAGCCCGCTGATTTCAGCCTTGCCCTAGATGGTAAAATCCTCTTGACCCACCCCCATTAGCTCTACAGCTGGTTCCTGGAGTGCATGCTGAGGTGGCCCTTGCGAGAACAAGCGATAGAGCCGTTCCCATTCCTGGTTGTATAGCTAGATGGTGCTGTTGAATCACCAGTCTCGATAGGACGTGTTTGTAGTCGTTTATTTAACCATGTCTCTCCCCCTGGTACGTGGTTGTGCTCTCGACTGTACTGTTCCAACTCGTGTCCTGTCAGCTGAAGCACTGGACATAGAAAGGAACAAAGGGGGACAGCTGACAAAACCGCACGGGGAGCTTCCTCTGGTGTTTGTGCTAAATTTCTGGGCTTTTTTTCTGAATAAGAGCAACTAACTAAAACAATTCCCTTTTAACCCCTTTGAGGTTTTTTTAAATTCACGTGGACAACTGTGTCCTCCTACAGTCACCATTTAGTCCCGCTGCCTGTTTTCAGTCTCTAAAACAATCATTCAGTCCTTGTTTGTCTTTCATTGCATCTTTTGAAGCACTGATCTGTGTTAGCAGCGCTCATAATAGGCAACTAATTCTGGAAAAGAAAAACGTGCTGACTTCCTGGTGTGTCACATGAAAAGTCGCATGCAGTGCTAAGCTCCTGGAATATTATCTAATCTCATATCCAAGCAGCTGCCTGCTACTGCAGTAGGTTTCTTTGCTGCTGCTGCTTTTCAAATTATATCATTGAAATTGTGATGGAGAGAAGTGTGGCTTTCCTGACAGCGTAGGAAAAAAGTCAACAGGAAAGATTAAAAATGCTTGAAGTTAGCGATGGGGACTTGACCGATGTAGTTCAGAAAACACGAGCTGGAGACATTACTGAATCTGGGAAATTTATTTTAGAGGCTAGAGACACTGTGATGCAGGAGAGCAGTAGTAAAAAAAAATACATTTCCAATGTGATGTTGCCTCTGGAAATATCTCGGGGACCAGATATGATAGTAGCAGATGAGGTCTCCATGTCTGTGGTGTGTGTCTCATCTCTGTGGTGTGTGTCTCATCTCTGAGGGATGCTCAAAACATCATGAGGAAGGCAGCAGCAAGATGTATCCCTGTGAGACTGCAGACCAGCAATTTTAAGAAGAATATTTACTGGTCTGTGGAATCTCTTTGGAAAGAAGCAGCGAAAGTAATTAATAAGAAGGAAGCATTTCAAGTGGTTTGCTTCTGCCAAGTGGTCTAGGCAAGCAAGTGGAACCCTGTCCTGTTGTGTTGCTGGGACTGTGAGAGTGGGTCAGTGAACCCTGGCCAGTGTGCTGTGCTCAAATGACCGTCAGTTTTGTGCCAGGTCTAGCTCTGTAGTCTGCTGGGAAGCAGGATCAGTCTGGGATGTGACCATTTCTCCCCAGACTGTCAGCTCTTTTTTATTTAATTTGTTTTCCATCAAACTCTCCAGAAGAAATATCTTCTACATCCATCTGCAGCTGTATTCCAAAACGTATTCTGCATTGGAGAGTAAAATATAATTGTACTACTCTGTTTTGGAGCAGGGTAACCAAAAGTCTGGTGAAAATTTGAAAGAATACTTGCTTTGGGAAATCACATCTGATGGAATGATGGTTGTCCTTGTGCCCGTCAGTAGGAATGTTCATCTGCCCTTGTTTTGTTGAATATTCAATACATACAAAATAAATGAAGTATTTTCCCAGTTACATTCATTATCTTTTAAAGACTTGTTCTTCTGCCAGCTAGGGAAGTGAAGGGAGGAAAAAAATACATTTGTAGTCTGAATTCTGGAACTTTTGGCTAATGCAGAAAAAAAGACCAGTGGATCTACCTGATTTGTTGTGGATTAATCAACTAGAAATTAGGTGAAGTTGGCAAATTAATAATCAAAATGTAATGCTAGTGAACTCCTGGGGGTGTTTCACACCCTTACTTCTAACTGCTGATGGCTGAGGAGCTTTTCTTTGTGTTAAAAGCATTCCTCTGAAACCTTTCATGTGCTGCATTTCCCAAACATGCCTTTGCTTTTTAAGAAGTTTTAATAAAGAAAAAGAAGAGGAAAGGAAAGAAGACTGGGACTTTCATCATCTAGGCTTTGCATGTGCAGGAACTTAAAATAATATACACAATTTTCAGGTCAAACAAAGAGGTCATTCTGGAAATACACAAGATTTTTGCTGCCTTGATTAGCCGTGTTCGGCCTAACAAATTCCTAAAAAGACTTCCTAAATGTATTTGTTTAGAATCTAACCCTTGAATGTTAAACAGAGAATGAAACAGATGTTACATTTTGTATTCCACTTCATCTATTTCATGTGTGGAAAATGTAGGCAGGTTATTAAATAGTTTTAAGCAAATGGGATCACAGAATTCCCATCTTTGCACTACCAAATACAGTTCACAGTCTTCAGAAAAGCAGCAGCTTTGAGGTTTCTGTGAGGAACAAGTGATATTAAATAGCTTAGCACCTGGATAATATTAACTTTCACTACAAATGTGATAAATTAACTATGTACTTCTAGGCTTAGAACAAATACAATCATTGCTGATTCTGTTTGTTTAAGATTCTTCAGGTCATTGATTTTTACATTAATCCATCAGCTGCATGACACGGGATGTCCCCTCCAGTCAATGCAATTAGTAATGTGTCATGTTAACCAGATGTAGGCATCTGTCAGAATCAGAGAATCGTTTTGATTGGAAGCGACCCTTTAAGGTCATCAAGTCCAACCGTTAACCCAGCACTGCCAGGTCACCACTAAACCATCTCCCTCAGCACTACCTCTACACAGCTTTGAAACTCTTCCAGGGCTGGGGACTTCATTGCCCTGTGCAACTTGGGACAAGCCTTGAAAACCCTTTCAAGCAAGATGTTTCCCCTTGTGTTCAACATAAATCTCCCCTTATGCAACCGGGGGGCTTTTCTTGTCCTATCACTTCTTCCTTGGGAGAAGAAACTGACTTCACCTGGCTGCAACCTCCTTTCAGGCAGTTGTAGAGAGTCGAAAGGTTTCTCCTGAGCCTCCTTTTCTCCAGACTAAACAGCCCCAGGTCCCTCAGCCTCTCCTCACAAGACTTGTGCTCTAGACCCTAAAGTTCCAGAGAAGCTAGAAATTTTTCCTCCCGTCCAACCTAAACTGGTGCAACTTGAGGCCGTTCTCTCTTGTCCTGTCACTTCTTCCTTGGGAGAAGAGACCAAACACTTCCTGGCTCCAACCTCTTTTAAGGGAGTTGTCAAGAGCAAGAAGGTCTCCCCTGGGCCTCCTTTTCTCCAGGCTGAACAACCCCAGGTCCCTCAGCTGCTCCTCACAAGACTTGTGCTCTAGACCCTTTACCAACTTTGCTGCCCTGCTCTGGACATGCTCCAGCCCCTCAACGTCCTCCTTGGAATGAGGGGCACAAAACTGAAACCAGGATTTGAGGTATGGCCTCACCAGTGCCAAGTACAGTGGGACAATCCCTGCCCTAGTCCTTCTGACTATCATTTACATATTTTGAAGAGGCTCACCATTCAAGCTTACAACTTCTCAGTATCCTGCCAGCTTAATATGTCCTAAGAAACAATGATGGTAAAATGTAATCAGCATTACCTGCAGAAGGCTCCTTGTGTTGTTCATCATTATGTGATGTTAACACAGAGACCTGGATAAAACTGCAGTGAAGAATTTTTGGTGCGATTGTGTAAGTCCTCAAAGAGAAGAGGTGTACCCAGCAGTCTGGATGGGGACAAGCACCATCTACAACTCCCTGAAAGGAGGTTGGAGCTGGGGGTGGGAGACGGAGGAGCAGTCTGTTCTCTCAAGGAACAAGCAATAGGACAAGAAGAAACTGCCTCAAGTTGCACCAGGGGAGGTTTAGGGTGGACATGAGGAAAAATTTATTCCCTGAAATGGTTATCAAGCCCTGGAACAGGCTGCCCAGGGAAGTCTTTGAATCACTATCCCTGAACACGTTTAAAAGTCATGTAGATCTGGTGCTTAGGGACATGGTGTGGTAGTGGACTTGGCAGAGTTAGGTTTGTGGTTTGATTCAATGATCTTAGAAGTTTTTTCCAACTTAAATGATTTTATAGTTCTATGTTTTGTCAAGAGTAGGAGATCATGGACCCAGTTTCAGCAGCGTGAGGAGAAGAGGAAAGTTTGCAGGACTGGCACCCAGTGTGTGCCGTTATGGCTGAATTACTACTGTCTGCTGTTGCTGATTACCGCTAGAGTCGACTCTTGGCACGTGTGTGGTCAACTCACAGGATTCTATTCTGACTACAGCACTGAGTACATGGGGTTTTATGGAATGACTTCTCCCCAATGCGGACTGAATATGAAGTAAAGCAGACCGGCTCTGGGGGCTGAGGTAGGGTGTTTATGTGTGTCTGCAAAGTCCACCTCCTTTTAGAAGTTTCAGAGTGAACAGGGAGGGTAAAAGCACCACCATCCCTCCAAAAAAAAACCCAGCCCCTTTTAAAGAGCTATCCTTTTATTTTCTTTTGGTGCCTTCCAACTCAGAAGCAGGTCAGACTACCTTTTAAATCGAGTGGTAAAGAACATTGTGTCTCCGATTCCTTGGCCTGTTCCTGAACTCGGTACCTGGCATCAGCAGAAAAAGCATCCTGTTCATTGGAAACGATTTAACATTTACCGTTTTCCCTGTGTTTCTGTGAAAGAGTTTCTTATGGCGATCCCTAGTGGATAGTTACAGTCTGCTTAAAATGCAGAGTCTGTAAAAACCACAAAAAGAAAACACCCTTTATGATCAAAAAATATTTTGTACAATAAAAAAAACTCCTCACCACTTTGTTGGTTTTGCATTGAATGTATCAAAATGACTTGTCCAAAATGAAGGGTTTTTTTTCTCCTCTCCTATAGAAAGAAGTAGGGGGGAAATGGTGGAACTCAATAAAACTCTGATTACTCGGGTCTGTTTTCATAATGGGACATAATAACAATAGTTAAAAGGGGCTGTAGAAACTATTAAGCACTTGATGAATGATTGCTCTAATTTGATTCATATTTAAAAACAATTTTTAAAAAATGAAAATGAAGGAGGAGCTGTATAAAAGTAAGCAAATAACATTTCTAGAAATTAACTTTTCAAACAGTGAGGAGAACGAAAATATAATCTCTTTAGCTTGGCAGATGTCAGGCTGTTAAACATCCCAGCTATAGTAAGTATGATCCATTTTTGTGGAGCTGTGCATGCTGCTGCATTTATGCTTACTGCTGTAGCGAGGGTAAATTCAACACAAGTAAATCCGGGTGGTTTCTGGAGCCCTGGTGATAATTTTCCCTTTATTGATGTGAGAGAAAATTCCTGCTTTTTAATTTCTCAGGTTCCCGTGTCCGAGTCCACATTGTGTTCTGTTCACGTTGAGGTAATGGGAAAGGCAGACTTTTCCCAAGGAATCCAAAATAAACATTTATCTTGGTGCCTTAGGAAAAACACGAAGGCAAGGAAGCGTGGTCAGCCTACAAAGCGATACAGTCTTTTATACGGGGATAATTTATTGGTTCTTGGGCTTTTGTGAAAGGAGTGTTCCTTGAGGTGTACTGCCTAATTAAATAGACTGGAGCAGTTCTGATTCTGGCATTTTTCTTAAAACGGAATATATCCTGTTACGTGTTTGTGCAGAATGAGCAAAGGTGGCATTCAGGGCTCTTTACCACCCACGTTGCCTGTTGTAATAAACCATCTGCCGTAATTCGTAGTGATTTAAGCGTGCCACGTAGATTTTAACCCATAACTGTAACTATGAAACCGAGAGTGGACAGTGTGGCTTTTTTCCCCTCCTTAATTATTGAGTGCTTCATCATGATAATTCTCTGTCATATAATGTGTGTTTCAAGTACATGGGGTTTTTTTAGCAAGCCAGTTGATATACCTGTTTAAGTCCAACAGTATTGACTGCATTTTTAGTGGTAGTATGTTTCAGCACTTGGAATGACTTTGGATGGGATAATATTTTGTCCTTTATAGTCAGTTTTGAAGAATTGAACTCCATTTAAGAGTACACTGGAGTTACAAGGATGCTAACATTAATTTTTTAATGTTTACTGATATGCTTTAAAGGCATCTTCCCGGTTCATAGAAAATATTCCATGGTGATTTATTTACACCTGAGCTTTTCAAGTAGCTGTGTATTTTAGCATGGAATATTTCAAATTGTTAGCTGAATCTATGTTTTAAAGTTTACAATCTTCATTTGCTTGTAGACTGAATTCAGGTATTTTCACTTCTTTTTTATTCTTTATTTTCATACCATACTTGCTGGTGTTGACAAGTGTTTCTGCTTGGACTGTTTGGGTATCAGGGAGGTCACACCAGCATTAGAAGAAATGAAAACATTGAACCTGGCATTTGGAAAATAAAAATTTAAGTATTCTTCTGGTTTTCACATACTCAGGGAAGTGGTCGAATCACTATCCCACGAGGTATTTAAAAGCCATGTAGATGTGGTTCTGAGGGACATGGTTTAGTGGTGACCTGGCAATGCTAGGTTAACTGTTGGACTCTGGAAGCTTAAAGGTTTCTTCTAACCAAAATGACTCTGTGATTCTATGAACTATATCCTCAGATGATAGACTGGCTGAGTCTTCTTGATTCTGAGGGAGTTGTATTTGAAACAAATTCCTTCTGTCTTGACGGTGGCTTCTTATCAGGGATGTTGGGGAGGAAAGTGATAAGGGTTTCGTGTGCTTGGGAGTGGGAAAATAAGGCGATGGGACTTCTTCCTGGGAAGATGTTGGATCTGGTACAACTCTACTCTGCTGCTGAACTGAAGGCTGTTCCGTTATCTGTGCCTGTAAGGCACCTTCCCAACTACACTTGGAAAACCTGGTGCCATGGATTAAGCCTTCCCAAAGGCTTTGGTGGAGCACAGCACGTAGCAAGGACTGGGAAGACAGAGTTAGACTAGAGAGCAAAGGGTTTTGAAACACTGTAAGAGAGCAGATCTGTATGAGGCAGTGGGGCAAAAATATCTCCAGGAGAGAAACTCCTGTCAACCCGAAAAATATGCAGGACCTTGTCCTGTGATCTGTGCCTTCAGGGGCCCTTGGGCAAAAGCTATCTTCTCTGGGGAGCTGCAAGATCAACAGGGAGAGAAGCTGGATGATGCTGATGGGAACACTGTTGGCTGTTGTGCTCAAGAGGCTGGCCAAGGAGGAGACCCAGGGGAGAAGATCTGCTCAACCCTAAGCCACTGTGCTCATAGCAGGAGTGCTCACCAGCTCTCAAGGGATGAAACGGGTCACAAAGCAGCACTTTCTTCTTTGCGTTGCAAAGGAGAGCAGACACATGGATGGCTCCAGAAAGTATCTTAATAACCCATTTTGTGTCATGTAGTATAATGAAACACCTGCTCCTGTGACAGAGGTATGGGTTGAGTTAGAAGGAATTGAGATGAGTGTTATTTTTAGCAGTTTAGCCAGTGCTCATGAATTGACTTAGGAAGCAAAGGTCACAAGTTCAGCAGCATTTGTCACTTCAGCCCTCTTCCTAATTAAACAACTTTAATGTTATAAAATGGCAGTAAACTTAGAAGTCCCACAGTCTTCAGGCACCATGTGTGTGGGAAAACACAAGCATCAGACCTCAGTAAATCTCAGCCTTCAAATCTTTAGAAGTATTTTTGTGATATATATATATGTCTATCGGAGTTCATCAGTAAGGCAAGGGCTGCTGAAATGTGTTTGGCAGTAGTCCCTGCTGCCTCCAAATGCAGCTGAACAAACAGCCCACAGCTCATACAGGAAGACAGGCCAATTGGGTAGGAGGGCAGGAGGGGACAGCGTGGTAGATGTGGTGTCCCAGCATGGGAGAGAAGCGCGCTGCCACTGCTGTGCTTATATACCCGCCAGGAACTGTGCCTATAAGTTGGTTGATCCTGTGGTTAGGGTGGTAGGGAAAGACGTTTCTAGTTTTTCGGCATACATTAAGTGACCAAAATGACTTTAAATAAACTTTAAATAAAGTTATTTAAAGTTTACTTAAATTCAACTTGTACGGCTCTTGAAAAGAAAAAAAAAATCACAAAATCACACTCAGAGAATGATGGGAGTTGGAAGGGACCTCTGGAGATCATCTAGTCCAACTCTTAGAGCAGGTTGCCTAGGATCACATCCAGACAGATTTGGAATCTCTCCAAAGAAGGAGACTCCGCAGCCTCTCTGGGCAGCCTGGGCCAGGCTCTGGCACCCTCACAGGACAGAATATTCAAATGCTCCAGTTTGTTCCCATTGTGCCTTGTGCTAGTGCTGGGCACCACTTGAAAGAGTCTGGCCCTATCTTCTTGACTCCTACCCCACCATCTAAAGGTATTGATAAACATTGATAAGATTAGCTTTTATTTTCTTGATGGGGAGAAAAAACGCAGCAGACTTTTTTCTTTAATGTTGTTTGTTGTCTTCAGGGAAGGCTTTTCTGGAATAAGTGTTAGTAACGTGGCATCGCTTTGCTCTTTTTATGGCATCCTTCTGCTCTTCGTGACTTTGCTGCTTTAGCAAACACTTTCTCTGTATTTAACCTGCAGTCAGCTTGGAGAGGCTTCAGGAGATTGACCACAGAGACTCTGCTGGCTGCGCACGAGGGATGTGTGCACAAGACCAAATTATTTTTGAGTAGTTGACTTTATTGAGGCCACATCTGCAGCCTGCATGATTTTACAACCACTGTTAACCAAAGTACAAGGCATGAAATAACCGCCGTCTGTTTTAGCTGTGCAGCATGAAGTGCTATTATTAGGACCAGCATTCAAAGCTGCAAATCCAGACACAGACAGTGGATAGAGAGAAGCATCCTGAAGGGACTGATTTGGAGAGGTAGAAGGAGGCTTTGCCCTTTAACATCTGCTGTAGCTCCCAAGCAGCAGCAAAATACTGTGGCCAGCAGGTCTAATGTATGTTTTTGTGTACAACATGATGAGCAATGGTGCTTCTCCTTCTCCACATTACTGCCTTTCAGATTTCATAATCGTCATGCTCCAGAAATTTATGTGACCTTTTCTGCCCTGTTGTTATGCACTGTGACTTGCAGCAGTATTGAGTAAATGCCAGTCCACCAAGTCATAGAATTATGGAATGGGTTGGGTTGGGAGGGACCATTAAAGGTGATCTAGTCCAACCCTCTGCAGGGAGCAGGGACATCAGCAATTAGATCAGGTTGCTCAGAGCTTTGTCCAACCTGACCTGGAATGTTTCCAGGAATGTGGACATCTACCACCATTCTGGTCAACCTGGGCCAGTGTCTCACCACCCTCAGCATCAAAAATTTCCTCCTTCTCTCTAGTCTAAATCTCTTCTCTTTTAGTTTAAAACCATCACCCCGTGTTCTTTAGCGACAGGCCTTGCTAAAAAGTCTGCTCCCTTAAGTATCGAAAGGCTGCAACAAGGTCTCCCTGGAGGCTTTACTTCTCCAGGGTGAAGAAACCCATCTCTCTTAGCCTGTCTTCATAGTCCTAGTGCAGGACTCGAGCAGCGCAGTGACTGTCTAACCTTGCTCCATACAGTGTGCGGATGGATGGAGAGGAGAGTGATTTACACAACAAACGCTTTGGCAGCCTGTGGCAGCAGCAGCGGATTGATAACAAGAGTGGCGTTGAGTTCTGTGTGTCTGAGAGCTGCTGTTTGATGATGCCACATTAAGTCACAGAAATTTCCCTTTCTATATATATAGAAAGAGGTTGAAGTTAATGATGCTTGAATGTGAAGGTTTCCCCCTCAATACCCACTGCTTTGGGAAAGATCATAAAGTCACAGTCACAGAGTATCAGGTTGGAAGGGACCTCGAGGATCATCTGGTCCAACCTTTCCTGGGAATCATGTTAGGAACTAGAACATCAGTGAGATCACTTATGGCATCAAATACTAATGTTACTTTTGTGTGCTTGTGACTGGAAAAGCAATTGAATACTCCTGGTGCTATTGCATGAGTTTGTAGCTGTGATGACCTGCGTGTGACATGCTTCCTGCTCATGGATTTCTCGCCTGTTGCATCATTTCGTCTTTTTCATTGCAGACTGTCGTGAACCTTTCTTCAGATACTTGAAGGTTAACAACCTCCAAAACATTCTTCATTCAATACCTCACATGCAACAACTGTTTTCTCTGGTTTTGATGCTTTCCTTCTGGTTTGTCCTCTCTGCTAGGAGACACCCTTTATATCAGAAGCCGCGAGGAAGAAAGAGAGAGAGCTGGTAGCCAAAGAAATTGCGAAGTTTCAGGTCTCTATTCAGACTCTGTGCCGGAGTGCCCTTACACTTGGCAGGATCATGGACTACATTCAAGAAGACATGGATGCCATGAAGAATGAGTTGCAGATGTGGCGGCACGAGAACAGACAACACGCAGAAGCTCTGCAGAAAGAGCAAAGGTGAGCATAGGCAGGGGAAGTGTCATTTGTCTCTTGAGACAGACTTCTGTTGTTACAAGAGGGGAGAGTTTTACTCATTATTCAAAGTAAATTGTCATCAGTCATTTTTGTGTTTTGAGGACGGTATTTTTTTGCAGTCTGAATTGTTTTTGGAAGTGTTAAAAGTCTTAAGGTCTTTTCAGCTCCATTTCACATGACATACATGACAGCAGAGATGTAAATGTGCAATACAAGAGGGCTTGATTTGTTTTCTTCTCACAAATACATCAGAAGCAGTGGTGGACGAGCTTAGTAAACAAAGTAGATGTTGACTGGGGACTAGGACTGGATTCCTGAATTGCAACCTGCTCTCTTTGTGCCATCTAATCCAGCATGTTCTGCCATGGTGTTAGTAACAATTGTTGTTGTTTGTGCAAGGTTAAAAAACAGCACTGGAAAGCCAGGAGTGTGAAGGTGAAGTGGGTAATAGGAACCAGGAGGTCAAGCCTCGAAGCACTTTCTTTGGCCTTACTTGTCTCACCAATGGGTCTTTATGCTCCTTGAAAATTGAATATCCCTTCCAGTTCTGTGTCCTCTCATCTTAAACATGAGCTAGATACCTATCTTCTTGAGTTCACAGTGAGCCTAAATAGATCTGCTACTCCCTGAATCCACCTGCAGAAGCAAGTATGGGTGGCATTCTTAGCGAAGTCCTATCTTGGTAGGTAGCAACGTGTTAAATGTTGGAAATTTACGGCTGCTGGCTTAGTCCGTGGGCTGGGGTGGGAATTAGGGCTTTGGTTCAGATATAAAGTGTAGCGATGTTAATTCCTTGCACTTACATAGCACCTTCTAGACCAAAACCTTGACAGAGTTTAACACTCTGGTTGGCCTCAGAATGCACCACCCCTGCAGAGAGAAAGGAAACAGTGTCTGGCTTTATTTTACAGCTGGAGAAAGTGAAACATCAACTCACTCGCCTTTGCACCACACCAAGTGACACCATGCAAGTCTCAGGCCTTTCTCCAGCCGTGTGCTCACTCACTGCATCAACTTGGGCCTTAACAAAGAAGTCATTTCAGTCTCTGACAGTCCCTGACAGGGGACGTCTAAGAAAGACCACAGAATCACAGAATGGTGGGTGTTGGAAGGGTCCTCTGGAGATCATCTCATCCAACGCCCCTGCTCCAGCAGGATCACCCAGAGCAGGTTGCTCAGGATCATGTCCAGGCAGGTTTTGAGTCTCCCCAGAGAAGGAGACTCCACAACCTCTTTGGGCAGCCCTGAACAAACTGTCAAGACCCTTTAGATACTGATCAGCATTGAGAAGATCCCCTCTCAGTCTTCTCTTCTCCAGGCTAAACAGCCCCAAGTTTCTCACAGTCTCATAGATGGGAACAGTCTTTTCAGCAGAGCCTGTTGCGACAGGACAAAGGGTGATGGCTTTAAACTAAAAGAGGAGAGATTTGTACTAGAAAGAAAGAAGACACAGGCCCAGGTTGCCTAGAGAGGTGGTCGATGCCCCATCCCTGAAACCATTCCAGGTGATGTTGGATGGGGCTCTGAGCAACCTGATCTGGTTGCAGATGTCCCTGCTCACTGCAGGGAGGTTGGACTAGATGACCTTTAATTGTCTCTTCCAACCCCAAACCAGTCTGTGATTCTATGATTTATACCTGAGGTGGTTTCCCACCACAGTGACTGCACATCCTTCACTGGACCTATACATGCCCTGAGTTCCCAGGAGAAGTGTACTGAGGATTCATAGATTCACAGAATGGTAGGGGTTGGAAGGCACCTCTGAAGATCACCTAATCCAACCTCCCTGCCAGGATTAACCTAGAGCTGATCACACAGGAACACATCCAGGCGGGTTTTGAAAGTCTCCAAAGGTAGGTGAGAGTGTCCTTTGACATTGGTGCAGAGGGAGAGGAGGAGTGGGACAAAATAACTGCCCAGCTGAATTGTTTTCTATTGCAGGTTCTTGTCAAACCAAGATTTACAATTTCGCATGAGACTGTGGGCAGGCTCACGTCCCCTCGGCGGAGCCACTCGGTATCCTTGTACGAGCGAAGGCTGCCGCAGCGCTATCCCAGCATTCACATGCTTCCGTGTGGGATCTTGATCAGATCAGTGTCATGCTAAGGCATGTCCAGTCCTTCAGGAAAGAATTAGAGCATCAGACATGCAGAAGACAATTCTTCCCGTATGTCCTGGAATTGGGAGGCATGTCTTTGTTTACTTTGCTTCTGTGAAGGATCCCACTGGGAAATGTTAGTGCAGTTTCTAGCAGTGATTTTTGTGATTTGTGCTAATGCGGTAGAAGAGAGGGAGAAATGAAATGGCTTTGAGATGTGAACTTTAACCAATGAGTCCTCCTCAAAGCAGCTGAGTTATTTAGAGCAACAGCAGCCTAGTTCAGCCTGTCATTTCTAGGGTTGTTCAGTGTTCCTGGAGATTAGCAAAGCATTGCAGAAGGGGGCACATTTGGTTGAAAGCCAAACAGCCCCATTCGCTGCAGATGCAGCACAAGTCAACTTGTGGGTTATTAGCACAGAATTTATTAAATTTCCTGTTGGTGTGGAATTGCCTGCCCTTGTCAACAGCTGGTGATGGGTCAGTTGTCATATTACAGAATCCCAGCATGGTGAGGGCTGGAAAGGACTTCACATCATCTCGTCCAACCCCCCTGCTCCAGCAGGATCACTCAGAGAAGGTTGGCCAGGATCATGTCCAGGCAGGTTTGGAATCTCTCCAGAGAAGGAGAGATTCTACCTCTTTGGGCAGCCTGGGCCAGGCTCTGGCACCCTCACAGCAAAGAATTTTTTCATCATGTTTAGAAGGAACCTCCTGGGTTTGTGCCTGTTGCCCCTTGTCCTGTCACTGAGCACCACTGACAAGAGTCTGGCTGCATCCACTTGGTGCCCACTCTTAAGATATTGATGAGCATTGAGAAGATCCCCTTTCAGTCTTTTCCAGGCTAAACAGCCCCAGCTCTCTCAGCCTTTCCTCATCATAAAGATGCTCCAGTCCCCTCAGCATCTTCATAGCTTCTGCTGGACTCTGTCTAGTAGTTCCCTGTTTCTCTCGAAGTGGGGAGCCCAGAATTGGACATAATACTCCAGATGTGGCTCCCTAGGGCAGAGTAGTAGGGGAAGAGAACCTCCCTTGACCTGCTGGTCACTCTCTTCTTCATGCACTCCAGGACCATTGGCCTTCTTGGCCCTGAGGGTACATTGCTGGCTCATGGTGAACTTGTTGTCCGAGGTCCTTCTCTTCCTTGCCTCTTCTGAGCCATCTACCTGCTGTAGCTTGATGCTGCTGGCAGTTGCTGGTGTCTTGCTTCTGTGTTGTAGGACATGGCTGGTAGCAGCCCAGTAACCTCCATAGCATTTGTATTTGTCCCTCTCTGTGCTTCTCATTTAAGCTCGTTACCACATGTGTCATGGTAGGACTCAGGGACCCCTGTAAAAGGTCATGGAATGGTTTGGGTTAGCAGAGATCTTTAAAGCGCATCTAGTTCAACCCCTGGTGCAGAGAGCAGGGACACTTGCAGCTAGAGCAGGTTGCTGAGAGCCCTGTCCAACCTCACCTGGAATGATTCCAGGGATGGAACTTCTCCCACCTCCTCTGGTCCTTGTTGGGTTATATCCCCTGAAGTCAGGTGCTGCTTCATCCCTAGGCCAGATATTTGCAGCTTTTGGCTGAGTAAAATGAAAGAAGCATTTGATATACATGCACAGTGTGAAGTAAAATCACTGCAAAGCAGCTTTTAGCAGAATTTTGTCAGAAAGCAGGATTTTAGCGCAAAACCTGCATCAGCCAAGAAGGTCCTGTTGAATTATTGATTTGTGGGTGATCTCTCCTGAACAATATTCTTCTCTGTCTGCGTTGTTAGCTTTGCCTTTGTGCTTCTTATTCCAAACTTTCAGGAAGGGTGGGTGCAACTTAAATACTTTGCGGATTTTCAGGTATTGAATGTACTTTCTTGGAGGCTTTAAGTAACCTGAAGCCAGCTCCATGTTCCCAGTAACATTATGCTCTTTGTGTCTCTTTCAGCATCACGGACAGTGCTGTAGAACCATTAAAAGCTGATCTGGCTGAATTGGAACAGTTGATTAAAGACCAGCAAGACAAAATCTGTGCTGTGAAAGCCAATATTTTAAAGAATGAAGAAAAGATCCGGAGGATGGTTCTAAGCATAAACTTGTCTTCAAGAAGGTGAAGAAGAGGGGAAATAAAAAAAGCCTTGGGACTGACTGACATTCCTACCAAATAAAATAGCAGAGAAAACTCAGATATGCCTTGGTTAGGTAAAAAATATTTAAGGAGCAGAAGTCTAAAAATTATATAAAATTCTATTATTGCATTCATCTTTAGATGTTGATATTACCCAGGATAAAATTTTATTTGTTTCAATGCTCAAGTTGCAGAGCTATTAAAAGAACGTGTTTGTTTATCTGAGAACTGCTGTTACTCCTTCCCCAGGTCTTCACAGCCCTTTTTCCCTCCCCGGCCTGTTGTGCATGGTTTCTGAGCTGCTTCTCCCTATGCCTCCTCCTCCTCCTCTCCACTGAGGTTACTTTTCAACACACCAACATGTTATTAGATACTTCTTTTGCCCCCTTAAAAAAGTGTTCTAGGCTCCTGGAGGTCAGAAGGTTCCTGAGTCCTATTTGTTATTAACAGGGAAAATTATCTACGAAACGATGCCACAAGATCCAGAAGTAAAACCCCATGTCACTTGCAGTTCTTTGCACCATTGCAAAGATGATGTCACATTTTCAGACCGATCAGGAATCTTCTTAGGAGCAAACTGAAAATGCAATACAAGCATCACCGCGTAAGGGAGCAGAAATATTTTATCTGCACAGGTGTTAATTCCATTTTTATTGCTTATGTTCATTTGGAAAGGATTAATTTAAGTGCCTGTTTCCTCCCAAATGCATGTTCCTGGAGCGTTTTGTACGTGAATAATTCCACGGGTTTTTTTAGTTAGGAGCAGATGTCTGTAGTGTTTTCCTAATGACCTCTTGAGCGTACTACACGTTGGAGTCCAACTTGACTTCTAAATCTGCAAAGTGTATTAGCACAGACACAACTCTGTGACACTGCACTGTGCACAAAAGGGCTTTAAGTCCCTTCTAAGGCTCTTCTCTCAAGATTTTTCTAATAACTTTCCTCTCCCACGTTGTTTGGATTGTGTCTGAAATGCTGAGGTCGTGTTTTTTCCCTTCTTTGACTGGTGAGTCTGGGGTTGGGGGCTTTTTTATCTTCTCGGTTTCTTTTTCTGGTCTCTGGACTTCACAAAACCTACCAGACAGATCATCACTGAATAGCATGAGTATTTAGTGCATTAAATACAGACATTTTAAAGGGAAGGAGGCTTTGCTGTGTGGAGTTTTGATGGGGGTGGAGAGGAAGAAGACTTGTGAAGGAACAGGCGAAGTATTCTGATCTGTTCTTAACAGCATATGACACTAAGGTCTTTGCTTTTGAATTGTCAATTCATTTTTTTTTTTATTTCAATATGTCAGCTTAAATGGTGAAGCAATACTGTGAGAAGGGTTGAGAGAGCAGGACTCCTGCAGTGACCTACCTGCGCTGCATTGCTTCTCCTCCAGGGTTGGAGCCTGTCCAGTGCATGCTGGGTCTCATCACACAAAGGGAAAGGCCTTCAGGATGTTCACCAGAATCCCCAGAACTGACGGCGGCAGCCTGTGTGCTCAATATCTAACTCAGGAGTGGTTTGAATGCTCCCTCCCTTCTCCCTTTAAATACTTGCATTGAAAAGTACAGGGCTTGGTCAGGTTGCTCAGACCCCTGCTTAGATGCTGTGTCACTTGTGTGCCATTGGTCCGTTGGTTCTTCTCTTGTCACAGGTACAAGCCACCCTTTAAAAGCACAAAGAGATTTATCACCCCTTTGGTGCCTCTCTCACCCCACTTCTGCATCCACTGCCAAGACCAGCACTGCTTGGAGCACAAGGCTGGCAGGAAAGCGGGAAGAGGAGACCGGTAGCTGGGTGCTTGAGGTGTTCTTGAGGGACGTGAAGTGATTGCAGCACTGCCCTGGGTTAAACAGGATTCAGATCATGACTTTTTCTTTCCCTCAGCTACTCCATTTCATGAAGTTCCCTTCAGCTGACCCCCTGTCTTTGTCTTCTACCTGCTGATGGGTGCTGCCTGCTCTTCCCATGGTGACGTGACCCATGCATTCATCTGTCCTTGTGTTAAAAGTGACTGTCTTGTGAGTTGAATTGTACAGCCCATATAAACCTGGGGCTTGGAGGCACTGAGTTGGTTCCTGGGAGATCTTAGGGATGACTTTGTGAACCTTTATGCACCATTTTCCTAGATTCATAAACTGGTTTGAGTTGGAAGGGACCTTAAGAGGCCTGCAGGGAGCAGGGACATCTGCAACTAGAGCAGGTTGCTCAGAGCCCACTCCAGCCTCACTTGGAATGGTTCCAGGGATGGGGTATTGACCACTTCTCTGGGAAACCTGGGCCAGTTTTTCACCACCCTCAGTGTCAAAAATGTCTTTCTTCTCTCTCATCTAAATCTCTCCTCTTTTAGTTTAAAACCATCACCCCTTGTTCTGTCACAACAGGCCCTGCTAAAAAGTCTGTCCCCATCTTTCTGACAGGCCCCTTGAAGTCCTGGAAGGCCACAACAAGGTCTCCTTGGATCCTTCTCTTCTCCAGGCTGAACAAGCCCAACTCTCCCAGCCTGTCCTCAGAGCAGAGGGGTTCCAGCCCTCGCATCATTGCTGTGGCCACCACTGCTCCTGCTCCAACAGGTCCCTGTCTCTCCTGTCCTGAGGACTCCAGAGCTGGACCCAGCACTGCATGGGGGTGTCTCACCAGAGCAGAGGGGCACAAGCATTGTCCTCGACTTGCTGCCCACGCTGCTGGGGATGCAACCCAGGCCACCATTGGCTTCTGGGCTGTGAGCATTTGATATCACTTTAAAGAAGGATTGATCAGTGTTAGAGTTTAATAACATCTCTAACGTCTCCTGCAGTCTGTGTTCTTTCTCTCTCTAGGTTTGCTTTGTTTTCCAGCATGATGGAACAAAAGTAGAGCCTTGGAGCTGAGCCTTGATTTAATTTTAAAGGCAGGTTGAGGATGCGGCGCCGAAAGAGCCAATTGACAGCTGCGCGTCAAGAAGGGGAAAGGAGCCTCCCTGAGAACGGGTGGAGAAGGTCTGTGCTCGCAGCTCTGCCTGCGTCCCTCCTGCCCGTGCCCTGGGCTTGCCTTCAGCCCGTGGGTGGTTCGTTAGAGGGGGCAGCTTTGCTAGCGCGGCAGTTTGGGTTTAAAACGCTCCTGTTGTTAGGCCCCACTGGCGCTAATGGAGCCTGACAGCTCTGGGAAGCAGGACTTGTATTTCACGACGTGCCTGACATTCCTCTCTGGTACAGGTTGGGAGGTGGCTGCCAGATTCTCTGGGTTAGGGCTGGGGAATGTTTCTGAGCTAAAAAGGGAGAGCCGTTGGCAGGATCCTGAAATGCAGCCAGCGAGAGACGCCAGTGGGGCAACAAGACCTCCCCTGATCAGATTCAGGTTCAGGGCAGAGGAGGCTGGAAGGAGATGGTGAAGTATGCTCTGAGGTCTCCGTCTGAGCACATCAGCGAGTGCTCTGGCTGTAGAGACTGTTCCATTAAGTGGGAACGGAAGAGGCTTAGTTTTGTGTTCAGTGATCCAGGGGAATCATGGAATTGATTTGATTGGAAGAGACCTTTAAGATCATCAGGTCCAACTGTTAACCCAGCACTGCCAAGGAGAGGGAGCCTGAAGGGTTGAGGTGTGCGAAGTGGGACTCAGTCAGAGTTTAGGAACCAGAGGGTCCAACTGTGGTTGTCAGGGACCCTCTGCTTACCTGGGACCTCACCCCTCAATTCTGGAGACACCAGTGCCAGGTGTCCCAAGTCTAAATGCACTGCTGTGTAAGCTGCTTCTAGATTCACCCTATTTCTTGAGCATTCTTCAATTCACCTCATTGTCAGGCTAAGCTCAGTAATAGGGCTCCCTAGAAAGCTCGTTTCTTTTCCTTGTCTGCAGGAGTTGCCTTGGGCAAGAAAGCTCAGATGAGGCCATTTGCTTTGCTGATCTCTGAGGTTGTGGGATTTGTCGCACCCACCCATGAGTTTGAGTCCTTCAGTATCAGGCCTCACACCTTACCTACAAGATCAGGTGTGTGTTCCCACCTCCTGGAGGCTATCTGCTGAGGTTCCTCACCCATCACAAAGGTAGATGCTCTGGGGTAGCGGGCTCTGCACATCACTTCTCCCCCAAATCCTCACCCCCCACTGGTACCCTCTAGATAGAGACAGCTTCTCTGGAACTTTAGGGTCTAGAGCACAAGTCTTGTGAGGAGTGGCTGAGGGACGTGGGGTTGATGAGTCTGGAGAAAAGAAGGCTCAGGGGAGACCTTCTCACTCTCGACAGCTCCCTGACAGGAGGTTGGAGTGAGGTGGAGGTCAGTCTCTTCTCCCATGTCACAAGCAATAGGACAAGAGGATATGGCCTCAAGTTGTGTCAGGGGAGGTTTAGTTTGTGATTGAGTCCCCATCCCTGGAGGAATTGAAAAGCCATGTAGATGTGGTGCTGAGGAACATGATTTAGTGGTGACCTGGCAGTGCTGGGTTAATGGTTGGACTTGATGATTTTAAAGGTCTCTTCCAACCTAAATGATTCTGTGACTCTCTAGTTCAACCAGCTCACTCAGAGACAGAGCTCACTCTTGCTTTCGTCCTGGTGGGACATGGTCCTGCTTGGCGACATGTAGATGTGGAATTGACAGTTTTGCAGACAAGCAACTCTTACCAGAGCTGGCACTGGAGTGTTTGTGTTTCAGCCTGGCAGGTAAATGCTGTTTGGTTTGTCTCTTCCCAAACTGCTGCTCCTAGCTGCCTGCTGACCTGAGAAGGCAGTTCTACTGCTATTCCCATCTCATTATCCTCACCAAGAACACCTATCTCTCTGTTTTTGCCTTGAAACCTGAAATTCTAGATTGCACGTGTGCAACCCAGGACATACCACTTCCAACACAGCCTTGATACACATGTCCCTCCCTCAGGTTGGAGTTTCTCCATTCCTTTGAGCTGGTGCTTGGTCTTGCTGTAGCTTCCTATGGTCTGGCTCAGCAGTAACAATGTGCTATGCTGCTGGGGATCTGAGGAGCAGATAGAAACTCCTTCTGCTCGCTAAGCCAGGAGGACTGAGAGGGACACGTTGCCTTCTACATGGCCCATCCTGACTCCTCGCTGCAGTTTGCTGTATTGGATTTCTTCCTTTGTGAAGCCAGAATAGTTCAGAGGCCTCGGAGATGGTCTCCTGCCTATTGGGTTTCTTCCCTTGCGCACATCTTGGAAGGTAAAGGGGAAAATGCCAGTTACTTTAAAATGTTTTAGGACTGCAAAGCTCTAGCTGTGTACCTGTGGGTAGAAAAAAGCCTGGCATTTAAAAGGCAGCCAGCTCCTTCATCGTAGAGGGGATCCAGCCCATAGAAAGATAATTGAAACTGGGCTCCTGTGCAGCTCTGCTTTAAAAATTAAAAAACCTCAGTGTTTTTTCATTTTTCTGAAAGACCTTGGATCCAACACTGCAGACTGATGTTGCAGAACAGCAAGGGAGGACCAAGGCTGTGTAAAGCCCAGCAGCTGCAGGGTTGCTTGGGTGTTTTGAGGACTTTTGGGAATTCTAGAATTACAGAATTGTTTTGGTTGGAAAAGACCTTTAACATCACCAAGTCAAACTGTCAACCCAACACCACCAGGTCACCACTGAACCATGTCCCTCAGCACCACATCTACACAGCTTTTCAATCCCTCCAAGGATGGGGATTCCACCACTGCCCTGGGCAGCCTGGGCCAGGCCTTGACAACTCTTTCAGGGAAGAAATTGTTCCTCATGTCCAACCTAAACCTCCCCTGGCACAACTTGAGACCGTTTCCTCTTGTGCTATTGCTTGTTCCTTGAGAGAATAGACTGAATGTGATGATTTATTTTTTTACTTTATTCATTGGTCATTTAATATCACTTATTAGATGTGAAGAATACGAAGCTTCAGAACTTTAAAGCTTTTGGATGCAGACACTCTAATTATATGACCAGATGCTGTTGCCTTTGACTTTACCTCCTTTAAAATTTCAGCCACACTAGTGGTGATCCAGGCCAGGATACTGGTGGCTTTCTTGGCCAACTGGGCACACGGTGGCTCATCTTCAGCCATCTGTTGACTAACACTTCCAGGTCCTTTTCCAGCAGGCAGATTCCAGCCACTCTTCTCTCATCCTGGAGTGTTGCAAGGGGTTGTTATGACCCAAATGTAGAATGTGGTACTTGGCCTTGTTGAACCTCATCCTACTGGCCTCTGCCCATCAATCCAGCCTGTAAGTGAATCTTTTTCCGCCAGGAGGGTCTGAGGCAGTGAGCTAGCACCAGGACCTTGCATGTCTTAGACAGCTGGACCCTATCCTGGCTGAATTTGCACTTTCCTGTCTTCTGGGAGTCTGAATGTATGTGCAGGGGTGAGTAAGTCTAGTACATGTGATGGACTTGGGAACTGCCAGCCATGGAGTGATCTTCAAGTATCAGAGAGCCCCAGGCATGTCCCAGGAGAGCTGCCTGCAACACTGAGGCATACCCCTTCCCAAATTCTTCCTGCCATGTTTTGTGAAAAAACAGTTAAGAAATAACATTTCCGTTTTCCAGTGAGAAATTTAATTAGAAGGAATTAAAAGCTATAGTTTATAGTTTAATTTAATGTGATGAAAAAAGGATTAGCTCCCTCCCCCTCCTACCCAAATCCCACCCTGAGACAGTGGCAGCCTGGCCTCCAATTGCATCCGACAGCCACAGAAGGGAAACGCTTACCAAGAAGAAAAGGGAGAGGAATTCCACCCCAGATTTATGACTTGCGAAGCAGGGCTTGCCCGGGTTGGCCTTATTTTATGTTGTGCTGGGTCCCACAGACTTGACTTTGTTGCATGGCCGGCAATGGGCTGAAAACTGATTTTTGATTTTTTTAATTTTTTTTTTTTTGGCTGCTGTTGCAGATCGCTTGTGTGATCAGTTGCTATTTTGGGCCACAGAGACTCTTGGGTGTATGTAGGTGGTGTTTAGACATGTGGGGAGCATGTGCTTCTCCCTGCAAGGTGGAGTTTTTTCCTCCCAGGTGGTTTCACCATTTTTGTAATTTTTTTGGCCAGTGGCGGTGATGAGGAGCGTCAGGCAGAAATGAGTGGGAGGGGCCTGTCCCCAGGGACACTGGTGTCTGAGGGTTCCCCCACACACACCATCAAGCCAGTTGGGTGGCAAGTTCCAGTGCACAGGAGACACTCTGCCTGGTGGTCCCTGCTCAAGCTCTTCTCTATCACAGATTTTTTAAAGCAAACATTGCTGCTCGGTGGAAGAACCCAGATGTGGCATTTTCCTTCAGGATCTGTCAGCCTGATGCAAGGGAGCTTTCTGCACCCTCCCAGCCATGGTGTTTTTACCTCAAAACGACCTCTGGGTAATCCTTGAACATCTCAAGATGTCAGCAGAACCAGGAAGACTTACAGCACCAGGTAACAGCATAGTTGTGCCAGTTATCTTTGTTTGTGCCATTTATATTGCTCAGAGGCAAGAGGTGTGGGTGGGAAGCCTGCTCTGAAATGACGCAGGGAATTCTTGTCCTGTCCTCCTGATCATACCTTGTTTCTGCAGTTGATCACCAAAGCTGGAGCTGGGGTGGAGTTTGCCTCCTCCATTTAGTGGAAGTTTGGGAAGCAATGTGGCAGAATCTAAATGGATGACAGAGATCAGTTTCATTAGAAAAGGCCTTTAAAATCATTGAGTCCAGCCATTAACCCAGTACTGCCAGGTCACCACTAAACCATGTCCCTCAGCACCACATCTACAGGGCTTTTAAACCCCTCCAGGGATGGGGACTCCACCACTGCCCTGGGCAGCCTGGGCCAGGCCTTGATAATCCTCTCAGGGAAAAAATTCTTCCTAATGTCCAGCCTGGCCAGATCCCTCTGTAAAGCCTCCCGATCCTCAAGCAGATCAACACACAACAATTTGGTGCCATCTGCAAACTTACTGAGGGTGCCTTTGACCCCCTCATCCAGATCATTGATAAAGATACCAAAGAGAACAGGTCCTACTGCCAAGCCTTGGGGAACACCAGTTGTGACCAGCCACCAACTGGACTGTGGGACATGCAATAAAGTGCAGATGCCACTTTTGAAACACATCCAGCCCTGGAAGACAGGGACTACACCTGCTCCATGATTTTGGTCTCACTCTGACGTGTACTGGATAAGGTGGAGAAGCCAAAGGTGCTGTGGAAACACCATCTTCGGCCTTACAGGGAAAGCAGCAACTGAACACATATGGTGACAACCTTGAAGTCAGGGAGAAAACGGACAAGTTCTGCAAATGAAAAAGAAATGGATGTTTTCTTTTTCCAGCTTTAGCAGAAGTGAAAATTTCTTCTAAAGCCTTGGTGCACACTCTTTTTTTTTTTTCTTCTCTTTTTACAACTTTATTTCTTTCCTGTACATGGAAAGGCCAGGTGATTTCTGTCCTTTTTGGCACTGGAATACTTCCAAGTGTGCTGGCTCTGCAAAGGGACAGGGCAGGGCTGATGTTAACTGCCCACTGACCCTACAACCTGCAGGTGACAGGCTTCCAGAGATGGCAGAGGATATGGTCTCCTTGTGTGTGGGGCACTGCTTAGGTAACTCCCTTCTACAAACCAGAGCAGCTACAACCCCATGGGTTTGCGGTCACGTGCTGAGGCACGGTGCTTTTCCATGAGACACATGAGTGGGGTTGGGTGCTCAGCTGCTGGAGCACGATGGGTCTGAGGACCCATTGTTTAGGATGTGTGGCTGGGGAAGGTCCCTGCTCTCTCCTTCCTCCCAAGAGGATGTTGTAGAGGCAACAACTGAAACAAGTCTACCTTGGAGGGCCCATGTGCCCATCTTTACTGCAAGGTCTGTTGCAGGTTAATAGCATAAGTAATGCAGTGAAGGAAATCTGCACAGGAGAACCCACTTACATACTGAAAATAACTGATACAACCCCAAAACTGAGACAAACAGCAGGAAATTACTTTTCATGAGAAGAATAGCAGATACAGTCTGCATTCCCAGGGTATGCCAGGACCTGTCTTCTCCCTGTCTCCTGCTGAACCACATTTAGAATTATAGAATTGTTCAGGTTAGAAAAGACCTTTAAGACTGAGTCCAACCATTAAACTAACTCTACAAAGTCCACCATGAAATTATGTCCCTCAGCACCACCTCTACAGGACTTTTAAACGTGTCCCAGAATGGTGCCTCCACCATTTGCCTGGGCAGCCGGTTCCAGTTCCATTTGGGGAGGCCTGGTGCTGTATCGCTGCAGAAGGGAACAGCTCTTGCTTTCCACCCGATCTAACTGCTTTTGTTTGAAAGGCTAATTGCGGACATAAATTCCTCCTTCCCTAAAAGGCCAGAAGAGCCTGTTCCAGATGACCAGGATGAAAGCTGAAATAACTTCTATTGATTTAATGGAAAAGGCATATTTTAACAGAGCTCTTTTTGTTTCAGAAGGCTCACTCGGTCTAGAAGGAAATGGATGGGAAGTGGTATAGGCGAGCAGGGTGGAGAGGCTGCACGGTATCTCTCAATTCCTGGGCTGGCAGCCTATAACCACAGGCACTGCTTCCTGGCTCACAGCTTTACATTGGATTAGGTTGGTGGCAGGAGGTGCTTACTTTCTTCTGTGCTTTCAAGTTTCTCTGCTTTTTGGAAAAGCATCTGCTGATGCTGGAGACCAAGTGTCGGCCGTGCTTGGGAGGAGCTGGGGATACACAGCATATTGCAGAGCTGTTTGTGAAGGAGAAGCTGTTTGGATAAGAAGCAGTTGCTCTGAGCAGGAGATTCCAAGCCGGTCTGGCTTTAACCTCGAGAGAGAGAAAGTAAGATTTTCTGTCCAATTCAAATAATCTCAGCGGTACTTCCAGCACACATTACAAGGTGGAAACTGGAGTCAACCTGAGGTAGGTCCTGGGTCAGTATCAGTGCACGGAGCATAGGAAAGGACAGGTAAGAACCAGAAGAGACACTGATGGATTGTGAATGAGTAACCAGAATGCAGAGATGCTGGGCTTTGTCTCATGATGTCCTCCTAAAGGCAGGCAAACAGCCTTTAATCATTTGCACGATGCTTTCTTTTGTACTGGAGAGAAGAGAAAGAGACAAAGATGGTCCTCCCCACAGTACCCAAGGTACTCCATTGACCACCACAGATGTCTGTGCTGTAGTTCTCATGGCAAGGATAGATGGGAAAGAAACGAGAGTGTGTTTTTCATGGCTCTCAGCTAGCATAATGTCTGAGGATGTGGAGAGCAAAGAATGACTCCCCCAACATATTGAAGTGTCTTCTGAGTCCGATAACTGGACATCAGTAAAATGACATTAGAGTTAAATGTTTGAAACAGACAGTGAGAGGATTATCGATTAAGAAAGGAAACTAAACCAGCTTTAATGAATGATGAAAACAGTGAAATAATGAAATATATACAAAACACTGCAAAACGAGTATCGAACCCAACCTTCTGATGGCAATTCCATCTATGTCACCACTGATGCTGTGGAGCAGGCACTGGGGAAGTCCCAGAACGGACTCAGCAGCAGATGGGAACTGGATTCTGGAACTGGATTCAGGGACAAATGGATCGGAATCAGAGGTAGAACAGAGAGAGTCCTCCTCAGACACCGGCCGCTGAAGGAGAGGCTTGACCCTTGTGATCCCTCAGCTTTATACTGAACATGCTGTACATGGGATGGAATCCTTCGATGGTCAGTTTAGGGTCCCCTGTCCTGGCTGCTCCTCCCCACAGGTGTATAGGTGTTAGAGCCTGCAAGTTTGGGCAACTGGAACAAAATTATGGTAAAAGCAAGTGTTTCAACATATGTTAACCTGAGAATAATCATTGTAACAGTGTTTTGACTTTGCATCAATACTGACAGAAACAGCTAAAGACATCCTTGTGCCACTGGTGCTTGTATCTGAGAAGTCCAAGGAGGTACAGGGAAATGGTGACTCTGACTTTAGAGAGAGGTGAAGCTTAGTGAGCTCTCGCCTGGCCTATCTCACTCCAACCTCTACTAAAGCAAGCATTTCTTTTTGCACTTATATCACCCATGACTCTGTCATCACTGATTCACTAATGTAACACATACTTCTGCACTGCCAAACATCTTTGGGTTTTTTGTAACCACTGACTCACACCTGGCTCTTTGTGTGTTGTCTCTGCAGAGATTTGGGAGAACTGCAGAACCACAGCATGGTGAGGTTTGGAAGAGACCTCTGGAGATCATTTTGTCCAACCCTCTTGCTAAAGCAGGGTCACCCAGAGCAGGGTGCCCAGGATCTCATCTGGCAGGCTTGGAATCTCTGCAGAGAAGAAGACTCCACAACCTCTCTGCGCAGCCTGGTCCAGGCTCTGACACCCTCACAAGAAAGAAGAAGGGATAGGACAGGAGAGAAAAAAAGGGCTCCGTTTTATGTATCACTTAAAATCTGGAATTCCTTCACAGCTGATGTGGAGCTCATCTCTCTTTCAAGATGACTGTTTCTGGATTATATTTAGCTGCAAAACCCAACTGTGCTTGGATTTCCCCCTGCAGTTCTTGCAGGAGGGATTTTCTCCCTGTTTTCTCTTTAGAATCCTTTCCAGTTGTCACACCATTGTGCTCATCTCTTGCAGGCCAGTCTCTTCACTGAGAGTTACGCTTGGAGGAGGGAAGGAGAAGAGGACCGCAAGGAGACACGGTGTTGTTTAGCTTGGACAAAGATGCACAGCCCTTTCTAGAGCGTGCAGCTTGAAGTAGCAGGAAGGTTTATTTGTTCTATTCATACTAAGAGCTTTATTCATGCTTCTTGTTGCTCCTGGCAGGGCTGGAGCTGAGTGAAAGTACATCTCTATCCCAACAGTTTGGGTCTTCAGCAGAGAGACGTGGGTCCAAACAGCCAAAACTGTCCTGACAGGAGATCAAAAGCATAGCTCTTTTGGAAGATGCACCAAGAGGTCTTGATTTAAAGTGATCCTGAGCAGCCTGGGAGCAGAGAAGCATCTGAGCCAGAGGAGACTTCCCCATAATGACAGGTTTTCAGTGTGTGGCTGTCACCGTGTGTGGGCGGAGTGAGACAAGGCAGAGGAGAGCAAGAAAAGACCCCTCAATCACCTCATCATCCCTGCTAGGATCCCGGTGGCTTATGCTCCTGGAGACAGGAGGAATTTCAGGGGCCACTCAACTGTTTGTAGGTAGCCCTGTGCTGATCAGGTAGCCTGGGAGGAAGGAAAGATGTTGACCTCCAGTTTTAGAGCTTCCTGGTTCTCAGCTTTTCATTCCTTGTCCACAGAAGTGTCAAGAAAGGGTTGGTTTTCTGTTGAACTCCACTAGACGGAGGGTTGTAAACTCAGAGGCCACGTTACTTGTCTTTCGGGGCCAAAATGGAGGGTGAGAGACGAAGGTCTCTTGCAGCTAAATACCGCTCTGTTGTGCTGCGGTTTAGATCTGCCTGTAGGAGCGACCCGAAGCCGTGTGGGAACGCGTGTTAGAATGTGTTATTTCATTAAAATGTCACTTTCTCAAGTATCATGCGCTGTATTTGCACGGGGCTTGCGGGCTCTCGGTGTGCGACCGCAGGGAGCAACAACTGTGGAGCGTGGGACCACCCGACGGCATCCAGCTGCTTCCAATGCAGCGCTGTGTAGGGGGCACAGCCCACAGTGGGAAGCACATGTGGACTTCCACTGTTGGTCTTCAGCATCCATGTCGGCCGCCTCCCGGACTGGTTCTGCCAGTAGCTGGACTTTGTGGGAAACCCACTGTTCTGACACAGGAGAGAGGACAGGGGAAAAGCACACTAGGAGAGGGAAGGAGCCCCTCTGGAAGGGGTAAAGTGATTCTCAGGTCCGTGTAGATTGCCTGGCTGGATGGCCATGCAGGGCTGAGTCCAGTCACCTGCTGGTGCTTCTGCAGGAAAGGAGTTGTTGGAGCAGGAGGTTTTATTGCACTGTTTTGGAAAGTGTTGGGTTATTAAGTGCAGATTTCAGTGCCCAATTAAGGCTGAAATTTGCTAAGAAGGGAGAGGGGCTTGTGTGAGGTGTCTAATACCCACTGGAGTTCGCTTCTAGCTCAGTCCCAGAGCCCAGCCAGAAAATTTGTCTTTATTTTGTGCAAGGGCAAAGCGCCCATTCTCGTGTCAAATATTTAATTTGTGGTCCTGCCTCTCCTACTGTGCACCTCCACACCTTCGTATAATCTCAGTGATTGCTCTGACTATCTCCTGGAGCTTGCTCTTCTTTTTACATCCTTGCACTCATTGTCAAGGCTGTAGCCACACTTGATGGGGCAAGCTACAAGGTCAAGCAGGTTAACCACTGATGCATCTGCTTGGTGATGGGCCACTTACTTGCTCTGAAATCCCTGGGTTGTAAAGAGCATTGTGATACTGCTAAAGTTGCTTAAGAAGTTGTCCTCTCTTCAGCTGTATCTTCTCCAAAGCTATGGGAGTTGGAAATGGAGCATCCCAAGAGTGTTCCCAGCAGACATTAGTCTATGTAAGCTTGCACATTTATATGTGCTCATCCCTGACTCCTCTGGCTACAGGCGTTGCCTTAGAGATCTCGAGGCTTTTTTTTTCTTCTGTAACAGGAAATGAGATATTGGTTATGGTCAAGAAGCTCAACATCTCTGCAGATATCCAAAAGCAGGCAGCCACATCACAGGCTTTGGAAGAGCAGCTTATTATGGGACTCAGAAGGAGGGAATCCTGGAGTAGGCCTGAACCATCCTTAGAAAAGTGCAGAAGAGGCCATTCAATGGATGCCACCTTGCTTGGCAGAAAAGGCATCCAAAAGAGCAAAGTCACTTGAAAGGGAGTTGGTGATGCAGCTGCTGTTGAGTCAAAGGACCGTGTCAACACATCTTCTAGGAGAGTATCAAAGCTGCCTTCTGATTGCTGAGAGCAGCTTTTGCAGAGGGGCAGGGACTTCGTGCATCTCTTAGGCGCTTTGGAGGAAGGCTGGCTGCACCAGTAAGCCTTAGGTTTAAAGAAAGGTTGGTCTGAGGGGTTGGCCTGGGACACAGGAGCTTTGCAGGTAGCTCTTTGCTGTGCTGCAGCCTTAGTTCATGATCCAGTTCTTCTGATCCGATACCGTGGATCTCTTTCTCCCACCTCATCCTTTTCTCCTGTCTTCTGACAGCTGCAAGGTGGACATCTGGGTTTCCAAGCCAGAGGTCAGAGTGAAGAAAAGACTTGCGTCACCAGAAATTAATCTGTGGGGGTGCTGAGTGAGACAACTCTCCAGGGCAGCCCTTACAGGGCAGGAGGAGCAAAATGTTGTTGGAGGCAGCTACTTGAGGTACCCCTACTTTGGGATGGGGACTGTTCCATTTGCCACACCTGGGGCCGTGGGGGTGGCCTGAGACCAGCATGCTGCAGTAACAGGAACGAGGACAGATTCAAATGAGACAAGTGATACGTTACCTTCAACACGAGGGACAACAGAAAAGGCCCAGGGAAGCTGAGGCAACATTTCTGGAGTGACGCAAGGGTTTTTTAAACAATTTCCTGATTACTTCGACTGCTTGATCTTATAGCCCTGAGTATTGCCCTGGTGTTATTTCTTTGCATTTCATTTCCTAAGATGTCCTGAAGAGCAGGAAGTGAAAAATAAGAGAAAAACCTGGCATGTATTTTGCAAGCTGTGCCGGCTTCTCCCACAGACCCTGTCAGTTGTTTGAACCACAGCTGCTCAGATAGCTGAGGTCACTGGAAAGGCTCCTACTGACTTCAGGGGACTTTGAAACCACCCATAATTAGTGATGCATTTGCAAGCATGACCAAAAGTCCATTTTGGTGGAAAAGCTCCCACTGGCTCCAGGAGAGGCTGGGCCACAGCCTGGCCATGGGCTCTCATGATAGAGGAGCCACCTCCATAACAACATCACCGCTGGGTGCGCTGCAAACTAATGGAGCCACATCAGCTGCCTGGCAGCAAGGGCAGGAGAGGCACCTTGTTTTCAAGTCTTTGGGGTGGATCAGGGGTTTCAGCCCATGGCTGGGCTCCAGTCGTCTTCCTGGAGTGTTTGTGGCAGTTCCTGAGTGTCAGGTTTTTTTTTTCCTTTGAGCCCCACAACAAGAAGTGTGGTTAGGAATTTTTTTGAATAGGGAATGTTTCTTGCCTCAGGCCAAGTGTAGAAATGTGGAAAGGATTTGAATGAAACTTTTTTTTTCTTCTTTTGGAATTTTATTTAAAGAAAAAAATATAGCGCCTTGGGCAAGAGCTGAAGCATGGAAAATTTTATCTCAAAAGGTGGATGCTTTGTGAAATTATGAGTGTGTGAAAACAGGTGGTTAAACTGAAACGGTTTTACAGCTTTAAGTACAGAGGGTGCTACCAAAAACCTGTTATAAATCCTGGAGTGAACCCTTCTTGAAAGGCAGAGGTAGAAGAACAGGCCATCAGCAAGTAACCTGAACCACTACCAAACCCACAGGCGGCTGCAGAACCAGTGAAGAAGCCAAGCAAAATGAGAAAGGCTTTCTGAAAGGTCAGCGAGGGAGCCAAGTTCAGGCCCGCACTTCAGTGTTTAAACTCAGTCTCAAAAACTACACTCTAGTGACTGGTATCTGGCTGGGACAATTTTCACTTGCAACACCTGATCCAAACACCGCTCAGGTCCGTGTCAAACACTCTACAAACTTCTCTAAGTGTTGGATCGAGGCCTGAAATGTGCAGCCAGGAGGGAAAATGTATCAGGACTGTGCTACAGCATGTGGCACCGAGGAGGAGGGGCTGACGCTATGAGAAGGCAAGAACCGCGCTGCCCTTTGCCATAAAAACCAGTGAACATACTGCTGAGGGTGGAAATAGGGTCCTGGGGAGGAGAAAGTCATGGTGAGCTGAAGATCTGCAGCCATGAGAGCTCAGGAGGGAGCCCAGGGCCTCAGAAACATCTTCCAGGTGGATTAAGTTAAAATAAGTAAGAAAATCTATTTGCTTGTTCAGTGAGCAGAACGATCTGCGAGTGACTGTCCCTTTTTGGTGGCTGAATGTGCCTACATGCGTGTGTATATGCTCTAAAGGATGTTTGACTCAGTTTTCGATACTGGCAGGCTGTCTATTGTCTTCACATGTCCACATTGGTTTCTGAAGCACTCGTGAGATAAAAAGAATCTGTTTTTGCCCTTTTGTCTTTTTACTTCTTCACAAAAATGTAGGACCCCACCCTGCAATGTGCCACAGAGCCTCGCCAAGAAAACATGCACTGGGAAGTGTTCACCTTCGTGCAGACCTGATGTAGCTCAGCAAGGACCTGCCAGGGAATGAGATGCTGCTTCCAGTCCTCCAAATGCATGAGGTTCAGCCTCAACCTACCAAGGTCCTTCCAGAAGACCCCTGAGGACAGTGTCGAGGGACAGTGGTTGCCCGGCTCAATGCCCCACTCCCAGGTCTGGTATGAATGTGCGCTGGCATACTGCTTGTAGGCTCTCCAGGTCACTAGGAACGAGCTGATTTCTGTTGTGTTACTAAAATGTGAGTGTGGTTATGAAGTGTTATGATGTATAGTCTGCAGAGTTTTGCAGCTGTGCCTGAAAGGGCTTCTGACGAGAAAAGCAAAAAGAGGGTCTTTAACTGGAAGCCAGAATGTAGTCGAATGAAGGAGTACAATGGCAACGTTGATTAAACCCCCTTGGTGAGAAGGGAAAAAAGAATCATTATGGTTGGAATGGACCTTTAAGATCAAGTCCAACCATTAACCCAGCACTGCCAGGTCACCACTAAACCACTGTGGTGCACCACAACCACATGGCTTTTCAATCTCTCCAGGGATGGGGACTCCACCACCATCCTGGCAGCCTGGGCCAGACCTTTACAACTCTTGTGGGGAAGATATTGTTCCTCATGTCCAACCTAAGCCTCCCCGGCACAACTTGAGGCTGTTTCCTCTTATCCTATTGCTTGTTCCTTGGGAGAAGAGACCAACCCCCGTGGCTGCAACCTCCTTTCAGAGAGTTGTCGAGAGTGAGAAGGTATTCCTTGAGCCTCCTTTTCTCCAGGCTGAACAACCCCAGGTCCTTCAGCTGCACCTCACAAGACTTGTGCTCTAGACCCTTCACCAGCTTTGTTGCCCTTCTCTGGACATACTCCAGCCCTTCAATGTTGTTCTTGGAGTGAGGGGCCCAAAACCGAACCCAGGATTCGAGGTGTGGCCTCATCAGTGCCCAGTACAGAGGTATAATGCCCTAACTCCCAGCACTGCCCCAGCTCAGGGACAAAACAAGGGAATGCCAGAGGCTGGAGAGCCTACCTTGGGCAGTGGGAAATAAAGCCTTAACTTCTCCTCTCTCCCCTGCTGCAGAGCAGGTGGATGTCCTTGCCTTGTCAGGAGAGCCAGGAGGGTCATACCAGCCATTGAGGACTTGACGGTTGCCAGAACAGTTTTGGTGCATGGGAGCTATTAAAGAAGACCTCAACCAAAACAGAGAGTGGCAGCCTGCAGCACTTTGTCCTAAGCATTTCTGCTATTCCTTTTCACATTAGGCAATTAACCTTTTATCTGCAGAGGAAGATAGCTAGAAGTGTTTCTCTGTTCTCTTATTTCATAAGACCATAGGTGTAGGCTCTGTGCTCTCCATTTTGGTAGAGTGTGCTGGTATCTTCCTGGGAAGTCCAGTGGCCAGGAGATGGTGGATTCCATGAGAAGCTGCAAGGGCTTCCTCCAAGTCCTGGTTGTAGGCAGGGTAACCAAGTGCCTGAGCTGTAAAGTACAGTTTGCATGGTCGAGTAGCACTGAAAAGAGGGTTTGAGGTTTAGGGGTTCTTTTGGAGCCCTCACAGTCAAACCATGAAAAAAAATCATAGAGCCTGGCACTCATTAGGGCAAAAGCTGGAACCTTGTCTTGACCAGCAAGGAAGACACGTAACGTTGCCTTTTTCCTTCAGAAGCAGATTGTTTTCTTATGCACTCAGGACGTAAAAATAATTTATCTTTGCCCTATTGTCTTGTCCTTTCTTCACCTGTCCTTGATAGAAATGCAAGTCCTCACCACCATGCTTTGACCTCTCACAGCTGTCTCTTCAGTCCCTGCAAACATGATGGGTCTTAAGGTTTCTCCACCAGCCCCTCCAAGAAGGGCCTTGGTCTGCCACTTAGTTTTGATTCATGAGTAGCATTTCTTGTTCCAAATCCAGACAGATATGGTACAGCATCCACTGGGCAAGTATCTCTCCAACTGCTTGAGGTTTCTCTTTTTGGTCCAAGCCTGGAAAAAAAAAAAAATTTCCCAGAAAGTGTAAGTCTGAAGGATCCCTCTAAGGTCAGTGTGAAACCTGCTGCAGGAGGATGGGATGCTTCATTTCAACCTTGGATCTCACATCCTTCTGGAGAGCTCCAGGCTTTTTATCCATGCCTTGGCTCCATCTTTGGGCTTTTCCTTCAAACCAATGCAACTGGAAGGCATTTAGGAACTGCCAGCATTGGTGTTCCCCATTTCATCGGTTCAACACAGGATCTTCCATCCTCTTTGGGTTTTAGGAGTTATTGAGATGAGTTGATATTTTCTGATAATAGCCATAATTTCATCACTTGCTGTGGTGAAGGTGCAGCTGCTCGAGATGACTTCAAGTCCACTATCCAGGTCTTCTTAGAGGTAAGTGGGAGGTGGATGAGACCTCTTTAAATGACACCACTCAGCTAAACTGCTGAATTACACAGCTCTACCCAGCTCAGTCCAAAATCCAGATATATTTAGATCAGACGTCAAGCCCTGCCAAAGACTTGCAGATCAAAGCAGTAAGAGTACCTACATGGGGACACAATAACTTTCATTATATTGGCTTCCTCTCCAGTTCCACAACAGATCTGTCTGGGGCAGGTCATCTCCCTTCCATCGCTTTGATTTAAATGGCTGGCAACTCACAGCACCATCTTCATGCATTGTTCACGACAGCAGAGCGCTTTCCCAGAGTTAAAGAATAGTCCTTACAGACTAATTTACCACTAATGCACAATCTCAAGTGAACAGGGAAAATATCCCATCACCCCAGTGAGTAATTAACTGGGATAGGATTTTATAGCTGGCAAAGCTGACCCACCATCCTCTGCATTGGGGAAAGCTAATTTCTCTGTATTCCGTTTCTTTTTTTTCCTGTGTCTGAAATTACTTAAATCGAGGAAAGCCTCTATATTCTGGAAGGATGTAATTTTGAAGGTGGTGAAACCTCACAGCAGCAAGAGCTGAGTAAGTTCACAGAGAGCTGATCACACCTACTTGCAAGAACACATGCCACATTTACTTCTGGTTTAGTGGTGGAGAGGAAAAGGAAGGAAGAGGACATTTCTGACAAAGGATCTGGTAGTGCAACACCTAAGGTGGGTTGATTTGATGCCAGTGCCCATTCAGCCCAAGTCAATTACAACCAAAGATCCAGCAGAATGTAACTAATCTTGAAGACGTTTTCTCTTAAGCTGGAGGAGTATCTTTTATTAGGACAACTGTTTAACCAGCAGAAACTTCCACCCATGTGGGTGTTTCTTCAAGGACCATGCACAAACCTTGATCGCTTTTTCAGCGAAACAGGGATCTGGGTGTCCAGCAGCAGCCCCTGTTTTAAGCCTCCCAGAAGAAAATCAAATGTAAAACTGCACTTGAAGCTTGGAGAGGGTCACACTTGTCTGGTGCTAGAAATCCCTTGCTGGCAAAGGGCCACTCTGGAGTATCCAGTTCCTTGAGGAAAAGCTGCCTTTGCCTTCCTTTGACTTACTTAGAAGCTGGGCCCTTTTCCTCAGGTGAGGAAAGGTGTTCTCCTCTCCAAGGTGACCTGGTGCAACTCCTCACACCACTGCCCAGCAGATGTAGGGTAGAGAAAGGTTTTCCAAGAAGGACACCACAGTGCTGGGACATCACAGAGTCTTTTCACTGGGATGCTGGGGTACGTCTGCTCTTCCACCATGACAAGGAATAGGGCAAAATCTGAGCAGGGTGAGCTACGTGCTATAGAGTATGTTATCAGGGAAAGGAAAGATGATTTGCAGGCTCCAGCAGCAGGAAGTTAACAGCTTTTCCATCACCCTATGTAAGAAGTCAAAGCCGCTGAAGATCTGGCCATTACCAAAACCACAACCAGAATCCAAGCAAAGTCTCCAGGCAGAGACAGATGTGCCAAATGAGGAGCAACCTGCGGCCTTCAGAGAAGGGATAGGCAGGACTGAGGACCCAGAGTGTGCTTGTCCTCGCAGTCCATGTTCAGTCATCCAGAGGAATATGGACTCTTTCTTGGCAGAGGAATGAAATGTCACTAATTGCAAACTCCCTGAGGTCAAGATGAAGTCAGAAGGTGAAACGCTAAACATAGGCTCCAGAAATGAGGAGTTGGAGGGTGACAAAGTGGCCATGGGTTGGAGTTTTCAGCTGTCTTTGTCACTTCCTAGGGGAAAGAAAGAAACACTCAAGTCTGACCAAAGCCCCTCCTGGAGGATACATTTCCTGGGAAGTCTCACTTTGGTGGCTGTGAAATCCATAAAGTTTTTCTCGTATCTGGGAAACTACAGTCAAGCTCCTGTGGGGCTGTCCTTAGTTAAATAAATGATGGTATAAACAACTCACAAATGCAACACCAACACGGGCACGTAAATCAACACCTGGAGTGTCTGTTAAGGTGCCTCCTTTTGCTGGGGGATGTCCACGAAGGAATCACTCTGCAAGCGGAACCCACCCGAGAGGGAGGAGGCAAGGTTGCATCAAGATACGACTCACAAATCCATCGGCAATCCCATTTCAGCAGAGATAGGAGGGTTTAACGTGGCTGTCAGCAGCATTCTTCAGGTCGTGCTGCTGCATACAAGAGAGTGTTAGAACCTGGGACTTAAACTAAACAGATTTCCTATAGGAAACACACACAAAATTACATTGCTTCTAAAGTTACTTTTATAGACATTTTCCCTGAGAAATATTTCTCCCTGGAAAAATAAATTCACAGGATGTAATTAAAACAGTTCTACGTGTATATGCTGGAATGGCCCCCTTTAAGTGCTTCACCAAATGCGCCACCAAATAAAGGAATGAAAGCCAGCTTTGTTTAAATCTATTAATAACAATATGTATTAATTACAACATGAGACATTGTTCTGTTGGTTTATGGTTATGAAAATAGCCTTTAATAAGGCTGAGGCCGAGGGACTCCGTTTTTTTCAGTTTCAGGCTTTGAAAATCTACCATAATCTACTTCTTTTACTTGTCAAACTCTGACCCAATAAAGGCAATGGGTATCGGGTTCCAGACCCCGTGGATTCTGGTAATAACCATGTGCTGATGAATGTATTTTTTTTTCTGCTTTTCTTGCCTTTTTCTTTGTTTTTTAGCTTTTGTTTAAGCAACAACAACAAAAGAAAAGAGGCAACTGCATTGTATTGCAGTTTAACTTTCACGCTTTGAGGAACAAAGCCTTAAGAGGTTTCTATTTATCCATCTCCACATTGAGCAGGGTGCTAACAAATGATTGTAATTATTTTTCTTTCATTAGTTGATTTTACTTTTTATTCTTTCTCCGTAGAGATACGAGCTAAATGCCAAAAGCCAAATTACACTTTATATACCACAACAGCTATACAATGTTTTTTATTGCTGTTATTGCTATATTGCTGTCCTGATCACTAATTAAACATTTCCATGTCCTTCTGACATGACTGGTCATATTTTCTGTATCTCTTTCAAGCAGAGCAGAGTGACGTTTCTAATGGGTCTCCAGACCAGGACCTCTTTCCGAGGGGAGAGGTAAGAACTGGGGATCATTTGTTAAAACAAATGTTGCATCACTGGTAGGAAAGAGATGCTGTAAGGATTATCAGGACAGTCAATGTTACCTCTCTACTGGAAGATGAGTTTTTAGTAGCTAAAATATTTTAAATAGCTTTTCCAGAACCATTTTAAATAAGGAAAAAGAAAGAAAAAAGGGACAAAAAAGGCAGAGTGAAATGAACAGGGGTTGATCTGAAGTACCTTGAAACAGAAACCCCTTCCCTGGGAGCAAGGGGAGGTGGTTGAATGTGTGGAGTTGAGAGCCAATTTTTATTTCTTAATTAGCTCTAAACCTCTGCGCCCTGCCACTGCGAGTGAAAACCAGGCCAGGGAAGGCCTCCCGCGCAGCGCTTCACAGCTGTTCAGCATCGCCGCGTCCGGGCCGGGGAAAACAATTGGGGAAATGTTTTATGTTCACACTCCACCTTGGAGGTAGGGCCGGTGTCCAAAGCGTGCCGTAAAACAGGCAGGAATGCCGCTGGTTGGAAACACGCTCATAATTCTTGTGCCCCCTCTTTCCAAAAGATGCCTTTCTTCGTGCAATTGCTTTTAAAACCGCAGCATGTTCATGTTCCCCTCTGCAGAGATAGCATCTGAAAATGACTTAGTAGTCTCTTTTTTTTTTTTTTTTATCATTGGAATTTGAGTAAGGGGGAGGTGGGGTGGTTCTTGCTTTGTTTAGTTTCCTTAAGTCCCCTCCCTCACCGTAACACCCAGGGGTTTCTCTTCCCCTTTTATTCTCCTAGGGCTCAATTCAATAAACACACATCCGTCTCCTTCGCTATTGCAGCCCTAATGAACCTGCACTAGGAACTTCCACGAGAAGGATGTTTATTTTTCTCTGCTGATTCCGTGAAGGCTGGTCCAGGATCTTGCGTGCCCAGAGAGCTGCTCTATAAAGAGACCCTTGTGACCGCAGCAGGGAGGCTGCGTCAGCCGGTAAGTGCCTGCACTCACTCAACACTGCGATTCCCTTACTGCAGAGCCCAGGAGCGGGCAGGCAGATGGATTTTCTACGTACAAGGCACGAGGTACAAAAAAAAAAAGCCTGCTAAGAGCACGGTGTTAAGGTGGGAAAGTCAAGCTCTTGCAAGGCAGATATAGTGAGAGCTGTCTGGAGAGCAGGCTTAATTCTTCTGTTTATGTGAGCACATTATGAAACAGTTGCCTATTTTCGTATAGTCCTGTGCTACTTAATGGCATTTTCTAGCTTTTGCCAGAATTCGCTGCCTTCGCAATGTGCTTTCTCCAGAGATGGCCAATGCCATGGAGATCCTGGTATCTGTTACTAGCTGGATCATCAGAGAATCATAGAATGGTTTGGGTTGGGAGGGACCATAAAGATCATCTAATTCCAACCCCCTGCTATGGGCAGGGACAGCTCTCAGTAGACTGGGTTGCTCAGAGCCTCGTCCAACCTGGCCTTGAACACTTCCAGGGGTGGGACATTCACAGCTTCACTGCTCTAGTCCTGCTGGCCACACTAGTGCTGATACGAGCCAGGATGCTGGTGGCATTCTTGGCCACCTGGGCACATGCTGGCTCATCTTCGTCTGCCTGTTGATCAACATTCCCAAGTCCTTTTCCATCAGGCAGTTTCCAGCCACTCTTCCCCAAGCTGAGTGTGTTGCAGGGGGTTGTTGTGACCCAAGTGCAGGACTCGGCACTTGGCCTTGTTGAACCTCATCCCACTGGCCTCATCTCATCAATCCAGCCAGTCCAAACCCCTCTGTAAAGCCTCCCTGCCCTCAAACGGATTAACACTCCTGCCCAGCTTGGTATCATCTGCAGACTTACTGAGGGTGCCTCGATTCCCTCGTCCAGATCATTGATAAAGATACTAAAGAGAACAGGCCCCAATACTGAGCCCTGGGGAACACCACTTGTTACCAACCACCAACTGGATTTTACTCCATTCACCACCGCTCTCTAGGCCTGGCCACCCAGCCAGTTTTTTACTCAGTGAGACGTACACCCATCCAAGCCATGTGCAGCCAGTTTCTCCATGAGAATGCTGTGGGAAATGGAAGATGAAGCGGACAAGGGCCAGACTCAGAGGAAGAGGGAGGGTTAGGGAAGGCTGCAGAGAAGCCGTTTTGCACATGTGTTCTGCATGTTGGAAATGAACTTTTCTTCTCCTCAGCTCTTACAGCTCCTTTCTTTTTCCTGCTCTCGCTTTTCCTTGAGGTATTTCTTCTGACAGTTCCACACAAGTGGTGAAAGAATTTGTTTAAAGGGTAAAAACAAAGGAGGTAAAAAACCTTTTCAGTTTTATTTTCCTATCAAAATCTGAATATTTTCCAAATAGTAAAAAATAGCAAAAAATATAAATAAATCCCTTTTGTCTGCAAATCCCCTGGTGGGAATGGGGGAGGCTTGACTGAAATGTTCCTGTGTGACTCATTTCTGGGCAGCTCCTTGCCAGCAATGGAAACTTGTCCTCACCAGATTTTATGTTATTTTCTAACCTGCCTGCAAGGAGGTGTTTCGTTTGTTGACTGAGGTAAAGGAGGCGCCTGCTTCTCCTTTGATATTCCCACAACTGCCATCAGAGGAAGGCTCCAGATGGCTGTTTCTCCTGGAAAATGCTGATAAAACCTCCATTGCTGTTTGCCTCCCCCCTGCCTCATCTTGGGGGTACCTCTGACACTGCCTCAAGCTATTGATGATAATGGTTCCACCACCGTAAGGCACCCAGGAGCGTAAATACCTGCAAGCTGCATGACCTGGGGACCTGTGACCAAGGTGTGGACTGCTTATTGTCTCATGTGCTGGGCATGACCAAGAGACTGGACTAGTGTAAGCCTTTCCCTGGGTCCTTTACTTTTTGAGCTAGGTTTTCCTGAGGGCATCCTGCAGGACAATACTGGACTACTGAGAAAGGATTTCCAGAGCCGGAGCCTTTTGTGCCCTGAACAAAAGTACACGCTAGAAAAAGAATGAGAAAGAAGGATGAAATCCTGCTCTCTCTCAGGTGGTCCCATACTTCTCTTGGGAGAAACGAAAGGGGCATGTTTGATAATGATTGTCCTGTTTCCTTATAAAAAGGCATCCTCTGATCAAAGCTAAAAGCACCTCTGGGCAAAACCAGTATCAAATCTGCGTTGAGGCTGGCATTCCTCATCCAGGTGAAATGTTCATGACTTGCCAGGACCCACACCCAGGCTACTGATTTTAGCTGTGTTTATCCTGGTGGTTCTTCATGTGATCTTAACCGTCCTTCTTCACTTGCAGGACTGACTGTACCAGTCTGCTGGGAGCAGTAGGGTTGCTGTCCAACTCTGTTTCATTTTGTGCCATGCTGAAGATGACAGATGGGTAGGATTTTCTAGTCTCTGCCGATCTGTGGTGTTACAGTATAGCTTCCACTTCACATCCTCCACTTTCCTGGGCAACCTACTCTGTCACCCTGCTTTAGCAGAGGGGTTGGACAAAATGATCTTCAGAGGTCCTTCCAACCCCTACCATTCTGTGATTCTTATGGCCAGCATTGAAAGGGCAGAGTCCTGGACACCTGATGGAAGGTCAAAATACAGCCAACAGATGCATCAGCTCTGATGCCTCTTTTCCACCCAGACAGTGGTATTCAGGCATGCCAAGGCACATTTGCAGTGTAATTAACTTAATGGATTCCACGAAACCTGTCTGTTTTCATCTTTGTGATTACAGTCTCAGTCCTAATGACAGTTCTGGATGCTGGAATTAAGTTCTCCTCCCATCTCTCATTCCTGTTTTCTGTTGCAGCCTCTTGCTAATGTACATCTTCATGTGCACTTTAGAAACAATACAAATTCCGCAGAAAAATGTTGAGCTGTACTAAAAATGGGGGGAACGAGGGACTTTCCTCCCCACCCTTTCTTCCCCACAGATGCATTTATCACCAGGGCAACTTAACTTCAGAGTTCACTAAAAATTCAAGCTCTTGGCTTAGATCCAGGAAGGGAGAAGTTTTATAGACTGAGCTAAGCGTGAATTACAGTTATGGTTATGGCTTTTTTTCCCCTTCCTTTCTTTCTCTTTCTCTCTTTCTTTTTTTTTTTTTCTTTTTTTTTTCTTTTTTTTTTTTTAAAGACTGTTACTCTGGCACTGAAGCAGTTACAGTTGTTAAGTATTTTATAATGTAGCTTTCTTCTGCTGCTTGGCAGGTCTAGGAGTTACCTTGGGGGATTTAAAAGGTGGTGCATCTGGAAAGGGCATTGGAGGCGGTGGTGATGGGGGGCTAACCACTCATTTTAACACCAGGTAGAAATAATTGTCCTTTTCAGTCACAGAACAGAGTGCCCAGCCTGGCTGCAAGACTCTCAAGATGTCTTGAGGGAGAAGAAGGAAAATTCCTCAGTCTTACACTGTTCAGTCTGGCACTAAATGCAACCACTGCCTGAACTCCAGGAAGCAAAAGCAGTGTGTTAATAGGAGTTCAGCCTGGCCCCCTCGCTTCTCCTCCACCATATTCAGATGAGACAGACCTTCTAGGTTCACAGAGTGGGCTTTCACAGCCCTGAAACTGGGAACCCTTCTTTGCAATAATCCCAGTGACAAAGGGCAGCAGGAAGGGTTAACCCACAGGTCTTGTATGTCCATGCCTCGTACTATTGGCTTTAAAAGTGTTCTGAGGTGGACAAGAAGGCCACCAGCATCCAGGCTTGTATCAGGGCTGGTGTGGCCAGCAGGACTAGGGCATGGATCATCCCTCTGTACTGGGCACTGGTGAGACCACCCCTCGAACACTGGGCTCAGTTTTGTGCCTCTCACTCCAAGAAGGGCATTCAGGGGCTGGAGCATGTCCAGAGAAGGGCAAGGAAGCTGGTGAAGGGTCTAGAACACAAGTCTTGTGACGTGCAGCTGAATGACCTGGGGTTGTTCAACCTGGAGAAAAGGAGGCTCAGGGGAGACCTTCTTGCTTTTGACAGCTCGCTTAAAAGAGGTTGGAGCCAGGAGGTGTTTGGTCTCTTCTCCCAAGGAACAAGTGATAGGACAAGAGAGAACGGCCTCAAGTTGCACCAGTTTAGGTTGGACAAGAGGAAAAATTTCTTCCTTGAAAGGGTTATGAAGCTGTGGCCCAGGCTGCCCAGGGCAGTGGTGGAGACCTCATCCCGTGTAGATGTAGTGCTGAGGGACATGGTTTAGTGGTGACTTGGCTGCGCTGGTTTAATGGCTGGACTTGATGGTCTTAAGGATCTCTTTCAGCCAAAACAGTTCAATGATTCTATGACTCTATAAGTGCATGCTGCTCACAGGGGCTATCACCCTGCAGTACAGAGACCATTGCTGGGCTGTGGGACTCGTGGCAAGGGACACAAAAGTAGGCTGTGCAGTGAGGAGCAGAATGGAAGGCACATGCCCAGGTCCTGCAGGGCAGAGACTCTCTAGCAGTGCACCAAAAGATGGGCTGATTCTGATCTGAGTGGTGTTTGATGGGGATCCAGCACCCTCTTTTCAGGAGTGGAATGGGGCTAGGACTGGAGAACTCTCCATTTCACTTGGAAAATGAGGAGCATGGTTGGGAGAGGATGGCAAGACAGAGGATGTGTCTGCTCAGGAGAGGCCGTGGGAAACGTTAGTGAATGTGATAAGGTGGCTGAGGGCTCTTTCATAGAATCAGAAGATTTTCTTGATTTTTTTTTTTTTTTTCTTTTCCATTGCTTCCATCTTAGGAGCTGGAGAAGAGGTTTTGCCTAATGAGCAAGTCAGCATGTGTTGGCACTCTTGGATTACTGGCTACTTTTAGATACAGGAAACTCTCCTGTAGAGAGCGACAGGCCCCATTTGCTGGGTGGATCAGTTTTCAAGTGGGGTGGGATCAGCACAGCAGTCTGAAAGGCCACCCACAGCTAATGAACTGCTGGCCCTGGAGGGAAGAGGGGCCAAATGACCTCACCTGTCCTATCTGTTTGTCCCTTCTGGCAGTGTGCCTGGACAGTGTAGGTTTCTAGAAGTAATTTTCTCCAAGATAGCAAGCCTTCAGAAACAGTCCATGGACTTCAACACTGTTCCAGTTACAGGAAGCATTGGATGATTATTAGGATGATGGGATAATTTAGGCTGAGAGGAACATCAGGAGGTCATCTAGTCCATCCTGGTGGGACATGCTGGAGCAACAGCCAGGGCAGCCCACAGCCTATGCCCTCAGCTTGTAAGAGATGCATCTGGTAGGAGCAGTCAGGTATGCCGGACCTAAAGTTATTTCTTCAGACCTGGAAGAGATATTTCCTCAGTCTTGGCCAAATGTTAACCTGTTTGTAAATTTATGTTCTTTCCCGTTGTACTCAGAATGATGCAGATTTACATCATAGTGTATTTCTCCATGGGTTTTCTCTTAAACACCTATGAATTCCCAGTGCCAGCCACTCCAAGGCTGAGACAGCAACCGCAGCTGCTCCCTTTCCACCAACCCCTGTAGAGGAACTCGTTAGGTCAGCTTGGGATGGCTTTGTTTTCACGTGCATTTAAGGAAAACAAACAAAACATGAAACCAAAACAAGCAAACAAAAAAAAAGAGAGAGAGAGAGAAAAAAAAGCCTGTTTCAGGAGATAAACTTCTGCTGGAAAATATAATGAGATATGGTATGTAAAAAGTTTCTGCCTTTCATCGCAGCATGTCTGTGAGTACAGAAATACATATAAATATCTGGGTGAGATAGGATAAAAGGAGGCATTTTCTACAAGAAGAGCTGAATGAACATCAAACCATGAGTGATCCAGACACTGGTGTTCCAGTTTTGTCCATCCTGTTTACCCATCCCTTCGCTCCTCTCTGAGGCTCTGCTTTGTCCATGGGGACAACTACCATATCACAAATAAACACTGCTGCATCCTTTGCTCCACTTTTCTGCCTATCTAGACTTCACCTGTGGGAGAAGAGAGAGTCAGCTCTGAATGACACAGAGTGAGTCAACAAATTACGCATACAGGCTTCAGAGGTGGGCCCATGCCAACCTCATGAGGTTCAACAAGGCCAAGCGCAAGGTCCTGCACCTGGGTCTGAGCAATCCCAAGCACAAACACAGGCTGGGCAGTGTATGGACAGAGAGCAGTCCTGCAGAGAAAGACTTGGGGGTGCTGGCTGATGAAAAGCTCAACATGAGCCAACAACACGCAAGTGCAGTCCAAAAAGTCCCAACCATGTCCTGGGCTGCATCCCCAGCAGCATGGGCAGCTGGTCGAGGGAGTGGATTCTGCCCCTGTGCTCTGCTCTGGTGAGACCCTCCTCTTGCAGTGCTGGGTCCAGCTCTGGAGTGCTAACACATGAAGGATGTGGACCTGTTGGAGCAGGTCCAGAGGAGGCCATGAAGATGATCCAAAGGCAGGAACCCCTCTGCTGTGAGGATGGGCTGAGAGATTTGGGGTTGTTCAGCCTGGAGGAGGCTCCTGGGAGATCTTATTGCATCCTTTCAGTATCTGAAGGGGGTCTAATAAGAAAGCTGAGGAGGGACTTTTTACAAGGACTTGTAGTAATAGGATGAGGGGTAAGGGCTTCAAACTGGAAGAGGAGAGATTTAGACTAGCAATTAGGAAGAAGATCTTCACTGTGAGGGTGGTAAGACACTGGCCCAGGTTGCCCAGGGAAGCTGCGGATGCCCTATCCCTGGAAGCATTCACAGAATCACAGAATTGTTGAGGCTGGAATAGACCTCCGAGATCATCAAGTCCAGCCTATGACCCAACACCGCAACACCTCGCTAGACCATGTCACTAAGTGCCACATCCAATCTTTCCTTAAACACCTCCAGGGATGGCGACTCCACCACCTCCCTGGGCAGTCCATTCCAGCGCCTAATGACCCTTTCTGTGAGGAAATGCTTCCTAATATCCAACCTAAACCTCCCCTGGTGCAGCTTCAGGCCATGCCCTCTTGTCCTGTCACTAATTGCCTGGGAGAAGAGCCCGACCCCTGCCTGTCTACAACTTCCCTTCAGGTAGTTATGAAGCGTGATGAGGTCTCCCCTGAGTCTCCTCTTCTCCAGGCTGAACAACCCCAGCTC
>VWZK01014227.1:258437-299909 GCA_013396935.1 Baryphthengus martii | reverse complement strand
CTGAGGTCTAGGTAGACCACATCCACAGCCTTCCCCTCATCTACCTGGCGGGTCACCCAGTCATAGAATGAAATCAGATTGGTCAGGCAGGACCTTCCTTTCCTAAACCCGTGTTTACTGGGCCTGAGCCCCTGGTTGTCTTGTATATGCCGCTCGATGGCACTCCGGATGAACTGCTCCCTAACCTTGCCAGGCACCAAGGTCAGGCTGACAGGCCTAGAGTTTTCCGGATCCTCCTTCCGGCTCTTTTTATGGATGGGCGTCACATTGGCCAACTTCCAGTCAAGGCCAAGTTGGACAGGGCTTCTTTGAGCAACCTGGTGTAGTGGGAAGTGTCCCTGCCTACGGCAGAGGAGTTTGGAAGTGGATAATCTTTAAGATCTCTTCAAAATCAAACCATTCTATGATTGTATTTTTTAAAAAATGTTCTGAGCAGGAGTGACCTGTTCCTAAGAACTTTGAAAACTGGCATTGCATTCTTGCTGCGAAGGCACTAAAGTATAGGGGTTTCTGTCCCTTGCTGTAACAACTGTCCCCTTGTATACAGTCACTATGGCTTCAGTCAGGGGGCACGTGTTGAAAGCCTATGGACTAATGTGCCTTTTCCTCTGGATGAGACCTCACTGCTGACCAGCAATCCAACAGGATGCTTTGCAGCTGGAGGAGCCCATTAAATCTAGTCTCATTAAATCTTAGAAGGGCTGCAGTTCTGGTTTGTCTTGTGCTATCATCAGGCATAGCCACAGGGAGCGGAGATGTAAATGGTCGCTTCCCTGCTCATGAGCAGACACAGAGGGGGTCATACAGAGCCTCTGTAGCTGGATGCAGTTGGAGACTGGGCTTAGAAACCAAGGAAGGAATGTGGAGGAGCCCGCTGGAGGCTGGTGGGTCTGCTCCATCAGGATGCCTGCAAGCCCTGCAAAGGCATCTTCCGAAGAGTAGCCAGCCCTGGGATGAGCCCACCTGAGAAAGCCCTGCCTGAGCAGATTCCAATCCCAGACAGCCTTTCACAAATGTGAGGGAGCACAGGCCATGCTGAGTGCTGGAGCTTCACCTAGCCCCATTGTCTGGTTTCCAGATCTGGTCCCTTTGAGTCAAGGACGGCCAAACAGGCACTGAGTCAGGTTTCCAGACTGGCAGCAAATTCATTCCAGGGAACGTTTCTTGGCCCCAGGTCTCCCTCACCTAATTGCGTAAGGACTGCAGACGGCGGAAGGTGGCAGTGATAGCCAGAACCAACGGCTTCTAAAAATCCCATCAATCCCTTGCCCCTTTTGATCTTCCACAGGGTGAGGCAAATGGGTTCGATTTGCAGATCTTGCCTCTCTCCTTGATATCACTCGATAATCACATTTACAGGAAATTGCGTTTCCAGGCAGTGTCTGGCATCTCTGGACTGATACTCTGCCACGGAGCAGCAGGAGTGGAGCTGCAGGAAAGCTAGACAGATTATCACCATTCCCCTCTGGCACTGGGGACTCAAACCGGTGTGTTCAGAAATCGAGGGTGTGTCTCAAACGCTTGGAGAGCAGCTCAGCGCCTGGGAACATCGCCCCGGGAGGAGGTGGAGTTCGGTGCAAATCGTTTTCCTTGCAGACCTTCTGCGTGTGTGTCCATCTTTCCATGCATCTTCTCCCTCCTTTTACCCTCCCTAAGCATTGTGCCCGCACAGATACCGAACAAGTCCACTACTCCTTTTTGAGAGTGCAGCTTTGGGCGCTGCGTTTGAGGATGCCTGGTGAGGATTACGCAAAAGAGTGGCTCTTTTACTAAGCCCCTGCAGACCTGGCTGTTTCTCAGTGGCCTTTCCGCTTGCTTCCAGCCCACTGCAGCTCTGTCCACCCTCACATGGGCTCTTTTCTCCCCCAGGCTTGTGGCAACCTGACGAAAGACCCCAAGAGCTGTGCTGTGGAGAAAAACAGAATATAGAACCATAGAACAATTTGAGTGGGAAGCGACCTTTAAAGGTCACCTAGTCCAACCCACCTGCAGTGAGCAACACTGGCAACTAGAGCAGGCTGCTCAGATCCTTGGCCATCCTGGACTGGAAGATTTCCATAGACAGGGCTTCTAACACATCTCTGGGAAACCTGGTGCAGTGTCTCACCACCCTCAGGGCAAAAAATGTCTTCCTTCTATCTAATCTAAATCTCTCTGTCTTAGTTTAAAACCATCACCTCTTATCCTGTTTTGACCAGCCCTGCTAAAAAGTTTCTCCACAGCTTTCTTATAGACCCCCTTTAAGTACTGAAAGGCTGCAAAAAGGTCTCTCTGGAGCCTTCTCTTCTCCAGGCTGAGCAACCCCAACTCTCTCAGCCTGTCCTCAAAGCAGAGGGGTTCCAGACCTCGGATTATTGTTGTGGCCTCCTCCGGACCCGCTCCAACAGGTCTATGTCTTTCTCGTGATCATATGAAACCTCCTTGGCAGCTTTTAGCCATGGGAAACCTTGTCTAGCCTAGGAAAAGAAACACTGTCCACTATACCAGCTTACAAACACTTAGTATGGGTTGGTCTATTTCACTGCGGAGATGTGCACAAGTCCACCATGAGCCAGCAACATGCCCTCAGAGCCAAGAAGGCCAATGGTGTCTTGGGGCAGATTCTGAAGAGTGTGGCCAGCAAGTCGAGGGAGGATCTCCTCCCCTACTACTCTGCTCTTGTGAGGCCACCTCTGGAGTATTATGTCCGTTTCTGAGCTCCCCAGTTCAAAAGAGACAAGGAACTACTGGAGAGAGTCCAGCAGAGGCTACAAAGATGCTGAGGGGACTGGAGTATNCGGTGCCAGGGGCAGATGGCGGAGGGCAGCCCCCCCGGCGGCGGGGACCCGGCCGCTGCCTCCTCCTCCTCCTCCACCTCCTCTTCCTCCTCCTCAGGCGCGCAGGCAGGTAACGTAGGGCCGGCGGGGGGTGCTGTTGTTGTGGGAGGTGTGTGGAAGCTACCCACTGTGGGCCCGCCGCCATCCTAAGGGGCATCTTTCGGCAAGGGACGGGACAGGCCCCTACCCCCGCCCTATCGCCCCGGCCAGCCTCAGACCGGCTCTTCCTCCTCGGCTTTCTCTCCAGCGCAGGTCGTAACCTGAAGGAATGGCTGCGGGAACAGTTTTGCGACCACCCCATNGTCCGATGCTGAGCACCCCAGTTCAAGAGAGACAAGGAACTACTGGAGAGAGTCCAGCAGAGGCTACAAAGATGCTGAGGGGACTGGAGTATCTCTGTGACAAGGAAAGGCTGAAAGCCCTGGGGCTGTTCAGCCTGGAGAAGGCTGAGCGATCTTCTCAGTGTTGATAAATATCTAAAGGCCAGAGGTCAAGAGGATGGGTCCAGACTCTTTTCAGTGGTGCTCTGCGACAGGACAAGGGGCACATTTCCTGCGAGGGTGCGCGAGCCTGGCCCAGGTTGCCCAGAGAGGTTGTGGAGTCTCCATCTCTGGAGAGATTCTAAACCCGCCTGGACACGATCCTGGCCANGACAGGCCCCTACCCCCGCCCTATCGCCCCGGCCAGCCTCAGACCGGCTCTTCCTCCTCGGCTTTCTCTCCAGCGCAGGTCGTAACCTGAAGGAATGGCTGCGGGAACAGTTTTGCGACCACCCCATCGAGCACTGTGAGGACACCCGGCTGCACGACGCGGCCTACGTGGGGGACCTGCCCACCCTCAAGAGTTTGCTGCAAGAGGAGAGCTTCCAAAGGTGAGGGGAGGCTTCCAAAAGTCAGGTGGGCCTTCCAAAGGTGAGGNCAACCCCCACCACGCTGGGATTCTGTGACCCGGTGTGACTATGCATCAGTGCAGGTGGCAGCCGTGAGGCTGCTCCAGAGCGTGGGGCCAGCACTTTAAATTCTCAGCCTCAGCTCAGCCCCTTGCTCAAGAAGAAGTGCTCAGGCCGTTTTACCAGCCGCCGGGCTCTGCTAGGCTAAGGTCTCCGGCTCGGGCCGCTGAGCGCCGGAGATGTCAGAGCCAGTCGAGCCCGGGCCGCGCCGCCGCAGCCTCCCTCCAGCCGAGCTGCCGCTGCGGGGAGGCTCTGAAGGAGGAATNAGGGGGGGGCTTCCAGATGCGAAGGAGGCTTCTGACATCCTACCCTACCCGCACCCCTCAACTAACTAACCCCTTGGCTCTGGAGACTCTCACAAGGACGAGGGTGTGAGGTCCTAGTCATGCTGGCTTTGGAGATCTCACGGGAACAAGGATACAAGGTCCCAGTTCAACAGTTTTGGCTAATGACTCCCTGGGGCTGCTAACTCCACACCCATATCCCCCAGCCTGCTGCTTTTGGAGACTCATCTCACTCTGGATTTACAAGAGAGGTGTCAGGTTGGGAGGGTGCTCTGCTCTCCCCCAAAATCATCCCCACAGTGGTCTCAGAGGAGTCAAATTTGCGAGTATGCGGCAGCTGCGCACAAGCTCTTTTCAGATCGGTGTAGAAATGTAATACCTTGATAATAGGAGCCTGTGTATAAATGGAAAAACATACAAAAGGGATTTGCAATCGAATGTGAACCTAAAACATCCTACGTTACAAAATCTGCCCAGCGCGAAATCTGTGACCATGGGGATAGTTAATTAATTTTCCTGCACAGGGGGGAAAACTGCTTAGAGTGCAAAATGTCTCCCAGCCTCCAAAAAGTGACCTTTCAGCAAAAATGAGAGTGAGACAGCCCTTCTTTCCACCACCTGGACAGCTCTTTGGACCCTTGGTCTGAGATTTTTGCCTTATTTTTGTGCCACATCGTGTAGGAACACCGTGACAGCAGTGCTGGGCATCCTTCCTTGCAGGGAAGAGCAAAGTGTGGCAGGAGGAGGAGGGCTGGACCCACATCACCATCGCACAGGTGGTGGAGTGAGCAGAGTAGCGACTTCTTTGAATTTGGGTATAGGGGTGGGGTGGAGAATCCCCAACCTCCAGGGTTAAAGGGAGCACTTTTATCATGAGGCTTGACAGCTGAGGACTTGATTTAAGATTTAGATTACTCCTCTAAAATATGGCTGAAAAACTAACTTGTGGTGTTGCCCTCCCAGCAAACTCTGTAAATGCACTGAGTAAAGCCTTTGTCCTCTGCCAGCTCCGCAGGCCTGCGTGGAGCGTGCTGGAAGGGCAAATCCACCACTGCACAGGCTAAAGAGCGCTTTCACCGGCCTTAAATGTTGGCCTTAAAGAAATCCCTTCCTCCCTGCATGTTCCCACTTGGGTGGAACCCACAGTGAGTTTGGAGGAGTTAGGTCTGGACGTTTCTGAGATTTGTAGGGTCTCGATGAGATCAGGATGAGCACATCGGCTAACACAGGTAATTTCAGAGAGGACCTAAGCAGCTGCCAACTGGACCTGTCTTTTTCAATAACCTGGAAAAGGCTCTTTCACCAGTACAGCTATTCAACAAGGATACTAATGGCCTGCTAATGCTGTTGGGTGCAGGATGGCCACACCTTCCAGGCTCACTGCTTGCTGTCAGGGCTAAGTTTTACTAGATTCACATTAATGTCATCCCACGGCGCCTAACTGGGTATGGACATTGTTGGTGGGGTCATAAGGATGTGTGCCTATGTTTCCAGACATTGCTTCCCGCTCCCTCCTCTGTCCTCTTGTTGTTTCCCTGCTGCCTTTCATGACTTTATTCCCCTTTTGGAGCAACTTCAATTAAATTGCTGTGGGTCCCCAACTTGGCCACTGCTGATCTGGGACAACTCCATGTGAAAAGGAAGTTTGTTGTTTTTTTTTTTTTTATTGCTAATTTTGACTGAGTTTTGAAGCAGGATTTGTCCCTCCATGTGTGTATGTGCAGCTCCTGACACAGCAGAGCTGTGATAAAGCCCATCATCCAGGCTCTGGTACATGCTGTAGCCTCTGGCCTTCAAGTTATTGTCAGGAGCTATTCAGGGCTGCTATAAAGTGCCGAAAATGGGGAGAAAAAGCTTTAAGGGAGCAGTTTGGGCTCTTCCAGGATCCTCCTCATAGGCTGGGGGAAGTGGGGTGGCACAAGGTGGTAGGAAGGCTTCTCTGACCCAACATTTTCCCCCCTCCCCTCCTCAATGGCAGCCGGATCAACGAGAAGTCGGTGTGGTGCTGCGGCTGGCTGCCCTGCACGCCGCTGCGCATCGCCGCCACTGCCGGCCATGGCCCCTGTGTTGACTTCCTCCTTCGCAAAGGTGCCGAGATCGACCTGGTGGATGTGAAGGGCCAGACCGCCCTCTACGTGGCTGTGGTCAATGGGCACCTCGAGTGTGCCAAGATCCTCCTGGAAGCTGGGGCTGACCCCAATGGCAGCCGGCACCACCGCAGCACCCCTGTCTACCATGCGGCGCGCGTGGGCCGGGCAGACATCCTCCGAGAGCTGATCAGGTGAGAATATAGAATCATAGGATCATAGACTGGTTTGGGTTGCAAAGGACCTTTAAAAATCATCTAGTCAACCCCCCCTGCAGTGAGCAGGGACATCTGCAACTTGAGCAGGTTGCTCAGAGCCCAAACCAACCTGACGTGGCATGTTTCCAGGGATGGGGCATCAACCACCGGTCTGGGCAACTTGGGCCAGTGTCTCACCACCCCAAGTGTAAAAAATGTCTTTCTTCAGTCTCGTCTGTATCGCCCCTTTTAGTCAGTCAGAGACCCTTAGGTGGATCCCCCAGCAAACAGAAGATCATTTGAAAACATGTCTCCTTTGCTCAGCTCTGATGCTCTGTCCGTCTTCTATACTTGGGAGGAGAGGTACTTGTAACCGGCACTGGCTGTCCTCAGCCCATGGGCTGTTTGCCCATCACTAGGACACCCTCTGTGCCATCCGATTTGGTGTCCCCTCGTTAACGTCATCAAAGAGGTGGCCTCTCCAGGGCGTAGAATGATGACCATTGCTATGAGGTGATGAACAGTAACCTTAGCTGGATGGTGGGTGACTGGTGACCTCCTATCCCTCAGGAAGCTTCCTCTGCAACACCAGCAACAAGTGGGCTCAAGGTCTAACAGTAGGCTGTGAAGAGACTTGAGTCTTCTTCTCTGTGGTATGTTGTGATGCCTCCTTTCTTCTAAATGGGAAGCTTTTTGTGTAAGGGACCATGCTGGATGTTTATATGGGCCATTGACACCAAATAATAAGGGGAAAATACAGGTTGTAGAAAGAAATAGTAAAAGTGAAGAAAGTGTGTTTGGATTTGCACAGAAACACTCTCCAAGGAATGCCTTCAGTGGTCGCAAACGCTAGAAAACAGCAAACAGAAGGATTTAAATAGAAAAATGTCAAAATACTTGGGGATTTTCTCCTTTCTTTTTTTTCCTTGTGAGGAAACTGATTTCCATAGCAGTGCAGCTTGCAGGAAGCTGGCAAGTGGAAAGAAGGGGAGACGGTCCCCTCTTCTTGCTCCTTTCTCAGCAAGCTGAGTGGAGGATGTTCCCGTCCCCATGTGCTTGTTGGTGCAGGGTTCAGCTCACATGCTGCTTTCCCCAAAAATCATCTCCCCTGGTAGATCCGCTCAGGCAGAGGAAATGTAGCGAGTGGTATTTCGGCAGCACGTGAGGAGCTGATGCGTTGATTTATGCATCTACTTCTCAGGATACCTTGCCAGCGATATTTAAAAGCAAGATTTTGGAAAACTTTCAGGATTAAAAATGAACTGGAATTCATCCAGTATCTTTTTATTAGCCGGTGTGTCTCCCAGAGCTGCTAAGCTAATACCAAATTGTCAGATTGCCCAAAATTTCAAATATCTTGGAGTACAGATTTCACAGGTCTATTCAGAGTTGCTTTACTTTGAAATGCAGTCTTGGGTTACAAAGCTCACTCTGAGATTTTTAGAATGTTGATTGAGAGGATGTGACAGGGGAAATGCAATGAGCAAGACACTTGTGATGAGATATAAGGAATTATTCAGCTCAAGAGAGCCTCGGTGTCCTGAAAAGAAAGCCTGACCCAGTCAGGCTTGCTGCAGGTGTCTAAACAGCACCTAGTTCAGTTTTTTTGTTTTTTTTTAATCATATGGCAGCACCGTGAGGATTCCTGAGTACTACTGCAACTGCTGAACCAAGCAATAGGTGAAATTGTATCTATTGATAGTAAATACACACATAGCTTGAGAACAGCGATCCATTTTAGAAGAGGATTGGAGGGAATCTTGACGGTCATGCTGCCAGTTTGCTTGTGATGTGATCGCACTGTGAAGGGATCAGACTGTTGCGTTGTAGCTGCGGTGTAGCTGAGGGCTGAAAGGATGAGAGGATCTTTTGACCACGTTAAAACAGTGAAAAAGAGATCTGATAAATCCCCTCCATGCCCTGGGTGCATGCTGAACTCTGATAAAAGCGGAATTTTCTATTTTCTCTGGATTGAGGGTTTCCACTGAGAATTTTGATGGTGATAATGGAAAAAAAGTAGACCAAAATCATGGAATCATTTTGATTGGAAGAGATCTTTAAGAACATCAAATCCAGCAGTTAACCCAGCACTGCCAGGTCACAAACCATGTCCCTCAGCAGCACATCTACACGGCTTTGAAATTCCTCCAGGGCTGGGGACTTCACCACTGTTGGCCTTCTTGTCCACCTCAGCACACTTTTAAAGCAAATAGTACGAGGCATGGACATAGAAGACCTGTGGGTTAACCCTTCCTGCTGCCCTTTGTCACTGGGATTATTGCAAAGAAGGGTTCCCAGTTTCAGGGCTGTGAAAGCCCACTCTGTGAACCTAGAAGGTCTGTCTCATCTGAATATGGTGGAGGAGAAGCGAGGGGGCCAGGCTGAACTCCTATTAACACACTGCTTTTGCTTCCTGGAGTTCAGGCAGTGGTTGCATTTAGTGCCAGACTGAACAGTGTAAGACTGAGGAATTTTCCTTCTTCTCTCTCATTTCTGGATTAACAAGGACTTCTTGAGAGTCCAATGCCCTTTCCAGGATTAGAGGTGAGGTCTCTCCAGTGACCAGTACAGAGGAACGATCACTGCCCTGGTCCTGCTGGCCACACTGGTGCTGATCCAAGCCAGGGTGCTGATGGCCTTGGTCACCTGGACACACTCTGGCTCATCTTCAGCCGGCTGTCGACCAACAGCCCCAGATCTGCTGTGCTGCAGTCAAAACCAGGAGCAGTTACTCCTTAGGGGATTGTGATGTCTTCCTCCTTCTTCCCATCCAGGCTGTATGTGAAGTAGATGGAGTTAACGTCCCCACTGCTTGGATGTTACCCAGCCTGGGGGAAATGAATGTGTATTTGTACTGTCTCTTCTTTCTGCAGCATTGCCATTTTTTACATTTCATTCTTTACCAGAGAGCGACACTTGGCCTTTTTCCTGCCATTTTTGTGGCTTTATTCTTGACTTCCTACAAAAAGAAAGAAAAGAACTAAAGCCCTATTTTCTGCTGGTTCACAACTTAGTGCTATCTGTGCTTACCAAAAAGAAGTACGCTTGCGGGTGTTGCCTCTGTTTCATGACGATGCTGATGTCCATCGAGCAGGGCTTTAGCTGCTGTCATGTCTTCCGTGTCTCAGTGAGCCCTGGCACCATGTGGTGAAGTTTTGAGGTTTCCCTGCTGAGTAGGGTGAATCAGGAGCCAGTTGCCAAAGGCTTGAGAGGTTGTGCTGCTGCAGCTCATGGAGGTGTCCCCCTCTCGTGTGGTATCTAGTGCAATATATATAACCTGTGAATGGAGCTGTGCGGGATGGAAGGGGAGAGTGGAAGGTCTGACGTGATGATTCCTTGTTTTTCAAGTTTCTTGTGTGCTCAGAGTTGGTGGGTGGGTCTCTTCAGCTCAGCTGAATAGTAGGGAAAAGGCCTTTTAACTCCCCAGAGGGATGTCTGATGGGATTTCAACCACCCCAGCTCCTTTTGGAGCAGGGTTTTGTCATATATATTTCACTGTTGAGCGCAGATTTCTGTTTCCATTTCCCTGCTGCTCGTGACAGTCGGATCGATTGCTGGTATTGCTTTTTTGGCCTCTTTTATCCTGGTGGGAAAGTTATTTTACTGCATCCCTTCAACTGAGTCATTTGGAAACATCCCCGCTCCCCAGCTGGCTCAGTAGTGTCCAGTATTACATGGTGCTTGCTTGGAACTGAGCTGCCCCTTATGCCAAGGCCATGCTTGGCACATCCTTCAGGAGGACAAGGAAGGATGTTCCTTAGCTGCACCTCCTTTCCCCAATGCCTGGGCTTTGAGGAAGGTCAGACTGTACTGGATATGTCATCCCCACTCAGAAGTCCATTTAAGGGTAGATATGGGCCGTTCTTGGGTGGTGTGCCCCAGAGGTATCAAAGATAGACAGGATGCTCACCCTCCAGGTGTCCTTCAGCCTCATCCTCCTGCCATTTTGTCCCTCTGGGCTGCAGCTGTGATGCTGTTGACCTTTTTTCCAAACCTCTTCTCTCTCCCTAACTCAGATACGGTGCAGACGTGGATGTGAATCATCACCTCCCTTCCCGGGTCCCCAGCCTCTCCCTGCGGCCCCTTACCACGCTGGTGGTCTGCCCGCTGTACATCAGCGCTGCCTACCACAACCTCCAGTGCTTCCGGCTGCTGCTCCAGGCTGGAGCCAACCCAGATTTTAACTGCTGCGGGCCCATCAACATCCAGGGCTTCTCCCGTGGCTCCCCTGTATGTGTGATGGATGCCGTCCTGCGGCATGGCTGTGAAGCTGCGTTTGTCCACCTCTTGATTGACTTTGGAGCCAATCTGAACCTGGTGAAAGTGGAGGCCTTGGGAGTTGAATCCACAGGAAGGGTCAAAGTCAACCCTGAGGCTCTGCAGGTGTTCAAAGAAGCGAGAGGTGAGTGGCTTTGACTTTGTGAAGTGACGCTGGTTTTATCTACCTCCAGATTCAGGAGAACTCTTTGGAGAGTTTATTTGTTATTTACTTAGGAGCTATTAATGGAGTAGGATGGGTGTTACCATCCTCTTGCAGGTCTCTGCTCAAGTGCCTGTCACCCAAGTGCAAAAAGACCTTGTAGATTAGTTATACCTAACTTGGAAGTGAAAAGCAAGACAAATGCACACAAAAAAGATAACCAGGATTTCACAAGCTGTTGAGTTAAGTCTTAGTGGCTTCACCACCCCTGATACGGCTCTCAAAGAGCTGATTGCTGGCCAGTTAGGCATCAGGTAGGAGAAGACCATGGGACTGGCCTGTGTGGCTCCCTGGCACGGGTCCTTGGTGTTGCTGAGCTGCTGCCTGCCTCTGGCTCTGTCAGGACCGATGACTCAACCCCATGCCTTCTCCATAAGCCTCCAGCTGTTCTTCTGTTGTGCTTTGTATGTTCACACAGTGTTTTCCCTCTTGAGCCCTTCAACTACCAGCAGCTCAACTGTAACTTCACCATTTTACCTTTCTCCCAGCTCTTTTCTGTTGCTGAGCCATATCCTCAGCAGCCTGAGGCGAGGTTTAGGTAGGTGGGGTCCTATTAGAGCTGTGCTTCGGATCCACGGACCACAGGCATAGACAGTGAGATCCAGTTCGCTGAAGCCATGCAGATGTGCCCTTGCTGTTCTTGAGTGCCCCTGTGCTCTGCCCAGGGAAGGACCCAAGAGGTGGTTGTATCTGGACAGGCTACCTGGGAAGTAAAGGCACAAATAGCGGTAGCAAGTGGCAGGAGAAGCTCAGATGGTGGTGGAAAAAGGTGGGGAAAAAGCTGGCTTTTTGAATTTAACCATCCTCCGGGAGACAAATGAGTTACAAAGGTAGTAAACCAGAGCCTCAGATCTGAACATGCCTGAATTTACCTGCTGTTTCCTTCTTTTTATAACAAAAATAACACCAGTAAAGCACGCACCCTTGTTCGAGTGAGGGCAGCACCTCATAAAACCCCCAGGCTCAGCTGGTGAAGGCCAGGGCTTTGTACCAGTGTCAGAAGTGGCATTTCCCTCTCAAACTCTGGTGAAGCTTGACAGAAGTTCAGAATGTAGGATACAACCCCCAGACCTCATCCCAAAATTATTTGACTTTGCATATGCCTGGCTTTTAGTCCTACCTGGACTTTTGCTGAGAAGAGATGCACATAAGCTGGAGCAGGTGGTTTCCGTTAAGCTTGGATTTACGAGGCAAATGGGATTCCTCAGATAGAGCACGGAGTGGTGCCATGGAAGTCCAGTTCCTGAATCAACATGGACATCACCATCCTCTTGTCCCTCTGCTGGAAGAGCTCTCCATGAACTGAGAAGAAGCCCTCAAAAGAAAGCTGGGATAAGGCCTGAGCTGGCTTTCAAGGCTGTTGTTTCCCAGAGGGCAATTTAGAGCAAAAATAAAGTCCACAGAATTTAAAAATGATCCAAGTAGTACAAAGCCTCTCGCAGCCTCCTCTGGTGTTGTGCGTTTGGCAAAGAACTCTTGAACCCTCTCGTGCAGAACCAGGCTCCATGGTCACAACCCCGTGCGGTCTCCAGCTCGCCCTTCCAACCTGCCCACGTGGCAGCTGTCGTTGCTCCAAGCCCTTGGCTGGAAGGTTCGGCCTGCACCCGGGGAGGGTTTGCGTGCGCCCAGCTCTCCTGCGCTGCCTCCGCGTTGCTGTGCAGGGCGGGGCCTTGCTGTTGGGAAGGGGTAAATGGCTGCTCCTCAGATGCCAGCTGGAGCTCAGCACAATTTCTGTGCTGTTACTCCTCTTCTCTTAAGGATGTGGTTTAGCAGTGGACTTTCAGAGTAGGGTTAACGGTTGGACTTGATGATCTTGAAGGTTTTTTCCAACCTGTATGATCTGATGAGTCTTTTCCTCCCTCTGTCCCTCAATAGTTTTCCTCTGCTTTCTTCATTGCAGGCCGCACCCGGAGCCTCTTGTCTCTCTGCCGCATAGCTGTGCGAAGAATACTTGGCAAATCTCGCTTGGATCTGATCCATATCCTTCCAATCCCAGACCCCATTAAACAATTTTTACTTCACGAACACAGTTAAAGGGCAACTGGCTGCTTTCTGGGACAGTTTGGTTTGATAAATGAGTACGCTGACAAAGCTAGGTGCCGATCCTAACCCTTCCCCCGCAGTGAAACAACCGTAGTGCTCATGGAATGCACATAATTCCCTGCCCCTGTGATTTTTTTCCTTCCAAATTTAGGGTGCAGTGATTTTGTGTGTCTTTTCTTAAGCTACCGGTTATCTAACTGGCTATCTCTTGTTTGCAACTGGTTGGGCAATGAGACTGATAAGCGTGTGTAGCTGTTACAGGAGCAAATACAATATATCCTATAGCTGTTAGCATATGTCTGTCTGTTATGACTCTACCTCTGTTATTGCTCCGTGTTACATGCACCTTGGGTCTCAGCGGCCCTTCTGCGTGGGGAAAGTGTCTGCACTTAAGCCTTTCCTCTTCCTGTAACGTACAGGGGAGTATCTCCTCACCTTGGTGAAGGTTTTCCAACAGCGCTGTTCTCTTTCTGCCGTCAGGACCTGGCCTTTCTCTTCTGTATGAAGTTTGTGATTGCGGCTGTAAAAGTGGGTGTATTTTCTTCTGTCCTCTTCTGGTGTGAAGTTTCCTGTCCAGTGCTGCAGCATTACTTGGAAAATCATATCCGTGTCTCTACGTGCCACAAGGCAGCTGCTGAATTGGCTTTCTTCGTGTAGAGGCCCCATCGCACATATGGGAGAGTAGCAGAATATATAACCCTGTCCTGTCCGAGTCGTTTCTACAGAGCAGCAGATCTGCCGCGGCAGCTTGACTTTCCCTCCAGCACTGTGATGGACAAGGCCGGGGCTGGCCAGGCCTCCTCCTGGCCGCCTGGGATTGAGTCAATTCTCGTGACCACTGCCACAGCATGAATGAGAAGAGGACAAGGTAGTTTCACTTCTGGATAGCTACGCAGCCTGTTGTGGGGGTGTGATCCCTGCAATTCGGTCACCACTGCAGTGGTGGTGGGACAGTGACTGTCACGCTCAGGTAACACCAGCATGTGAACCAGAAAGATTTCTAGGGCATGTTTTAGAAAAGCAATGGCTAAAATTAATCTTCTGCTCACTGTAAAATGGGTTTGAATATTTGAGAGTGACTAGAAGCAACAGTGGAGGGGTTATGAAATTAAACTGTTGTGTTGCTGTGCTGGGTGGTAGTTGGTGCAATGCCTGTGTATATATCTGTGTGATTGCGAAGAAAAAGACACCAAAATGATCTCTAGACTGCCTGTGTGTGGTATTGCAGTGATTATGATGTTATTGAAGGCCCAGTAAAGCAGGTGACAGTGCACAGCTCATAGAATTGTAGAATTGTTTTGGTTGGAAGAGACCTTAAAGATCATAGAGTCCAACCATTAACCCAGCACTGCCAGGTCACCACTAAATCGTGTCCCACATCTACATGGCTTTTCAACCCCTCCAGGGATGGGGACTCCACCACTGCCCTGAGCATCCTGGGACAGGCCTTGACAACCCTTGCAAGGAAGACAGTTTCCTCATGTGCAACCTAAACCTCCCCTGGCACAACTTGAGGCCTTTTCCTCTTGACCTGTTGCTTGTTCCTTTGGAGAAGAGACCAACCCCTACCTGGCTCCAGCCTCTTTTCAGGGAGTTGTCGACAGCGAGAAGGTCCGCCCTGGCCTCCTTTTATCTAGACTTGTGCTCTGGACCCCTCACCAGCTTAATTGCCGTTCTCTGGACATGCTTCAGCCTCTTCATGTCCTTCTTGGAGTGAGGGTCCCAAAACTGAACACAGTATTTGAAGAGTGGCCCCACCAGTGCTGAGTAAGCTCTAGAAACAGAAGTTCCCACCTACCATTTACACTATTCCATGATGGCAATATGACCAGAGAAAACCCTCCCAGTTCCACTTAACAGGTCTTTTTGTTTGCGTACTGTTTTTCACAGCATTGTGGCAAAGGGAAAAGAAAGGATGTTTTGTCTTTTCTTGAGAAGTTAGAAGGTTATGTGCTTTTAAATATTGTGTTGCATCCAGCAGCCTGGGCTCCTTTGATTTGCAGTGTCTCTACATTGATTCATGTCACAAGCTTACAGTAGCGTGTCGTTCTGCATCAGGATCTCAGGGTGAGTTGGCTCCTTAAAGATAGAGATGTAGTCGCTGTATAGGGAACATATTCAAATTAGCAGCTTCAGAAGCATGGAGATGCTGGTGCCTTCAAATCTTGGGTAAAAACTCAGGGGATAATTGGTACTTGCTTTTACAGAATCACAGAATGGTAGGGGTTTGGAAGGGACCTCTGGAGATCATCTTGTGCAACTCCCCTGCTCCAGTAGGGTCACCCAGAGCAGGATGCACAGGATCATGTCCAGGCAGGTTTTGAGTCTCCCCAGAGAAGGAGACTCCAGAACCTCTCTGAGCAGCCTGGGCCAGGCTCTGGCATCCTCACAGCAAAAGAACTTTCTCCTTCTGTTCAGATGGAATCTCTTAGATTCCAGTTTGTGTCTGTTGGCCCTTGAGCTGTTGCTGGGTACCATTGAGAAGAGTCTGACCCCATCCTCTTGACCCCCACGGGCCCTTTAGCTATTGGTGAGCACTGAGAAGATTCCTTCTCAGTCTTCTCTTCTCCAGGCTCAACAGCCCCAGGGCTCTCAGCCTTTCCTCATCACGAAGATGCTCCAGTCCCCTCAGCATCCTCAGAGCCTCCACTGGACTTTCTCCAGTAGTTCCCTCTGTCTCTTGAACTGGGGAGCCAGAACTGGGCACAATACTCCAGATGTGGCCTCACCAGGGCAAAGTGCAGGGCGAGGGGGAGAGTCTCCCTTGATCTGCTGGCCATACTCTTCTTCGTGCACCCCGGGATACTTTTACTTTACTGATTCAACTTCTTTTTAGTCCCCATGTTATAAATTGATTTTTTTGGACATATTTTTCTTTGCCAGATGTTCTTTCCATGCTCATGCAGGTGTATGATATTAGTGCCTATGGACCTATTGTTGAGAGGTGGTGGGATGGCAAGGCCACCAAGGCAAGCCCTCCTGTGAACAGGGTGTCACTCTGGTCTCTCATCTCTTTGACCCGCTGCAGTAACAGGGGTGTGGGATTGTTTATGCTACTTTGCATTTCAGTTTTGAATGCCTTTGTCCAGCAGCCCTGCCTCTATAGGAGCGGTTCCTCAAGGCTGCCCCATAGATTTGCCCCATGGACTTGCCCTGTAGGTCTTGACACTAGTTACTAAATTCCAGAGGCATAAATGAGTGTGAAAATCACAGTTCGTTTTCTGGTCCACTACAGGGTGTGTTTAGGGTGGAGTTTGATAAGCAAGGATGGACTTGCTTGTGTGTTTTATTACCTGCTGGAGAACACATGCTGCTTTGAGATGCTTTCAGAAAAGGAGGAAGGGCAGGAAAAACACAGCCCTTGATTGTTTCCTATTATTTCTATTTTGTGGCCAGGTCTGGAAGGTCCAGCCAGCCCCTTACATTACTCTATTCACTGATTTTAGGATAAGGTGGCAAAGTTTGCACTGCTGCGGACTGAGGCGTGATAGTTACTCTCAGTGCTGAGATACCAATGCAGCTTTCAAACCCCTCACCAGGTAAGATACAATGGCAAGGCTGTGTAGCCGTAGGCGCTCTTGCAAGGTGAGAAGGCAGCAGTTTTGCACTGTTTCCTTTCCAGGCTTGCAGATGGTTTAGGTTTTCACCATGCTGGAGGCCAGGGCAGCCCACGAGCGTGTTGCCTGAGAGTTGTGGGCTTGCTTTATAGAAGTGTTAACATGCCTGAAAGATGCAGACAGGTTGTAAAGCCTCTTGTCACCTTGCTGGTGGAACCATAATGTTTTGCAGGAGCACAGGCTGAACATGCTCTAGCTCCGGTATCTAGAGGCAGAAAATGATGAAAGTTGTTTTGAGAAAATGCCATGACAGCAGCTTCTTTGGGTTGACTTTTTTTCCCTCTTAACTTTTCCTTGTTCATAGAGTTTTGCGAACTGGTCACCCATTAGTGCCCTTTGGGTGTAGGCGGTAGGATGGCTGTGGAAGACAGATGCTCCTCTGGGGAGAGCTGGCTCCGCCTGGGTCCACACCACGCTCGTGGTGGAAATGATGGAGGGTGGCCCAAAGAAATTTGGAGAATTTAGTTGATAACTCAGTGCCTGATGTAACTAGAATACATGATTAAAGCTGAGCCTCTGCAAATGACCTGTTACAACTTTAATTACAGATACTTCAGTAGCTGGTGACCCTTGTGCCCTTGCCTGGCACTTGTCCTACAATGTGCTTATGAGTGGCTAGCCAGTGCCACTCTGACCAGTGTGGCAACTGTGCTGCCTCCCAGAACTGTAACTCCCATGTGAGTGGACTTATGAAGAGCACCCTCTTCCCATGCACAGACTCTGGTACTGATACCATTCCTCTCTAGGTCTATCTGTTGCACTCAACCCATACTGGGGGCAGAGGCTTTGGCCTCTGTATGTGTGGGTAGTTCCTTTGACCTCAAACTTGAAGGACTACATCAATCTTCAACCAGTGTGGAGTCCAAAGGATTCCCTAGACCGTGGATATCTCCGGCCCCTGAGCCACAGGTCAAAGGATGGTTCTCCCAACCCAATAGCAAACAAGCTTGAAGTTCATCAATCGCTTGGACATTTGCAGAATCAAGGCTTTGAATGCAGGAGACGTTTTACCTGGGCTACCCATCCAACTCCTGTCTTAACTGAGGGACTGTGCCTTCTGTAAAGGTCTCAGTCTTTAAATCTGGATGGTCTGTTTTTTGTTTTTTTTTCCTTGAAGGCCTGAAGGAAGTCCAGCTCAGGGGTATATTTCCCGTAATATTAAGCCCTAAATGCAAAGAGCACTGTTGAAGTCCCTGTGGATGTTGGTTGCTGCAGCTACATAAACCCACCTTTGCCCCGGTGAAGTGGTTTAATACGCAGGCTTAGAAGATGTGGAATTTTCATTATACAGAGATAATAACGAGTCTCAAAATAGATTTTTGGTATTCATAGACCTTGGTGTCCTGTCCCATAGGGCCAAAACCTATGTCCTCAGTCTGTCCCTGTCCTTTTCAACTCAAGAAACTACTGACTTGGATTTCTTCTTGGAAGACATGTGCATATTATATATCTTCACACTATATAAGCAGTGTTTATTTTTGCCTTAACTTGAACTTTGCTGTTTCCTCCTATGTAGCAAAGCATTCTCTTTTATGAAGATGCTATTTCCTAGGTTGTCCATGGAACACGCTCAGATAATGTGAGTACAGATGAATATTGTGAAGTCATGTGTGGGAAATGAAACATTTCTGCAGTGTAGAATCGTAGAATGGTTTTGTGGAAGGGACCTTAAAGATCATCTACTTCCAACCCCACTGCCATGGGCAGGGACACCTCCCACATGACCAGGTTGCTCAAGGGCCCATCCAACCTGGCCTTGAACGTTTCCAGGGATGGGGTGTCTCACCACCCTCACAGTGAAGAACTTCCTAATTTCTCATCTAAATCTCCCCTCTTCCAATGTGAAGCCATTACCCCTCATCCTATCACGACAAGCCCTTGTAAAAAGGGCTTTCTTGTAGATACTGAAAGGCCAAAATAAGGTGTCCTTGGAGCCTTCTCTTCTCCAAGCTGAACAACCGCAACTCTCTCAGCCTGTCCTCACAGCAGAAGGGTTCTAGCCTTTGGATCATCTTCATGGCCCTCCTCTGGACCTGCTACAATAGGTCCTTGTTCTTGTGCTGGGGGCTCCAGAGCTGTACATCTCCATACATTGAAGAATGCCTCTTATATTTGGGTAGAATATATAAAGCATGCATTGTGTGGATTTGCTGTAAGCTTGAGTGGAGTGGGATAAGATTTGTAAAGTGGTTAAAGAACCAAAACAGATCTGGAAGAAGAAAAGCGGATCCAAAGCAGGCTTTTTCTTGTGGGCTTTCTTGCCTTTCTTGCTGGGGAATTTCTAGAGCATGAAATACTGGTCACTGGAACCCAAATATAATTTCCTGCTCTTCGGGAGTTTTGCAAAAGGCAGAAGAACAGCAGTTGTTGCGTTGGAGTGGTTGGGGTTTTTTGGTTGTTGTTTTTTTTGGTTGTTGTTTTTTTTGGTTGTTGTTTTTTTTGGGTTTTTTTCCCCATCCCCAAAATCAAGTATAGGACTTTTCACACCAAAACCGGCCTTTGAGGTACAGCATTGTTTTAGCCTTTCTGTTCGAGTGAAGAAAGCAGTGTAAGAATCTGCCCAGGACAGAGTACAGGTGACAGAATCCCACTTCAAGAAGTGTTGTTCAGTGGTCTGTTGGTTTTGACCAAGATGAAATGATTGCGCACAGCAGCAAGATCGGATCTGAGGGGAGACAGGAGGTATCTGTGAGGGGCCTGGATCCACTCGTAGCTGAATAAAGATGTTCCAGTGCAAGAGTATGGCTCTCTGCTTCATTATTTGCTTTGTCATGGGAAGGAGGAGTAGAGCTTCGTGCAGCAAGGAGGAGAGACTGGATATGCAAAAGCCTGAATCCTCCTCTTCAGCATTTGTAGCCACTGGAGGGGGCCGAAGAACCGTGCTGCCTGCAAGGGGGTTATAGGCAAGCAGACAAGGCCTGGGCAGTGGTCCCCTGCACCACTGTCAGCTCCTGCCTTGTCATTTCCTTCAGGAAGGATAGGGCAGACACGTCAAAATGTCAGCCATCCTCGATGTGCAGAGGAGGCCCCTCTCTGGAACCTTTCCACCATCAAATCGGTACCAGCACAGGCTGGGGAATGAAGGGATGGAGAGCAGCCCTGTGGAGAATGACTTGGGGGTGCTGATGGGTGAAAAGCTGGACGTGAGCCAGCAACGTGCACTCGCAGCCCAGAAGCCAGTTATGTCCTGGGCTGCATCCCCAGCAGCGTGGGCAGCAGGTCGAGGGAGGGGATTCTGCCCCTCTGCTCTGCTCTGGTGAGACATCCCCCTGCAGTGCTGGGTCGAGCTCTGGAGTCCTCAGCACAGGAAAGACAGGGACCTGTTGGAGCAGGGCCAGAGGAGGCCACAGAAGTGATGCAGGGTCTGGAACCCCTCTACTGTGAGGCCAGGCTGAGAGAGTTGGACTTGTTCAGCCTGGAGAAGAGAAGGCTCCGGGGAGACCTTATTTCGGCCTTTCAGTGCTTAACGGAGCTAACAGAAGGATGGGGAGAGACTCTTTAGCAGGTCCTGTTGCAACAGGAAAAGGAGTGATGTTTTTAAACTAAAAGAAGGAGATTTAAGGAAGAAATTTTTGACACTGAGGGTGATGGAACCCTGGCCCAGGTTGCCCAGAGTGGTGGTCAATGCCCCATGCCTGAAAGCATTCCAGGTCAGGTTGGCCGGTGCTCTGAGCAACCTGCTCTAGTTGCAGATGTCCCTGCTCTGCGCAGGGTACTTGCATCAGATGACCTTTAAAGGTTCTTTCCAACCCAAAGCACTCTATGATTCTGTGATTTTGTGATTCAAATCTTCTTTCCCAGGCTTGCACATCCTCTCAGTGGTGCTGACCTGTCCATTCCTTAGGGTGCTGTGCCAGCTTGTGGCAGTGCAAGGTGGAGACTTTAACCCACTGCTGCTTAGAGCAGCCCACAGCTCTTGGCTTTCCCCTGGGTCCTTCAAAACAGGCTGAAGAGGCTCTTCAGAACTTTCTTCTCCTGCTTTTTTTCTACCTAGCTCTGGAAATGCAGCAGCTCTACAGGTCATCCTGTCGTGAAAATATTCTGAAGTTGATGTAATTCCTTAGAATATTTTAATTCATGTAATTTATCTTTTTCCAATGTTTTCATTGGACAATTCCCTATGTGCTTAAGCAGCAAGTGCTTCTGATGGTTGCTCTACTCTTCCTAGGGCTTAGCAGATGTGCAGGCTCTATCTGAAACACCTGGACGGTTTGCCTTCTTTAGCTCAGGTGGTAGAAGGAACATTTTGGGTACCTGAGGATTTAGTCCCTGTCGCTATCTCTAGTCAAGAGTACGGTCCCTTTTTTAGAATTCCTGCTGTTTTTGCCTGGAGGATATTTGCCTGACCTGATGCCAGCATTTCCTCTAAAGGCAAAAAGAGAGTTTCTCCTAAATTGGAAGAAAACGATCAAATGGTTTGGAATTACACTGGTTAAAACAAATCAAAACCAAGCCCTAATTTTAACATCTCCAGCTTCAATATTCCTCTAGCTAAAAAGTGGATCCCTCCTGCCTCCCAGTGCCTCTCACCCCAGGCCTCTGCAGCCATCCGAACTCCGTACCCACGACCTTACTGGGTGGTGGCTCAGCGATCACATCTCTGTGCTGCAGCTTAGAAGGAGCAGGAGTTCTATTGTCAGCTGGTAGAGATCTGTGTATTTGAGCTGGACGAGACATTAAACACGGAATTGTTTAAAGGGCAGCTAGACTCCAGCTGTGGTTTTGCATGCTCTTAACCTGTCCCCTCTCTCTGGAGCAGACAGGCTGAGGTTTCTGATCAGCTCTCACTGAGTTTCACGTATGACTGGGCAGAAGAGCTCATGGGTGAGTCTGTCCTTGGTTTGTATAACAGCATTGCAACATTTCCCTCATTACTGGCATTCATTAATCTTATCTGGAAATCTAATGCGGGGTTCCCTTTCCTGCAGCAGCAAAGAAGAGATGAGATTGTGCCTTGCACTGTGTGATGCTCCAATACTTGCTCTGGCCTATGAGATCTGACCAAGGCTGCAGGAAATCTCAGGCAGTCTTGAGGCGTTTCCTCTAGCATGCATTAATTCTACTCCCCCAGCCCCTGCTGGGGAAGCCCCTACTTCTGAAACTTGTTTTGTTTTGTACCCTGTCAGCTCCTTCAGGCTCATCTTCCCTGGCAAATCAGCTCTCTGTCCCCTGCAAGTTCCAATTGGAAGAAAAGATCATAGAACCATAGAATCATTCTGGTTGGGAGAGACCTTTACGATCACTGAGTCCAACCCTTAACCCAGCACTGCCAGGTCACTACTAAACCATGTCCCTGAGCACCACATCTATGTGGCTTTTCAGTCCCTCCAGGGATGGGGACTCCACCACTGCCCTGAGCAGCCTGGGCCAGGCCTTGACAACCCTTTCAAGGAAGATGTTTTTCCTCATGTCCAACCTAAACTTCCCCTGGCACAACTTGAGGCCATTTCCTCTTGTCCTGTTGCTTGTTCCTTGGGAGAAGAGACCAACCCCCACTTGGCTCCACTCTCCTTTCAGGGAGCTGTTGAGAGCTAGAAGGTCTCTCCTGAGGCTCCTTTTCTCCAACCTAAGCAATCTCAGGTCTCTCAGTATCTCCTCACAAGACTTGTGCTCTAGACTCTTCACCAGCTTCCTTGTCCTTCTCTGGACATGCTCCAGCCCCTGAATGTCCTTCTTGGAGTAAGGGGCCCAAAACTGAACTGATGTCCATGTCTCACCTGTGGTGTGCCTGAGAGACAGGGCAGTGAACATGGGGTGCCCAGCTCCCGTGCCCATGCCAGCCCTGCACGGGGGAAAGGGGGCTGCAGCCCCGAAGACCATGATTGCGCTGCAGAGCTCATTAACCCGTCTCCAGGTACATGCATTTCCCACTCTTTTCATCACTTTTTCTCCCCTAACTAACTCATGTGTGTGAGCCTGATTTGCACTGTTCTGTGTTGCACTACTTTTCACTTTTTTTTGTCTTGTTTATGCTTCAAAGACAAATGAAATCTGCTTTTGTTTACTGGAAAGTATGCTTTATTTTCCCATCATCGAGCATCTGGTGTTTGTAAAATGCACAACGAATCTTTCCAACAGAAAATCAGCCAGCCTGCGTGTCCCTGGCCAAATGTTCACGTGTGCCACAATCCTTATCCTAAAAAGGTACTAAAACATCCAAACTCGGAAAGTGTCGACCAAGCACGCTGCACAGTGGTCAAAAGCTACAGGTAAAAACCTGGCAATTTACTTTTCCAATCAAAGGACAAAGCTATTGCTGTTGTCTACCTAGACTTTAGTAAAGCCTTTAATACCATTTCCCACAACATTCTTGTGGAGAAACTGGCTGCTCATGGTTTGGATGGGTGTACACTCTGATGGGTAAAAAACTGTCTGGATGACTGGGCCCAGAGAGTGGTGGTGAATGGAGTAGAATCCAGTTGGTGGTTGGTAACAAGTGGTGTTTCCCAGGGGTCAGTATTGGGGCCTGTTCTCTTTAATATCTTTATCAATGGTCTTGCTGAGGGAATTGAATCACCCTGAGTAAGTTTGCAAATGACACCAAGTTGGGCAAGTGTTCATCTGCTTGAGGGTTGGGAGGCTCTGCAGAGGGACCTGGACAGTCTGGAATGCTGGTTCAAGGTCAGTGGGATGAGGTTCAATAAGACCAAGTGCTGGACACACAAACATTCGTTCATACCATCTAATAATGGTGGGTTTGGCAGTTTTAAGTTAATAGTTGGACTTGGTGCTCTTAAAGGTCTTTTTCAACTGAAAAGATTCGATGGTTCTGTGATTCTAGGTTAGATCTATTCCAGCTGAGACCTCATCTGGATATCTGTCTTATTATCCAACAGTAGGTTAAAAAAAATAAACTCTGATAGCTCTACAGAGGAATGACTGGATCAATAGACAGAGGCCAATGGGATGATGTTCAACAAGGCCAAGTGCTGGGTCCTGCGCTTTGGCCACAACAACCCCCTGCACTGCTCTAGGCTGAGGGGAGAGTGGCTGGAAACCACTTGGTGTGAAAGGACCTGGGGGTGTTGGTTGACAGCCGGCTGAAGATGAGCCAGAATGTGCCCAGGTGGCCAAGAAGGCCACCAGCATCCTGGTTTGTGTCCCTAGTGTGGCCAGCAGGACAAGGGCAGGGATCATACACTTGTACTCGGCTCTGGAGAGGCCACCCCTCGAATCCTGGTTTCAGTTTTGGGCCCCTCACTCCAAGAAGGACATTGAGAGGCTGGAGCGTGTCCAGAGAAGGGCAAGGAAGCTGGGGAAGCATCTAGAGAGTAAGTCTTGTGAGGAGCAGCTAAGGGACCTGGGGTTGTTCAGTCTGGAGAAGAGGAGGCTCAGGGCAGACCTTCTAGCTCTCAACAGCTCCCTGAAAGGAGATTGAAGCCAGGTGGGGTTGGTCTATTCTCCCAGGGAAGAAGTAATAGGATGAGGAAATGGCCTCAAGTTCCGCCAGGGGTGGTTTAGGTTGGACAAGAGGACAAATGTCTCCCTTGAAAGGGTTGTCAAGTCCTGGCCCAGGCTGCCCAGGGCAGTGGTGGAGTCCCCATCCCTGGAGGGGCTGAAAAGCCATGTGGTGCTGAGGGACATGGTTTAGTGGTGACCTGGCAGTGCTGGGTTAACAGCTGGACTCAATAATTTTAAAGGTGTCTTCCAACCGAAATGAATCTATGATTCTATTACATGTACGGTTAGCGAAGGCCATGAGTTACCACAAGGCTCACATAAGCTTTTGACTAAAAGCTTTGTGGAAGAAAGGAGCAGTGGCTGATGGGCCATACTTGTGAGCTTCAGCAACAAGCATCTCCAAATATTTTCTTAGGATGCTTCTGTCTCTAGAAAGTCAAAGAGAAAAATAAAGCCAAGATGGGTAAGATGGAGTAGGACAACTGTTGTCATCGATGAAAATGGCATCAGCCCTCCCTCAGAAAGTAGCAGGATGATGTACGATCTGTACACGGTACACTCCCCGTGGCACAGGCTTTATGTAAGCTTTCCAAACATACCATGGCGAGGTGATGCTTCCAGACACAGCATTTTCTCTCATGGCGTCTTTCCACAATCCTCTGAAAGCTGCTAAGGGAATTTTGAAAGTTGGTTTCCAGCCATGATTCGCTTGGCCAACTCTGCACTTGCCTTTAATTTTAATAATTTGGCTACATCCATTTATTTAATGTTTTGCAAAGCAAGGTCTGCATTTGCTCAGAGAAAATGAGAGGTGAAGGATGGTAAAATGCCTTCATAAAGTGGAAGTTAAATTAAGAAATCAATGCTTTAAAAGCACTGAGAGCGCTTCGCTCCATGTGGTGGTGTTCGTTACTGCGTTACGAGTTGTGGTAGTGGTTGGAAGCACGAAAGATTGAGGAGGCACAGGGCATGGAATGGGTTATTTCAGGGATGTTTCTGGCCTTTCTGAGCCTGCTTTTGTCTGCAGTTGGAATGTAATAGTAGATTAATCAGAGAATCATAGACTGATTTGGGTTGAAAGGGACCTATAAAGATCATCTAGTCCAATACCCCTGCAGTGAGCAGGGACATCTGCACCTAGAGCAGGTTGCTCAGAACCCCAACCAACCTGACATGGTATGTTTCCAGGGATGGGGCATCTACCACCTCTCTGGGCAACCTGGGCCAGTGTCTGACCACCCTCGGTGTAAAAAATATGTCTTATTTCTATCTAATCTAAATCTCACTCTTTTAATTTATGACCATCACCCCCTGTCCTGTCACAACAGGCCTTGCTCAAAAGTCTATCCTCATCTTTCTTATAGGCTCCCTTTAAGTACTGAAAGGCCACAATAAGGTTTCTCTGGAGCCTTCAGCCTCCAGGCTGAACAACTCCAACTCTCTCAGCCTTTCTTCATAGAGGGAACAGTTCTGAGGGAACTGAGGTTGTTTATCCTGGAGAAAAGGAGACTCAGGGAAGACCTTCTCGCTCTCTGCAATTCCCTGTAAGGAGGTTGTAGATAAGTTGGTGCTGGTCTCTTCTCCCAAGGAACAAGCCATAGGACAAGAGGAAACAGCCTCAAGTTGCACCAGAGGAGGTGTAGGTCGGATATGAGAGAAATTTCTTCTCTGAAAGGGTTGTCAAGCCCTGAACAAGGCTGCCCAAGGAAGCGGTTGTATCACCATCCCTGGACCTGGTTAAAAGTCGTGTAGATGTGGTGCTGAAAGACATGATTTAGCAGTGGACTTGTTCAAGTTAGGTTAATGGTTGGACTCGATGATCATCCAGGTCTTTTCCAGCCTAAACCATTCTATGATTCTATGATAACAGCTCTAACTCTCTGACCATTTCAGTAGCCCTTACTGATTTGTGTTCATCCTTTGTTTCATTTCCCACAAAACAGAGTTTTTATCAGTAAGTCTTAATTTTGGAGAATTTCTGCAATTGAACTTTCCATATTAGTATGTAAGCAGGTTCTAGAAGTTTTCTCTTGTATTTCATCAGATCCGTGTTGTTCCATGACACCGCCTCTACGATGCACTAGATGCAATATTTAATTTAATTTATTTTTTTTAATTTATATTTTCAAATTACTAATGGTAGCTGCAGCTTGGTCTTGGCTAGGACATACATCAAATTAACTTCTTTAAATAATTGGTTTTTTAGCATGAGAGCTGTTTTGCTTTGTTCCCCATTGTCCTAGGGTAAGGTTAAAGTTTGGGTGCTGTAGTAGGTACCAAGCATGTTTTCAGGGGTTGCTTGGACACCACCAAGATTCATGGATAGCTGCTCTTAAGAGCAGTTCTACTCATATCAGCATGGTGCCATCTTGCACAGGTGACCAGTGAAGCTTCTGTCATGTGCTGGTGCCTGGGGGCATCTCTGAGCCTTCATAGCTGGACAGTGCTGGGTATGATGGAGCTGCTGGGCCATGGAACGCCCATCTCAGTCTTGATATGCCACGGTCCTTGAGCCTTTGGTGCATCTTAACACTACCCTAGCACTTGGATATACACCTCTGGATGCTTCTTGTCAAGCTGCAAAGGAATTTCGGTTTATGATAAAGAGGTTGTAAAACTTTCTGTTGTTTAAAGGCATTTGAGTCCTTACCGTCATCAAAGCAACCAAGAAAGTCTCCTATGAATACTGCCTAGGAAAGCAGAAGTTTCTATTGACCCTAATTCTACTTCTAATATCAGTTCCTATAATTACCAACTCCCATTAATGCAAACTTCCTTAAAGCCAAAGGATCAAAACAGAGGTTCTTCTTTGCCGTAATTGGCTACTGCCACCAGTCTGGAGGTGGGATCATCTTGGGCTTGGTGGACTTGTCAGTGTAAGGCTTATGGTTGGACTTGATGATCTTAAAGGTCTTTTCCAACCTGAATGATTCTGTGATTCTATCTGTGCCTTCACATGTGCCAGCTGCTCTTTCTGTGCCTGCTTCAGCATCTCCATGGCCGTCATGACACAATACCACAGTGTCCTGTCCACGTCACCCAACAGAACTGTAGCCTAATGGTTGCCTGTGAAATCTGAAAGCTGAGAATTACTTTTATCTTGATAGCCTGAGACAGCATCTGGTCCCTCTTGCTGGGAGTTGTTCTTGCTGGGTGTTCAGTGAGCTTTGGGGTTGGTCCATGAACTTTTGGTTTAGTGATAACCTGAAATATTTCATGCATCGTAGATTATGAATGAATGCAATGATGTCAGCAAAACTCATGGTGCCAATGCAAACAGCTCTAGGAAATTTTACTGTTCCCATTGCTAGTGTGTGAACCTTGTTCCTCTTCACTTGATGTGAGCCGCTGCGTATCAAGAGAGGCCAAAACAAATGAGAGGCAGGTAAATAGGAATCCCATGATCCAGTGCTCTCCAAAGATAAGCAATAGAACCGTCAAAGGTTATTTGTACCTTCAGTCTTCTGTAGGGCTGAAAGGACCTTTCTGATGCAGGTTTTCTTCCCAGAGCATTTAAAAGCACAGGATCCCAGCATGGTAGGGGTTGGAAGGGACCTCTGGAGATCATCTTGTCCAAGCCCCTGCTCCAGCAGGGTCACCCAGAGCAGGTTGCACAGGATCGCATTGTCCAGGCAGGTTTGGAATCTCTCCAGGGAAGGAGATTCCACAGCCTCTCTGGGCAGCCTGGGCCAGGCTCTGGCACCCTCACAGGAAAGAAGCATTTCCTCCTGTTCAGATGGAACCTCCTTGGGTTCCAGTTTGTGCTTGTTGCCCCTTGTCCTGTCTCTGGACACCACTGAAAAGGGTCTGGCCCCATCCTCTTGACCCCCATGGGCCCTTTAGCTATTGATGAGTATTGAGAAGGTTCCCTCTGAGTCTTCTCTTCTCCAGGCTCAACAGCCCCAGGTCTCTTAATCTTTCCTCATCAGAGAGATGCTTCAGTCCCCTCAGCATCCTCATAGCCTCTGCTGGGCTCTCTCCAGTAGCTCTTTGTCTTTCTAATGAATTTGCATCATTCCTCTCCGAACCAGCACAGAATCTGCGGGCAGCCTTGGCTGGATGTACTGCCACGTGGGATTCTCTTTGGAGTCCAATGGGAATATGAACAACACCACCCTGCTGTTTGGAAGAAATGACTTAATTGGCGGTACATTCATTTCCAAGGTCAGTGAAAATGGTAAGCGCGCTGGCAAACGGGCGTCCGCTTGTGAATTTGGCTCTTTTACTGTTTCTTTTCTCTGGTATGAAAAATGATTCACCCGGCTTTGAAGTACCCAGGCTTGTTAGCATGGGTCAGATGTTTAAACATAACTTAGGATGTTATATGGGCTAATTAAATCAAGGCATCTGGCGTGCGTATCATCCTGCAGATAGGTTTCCATGGAAAACAGTTTCTATGCCATGAATGTCGTTAGAAGATTTGATTACAAATCAGATGGATCTTGCGTTCTTCTAGAGACCACCTCTTTAAAAAGAAGTTTAGGCTACTAGGTGGAGCTGGCTAAACAGCCCTGGCTATTTGGGTGCCTGTTTGGTCCCTGAGCAGCTGGCATTTCAAGTCTACAGCCCCACTCCTCCCTGCAGCATTTGCTGCTCTCAAGGGGGTGTTCTTGATGTTTCTGTCCAGATGTCCCTAGGTGTGCATAGGTACATCAGCATTTTTTTTCCTAAGGATTCAAAGCTGCCTTTTTGCCTTTTCTGTAGACAGCAACAAGAAAAGGGAGAGAGTAACAAGCTCTTGGGCTTGGCGTGGCTCAGTCACGTGTAGTGCTCAGGTTGCCTGAGTTGGTATGAACCTGGGAGCCTCCAGCCCCGTTTTCTGTCACTCAGATCTTTTTCCTTCATGTCACTTCCTCCCTCTTTGCCCAGACATTCCCAAGTCCAAGCTGGGTTGCTGTGGGCAAGTGCCGTGTACGCTCTGTGTGATTCACCACTGACAGGAATGTGTGATACCGGGGTGCGGGAAGTCACAGACCGGCAACGATTCATTTCCCTGCAACCACCGAGCACTGACGTTGGTTTATCTCCGCTGGGGTTAAGGAGAAAGGGTTTTTTACCAAACCGCCCCAAATCTTTAAGTCCCCGTGTGTTTCAATTGTTACTCACATTCTGTTAAAACAGAAGTAGCCCCAAAAAGGATGGATCAGAGCCGCCCTTCGTGCAAGCCGACATGGTCCATTGGATGAAGAAAATCCAACTTGTACTAGAAGATTTTAATTAGTTCAGGAATTTAAAAGCCCAGTGGAGAGGTGGGCTCAGGCAAACGCTGGTTTACTTTGATGTCTGGGACAGTACTGCACCTTTTGCTCTTGTTTTTTAGCTCCACTTTCTACCTTCAGATTTGATAAGAAGCTGTGAATCATGGCCCCTCCCCCAAGCCCACAGTGCTTGGAATGAATATGGACAGCAGGTCCTCAAGCAATGCTGAAAGTCCCGCTGCGTGACACAACACCACAGGACGGAGATGGCCCTGGGCTTTTTTGGTTATCTAGACAGATGGGAGCCACGCAGCATTTGCTTTTTGGGTATCTTTTGGCTTGTGAGACATTCATCAGGCAGCAATTTGGCAGGAGCTGGTCTCCTCCTGGTGCTGCTAAGATCCAGGAGTTAATTCTTATTCCATGAGAAGGACAGAGCTCACATCCAGCCAGTTCCCTGGAGTACAGAGAAAGAAACTCTCTGAGAAATAAACACAGACACAAACAAACACCAGACTTGGCACACGGCTTCACAGGCAATGGGAATATCTTCTAGATTCCCACCGAGGTAATTGGACTGCTAGGAAACTTCCCTACTCTGCCCTTTGGCTCCTGGGGAGGGTCCGCTTGCCAAAATGCTTTGTGATCCCTTGAGCCGTGCATGGGCTGGACCCTGCACTTCTGCCCAGTTCATCCCACCCCAGCGCTCGCCTGCACGCTTGCTGCATTCCTCATCTAACCTATTCCCAGGGAGGTGCATTAAACCTCCTCCCCAGTAAATCCACACTCTTCTCACGCATTTTATCACAATTCGTGGTGTTCCTAATGAGAAACCTTCCCTAAGTCCCCCCTTACATCATCTTACACCTACTGAGGTTGCCCTCTCCACAGGGTCTTTCGCATAACTGGGGTAGAATCCGGTCCTGGCCTGCAGGTACCGCTGCATGAGACAATGGCTCTTCTCTCCTGAGCCTTCGTTTGCATCTTCGCATCGCTTCACACCTTTCTTGCAAGGTCCAACCCCAGATATTACCTGCACTGAACAATAGGCCAGAGCCTGGATACTTTCCCCTGTGCTGACGTTACTCTGCAAGGTAAGCACGCCAACATTTTCCAGGATTCCAGAAATCATGGGGAATACAGAAAAACCCACGCTTTGCAAACTCCGTCTTTCTGAGCTGTAGCATTTCCCCCCCACACCTTCCTTTTGGTTCCTGCAGCCTTTCAACTACTTTGCAGATTTAAAAATTCTCGCCAAATTTTTCAATTTGATCAGGAGGGAGAGGAACTTTGCTCCTTACCCACCTTGAATTGTGGTATTTCAGCAGGTGGAACCCAGCGAGGCTCAGTCCTTCCACGTTCTGCCACAGGCAGCATCCTTGGCATTTGGTGGACTGGGTGGTCTGATAAACAACCACTTTGAGGAAAGCAGAAAGAGCTGCTCAGTGTGGGCAGTCAGATTTCAGTTTGATAGTGAGTTTATTCTGATCTTCTCTGTCTCACCTGAAATAATACAAGATTAATATCTCTCTGTAACTGCGTGGTTTCCTTTTTGGTATTGATGAAGCTCGTTTCAGAAACCAGTTCCAAGTGTAAATGGAAGCCTGTCCATGCATGGGGCAAGCAAAATAGATTTTTAAGTGGGAATAAAAAGGATTTAACAATGAAGAGTCTAATAAATACTCACTTGGGGGAAAAAAGTCTGCTTTTCAGCTTGGGCCGGAGACACTTTAAAAAAATACATCATTCACCGAAAGTGAGAGGCAGTTTGTTTCTCATGGATCCTTCTTCAGGCAGGAACACTTTTCCTCAGGACTGTCTCTGGTTCCTAGAAGCTTGTCCATGCTTCATGCCAAGGAAGAAAAGCTACATCTGGTGGTTTTTGCATTACAAATGAGAAATCCATACTGTTTGGAATAAACAGCACTGGACATTAGATGGTCTGTTTGATTACTATTTGGTTACAAGTGCATAAGAAACAGCTCTATTGGAAAAAAAAAAAAAAAAAGGCAGCAGCAGTAAGTCAATAGTCACTTTTTTTCCCCCCCCTGCTTGGAAAACTTGGGAGTTTTATGGCCTGCAAACCACAAATTAGAATTGCAGACAACAGATAAAGCTTCACTATAAATCCAGCTAATGCCAAGGCCTGCTGGCGAATTCAAGAAGATGGTTGACAAAATGTCGCTTTGGCAGCTATTGCCTGAACAGGGCCTTTCCGACCGGTCAGGATCACCAGGTGGATCCAGACCTCTTCACAAAGACACAGAATCCTGGGTACAACAGCCACCACTGCTGTTCTGGGGCCCCCCACTCCAGGCAAGGGTCCCCTGGGTAGCAACAAATGAGGAAGCTGCTGCTTGCTGCTCCCAGGGTCAGCATCTGCCATCCCAGTAAGTCTTGAAGGGCTCCTTCAGAATTTTCCCCATCTTGCATTTTCTGCAAGGAGTCCCAAACCTGTCCTGTACCTTAAGAAAGCAGATGGCTTGGTCAGGCAGGAAGACCTAAGCCAGACTGTCTCCAGAAAATTCATCCTTTGTGCTTATTTGTCTTTCCTGATAGAAAGTTTTCTCCAATTTCTGACCCAAAGCCACTGGGCTGGAGCTTAAGCTGGTGCTCTGCTCTGCTCTTCACCATGCCACGTTGCAGCACAAGGACACAACCCTCCCTAAGTGCCTCGTGTGCAGGGGCCAGGATAAGATCGCTGGATGGAAAAAATGTTTCAGACATCCTGGATTGGGTTCAATTGCTCAAAGATGTTGCCACTTTAGGACTGGTGAGTTAAGCAGCTAAGTCTCCCACCACTATTCCAGAAGGATATCGGACCTCTGTCACATCCACCAGCACTGCTGCCCTGAGTAACCCAGAGGAGCTCCATGCATGAGACTTCCATGTTTAGGAAGGAACCCAAAAGGTCTTAGATTGCCTTGAATGTTTTAGTGCCCACCCATGGTGGTTTTTCACAACTTGGGTGACTTCCAACAGGAAACAGGAACAGCGTTGGGTAGTAGCTGCTCTTCCAGGAACCAAGAGGGCGTTAGGAAGCGCTGTGCCACCATTAGGAATGCCTGGGACATCATAGCTGGGACCTTGTGAGGTCTTGGTCTGATCCAGTCCAAGGTCACTATTTGAGGAGCACAGGCCACAGTTTAAACTTTTGCATTCCTGCTTAAATAGGCATTTTCAGAAGTACTTAAATGTCTTGAGTGTTAGGGGCATGTAGGTTCCTAAATCATTGATGGACATTGCGAAAGCCTGTCACCTCCTAAGACAACAGGACTATTATCAGAGGTGGTACATTTTGTTGTTGAAGATGTCAGTCTGAGAGAGTTGGGATTGTTCAGCCTGGAGAAGAGAAGGCTCCAGGGAGACCTTATTGTGGCCTTCTAGCATCTGAAGGGGGGCCTGGAAGAAAGCTAGAGTGGAATTTTTTACAAGGGTTTGTGGTGATAGGATGAGGAATAATGACGTAAAACTGGAAGAGGATAGATTTAGATTAGAAACTAAGAAGTTCTTCACTGTGAGAGTGGTGAGACACTGGCACAGGTTGCCCAGGGAAGTTGTGGCTGCTCCATTACTGCATGTATTCAAGGCCAGTTTAAGGTCCCTTCCTACCCAAACCACTCTGTGATTCTATGATTCTGTGTTTGATGTGCTGGCTTGTCTTTGCTGCTTGAGCAGAGAACTCAAGATCTGCCTGACAGGAAGAAGTGCTGAGTTTATCCTTGCTAACAAGGGTGAGCGCACAACCTTTTTCTTTCACACATGCAGTTGTTCTTGGTAACCAGAAGAGATGTTTGGGGCAGCATGACACCTTCTCCCGGCTGGACACTCTGCAGAGTAGTTTTCCTTGGATATTCACAGAGATGTCAGGGGCACATCAGGGGAAGCTTGAGACCTTGCACCTGCCTTAGCCTTTCGAGATGCAAGTTTTATTGCTCACAAGCACACTTGGACTCCTGATTTCTTCAAATCTCTTTCTGATTGAAGGCAGAACTTCAAAGGAGTGCAAGAGCCACTTCAGACATCCCATAATCATTCTTAAAAGTATGTATTTAGAAAGCGAGAAGGAAATGTGCTTTTTTCCTTGCTCTTCATGCCAATGACAGAGATGGAGTAGGGCTTACAGGGGAATAGATTTCATAACCCTTGAGAATATATTTATTTATTATTATTATTTTTTTAATAGAGGCATTCCTGGCAACTATCCAGGATTTGAAAGACAGGTTGACGGATGAAGGCCACAGAAAGGCCATAGCAATAAGACTCTGATTTTGCTGGTTGACTTAGGAGCTAATGGGGGGACAGCATGTCAGTTATGCACATTTCTCCTTTTTTTTTTTTTCTTCCCATTAACCATCACCATTCGCAATCGCACTCCAACAAACAAACAAATGCGTTTAAATACCAGAGTTTTTTCTGTCCCTTCAACCACGAATAATTACAAAATAATCACCAGAGTCTGTTTTCACTCGGCAAATGTTTCCATGTTTTGTTTTATTTTTAAATAATTCTGGGTTCCAGCAGTCCCACTCCTTCACCCCCCGCTTATATATTTTTGGATGCAATTTCAGCTTGTCATATTTACTGATGCCTGAAAGCACATGAGCTTCTTTAATGCGTTTCATCTTTACAGTGAACCTTTTCCCTGCCTTCACTAATAGCCTGAGCACACAACTTTTCCAAGCGTGTGTAGCTCCGAGGTACACCCCACTGCAAAAATGGCTACATCAGCTGGGAATGCAAATTGCCTCCCAGCTGCAGTCTAGGCAGGACCTACCCAGGCCCTGAAGAAGAATCCTTTAACTGGGTTCATTACACGTGGTTTAAACCATGTTGAAGCTCAGTTCCAAGTATAGTGTTAGGTTTATGGGCTACAGGCTAGTGTGCACGTCTTGGATGCACGGAGGTCGGTAGTTTGGGTTCGCATGAGTTTAGGAAAACAGACCTTTTGTCATTTCAGCTTACCTAGTTTCCCTCTCTGCCTTTTCCTTGAGCCTCAAGTTTTCCTTTGTGCTTTGGTTTCACCCCGAAACAAAAGCCAAGTTTGCTTAGGTTTGAGTTTAGATGACAAACATCTGAATTTTACAGAATCACTGAATCACAGTATGGCAGGGGTTGGAATGGATCTCTGGAGATCATCTCATTCACCTCCCCGATCCAGCATGGTCATCCTGAACTGATTGCCCAAGATTGCATTGTCCAGGTGGGTTTGGAATGTCTCCAGAGAAGAAGGCTCCACAACCTCTGTGAGCAGCCTAGTCCAGGCTCTGACACCCTCACCATTCAGATGGGTTCTGGCTTGTGCCCATTCACTCTTGTCCTGTTGCTGGGCACCACTGAGAAGAATCTGGCCCTTGCTAGAGTCCTTTGCCAGGATACTTAGGGCTTAGACGAAATGAAGGTCATCTAACTCTTCCCTGTGGTATCCCTGTTCCTGAGGATGTGATGCTGAAGTTCATCCTACCCTCAGGCTCTTGCTTCATGTAATGCTTAACATTCACTGCATGGCATCTGTGTGTTGTGGTACTGCCCAAAGACTGAGTGCCCCACCCTCTCGACCCCCACCCTTTAGTTATTGATCAGCATTGATCAGATCCCCTCACAGTCCTCTCTTCTCCAGGCTAAACAGCCCCAGGGCTCTCAGCCTTTCCTTGTCACAGAGATGCTCCAGTCCCCTCAGCATCTTTGTAGCCTCGGCTGGACTCTCTTTCCAGTAGTTCCTTGTCTCTCTTGACCTGGGGAGCCCAGAACTGGACAGAGTACTCAAGTAATTCATCTAATTTTCACCCAGAGCTATAAATCATCTTGGACTGACTTGCTGCATGGTACAGGTTTACGGAAGGCAGGAAAACCTTTTGTTAGAGCAGGCAGGAATATAAAGTTTAGGTTCTTAATGCATCCACGAAAAAAAAAAAAAATTCACCCGATGGCACAGTGCTGACATATGGGGCAGAAGCTTCTCTTTTGCTCACAACCTGCCTCGTGTCGAACCCCAGGTGTCTGAAGTACAGGTTTCCCTTGTTTTACTGTTGTAAATCTTGCTGGTGCCTTAACATATCATCATAGTTCGTGGTTCAGGAAAGGCGGGAGGGTCAACAGACAAGTGTTATTTCATTGATAACATTATTTTTGTGATGCGCCGTGTTGTGTTATATTGTGGGGAAAACCGCTAAGGCAGATTCCTTGGGAAGGCTTTAGATGGGCCCCCATCAGCTACCTTCTCTAACAGCATCCATCACCTCTCCCTACCCTCAAGGAAGCCACTTGGGAATAACACTTACCACTTTGCTGGTTTAGTACTGTCTCTTCTCTTGCCCAGTCTCCTGGATGGGCTCTTTTAGACTTTCTCCAGCCCTGTCCCTCATTCCAACTCCTGCTGCTTCTGGCTGGACCCTTGGCTGGGTCCTTTGCCTTGTCTGGGGTTGCTGGTGGACCCCAGGCCATCATCTTGCTCTGCACCTCTGCATGCAGATGCTGTGGCAGAGCATGCTGTTGGTGTGGGACCCACCTATGCCAGGGTCCTACCTGGGTTTCTGGCTTGCTCCCCTTCATGAGACAGGACCCTTCTTTCAGCTTGCTGACAGCCTGTGGTGGTAGGAGCTGCTTTAACAGGTTCTGCTTGGCTAAAATGTGGCTTGATTCCAATGCTGATGACTCGAACGTAGCTTTGAAAACAGATAATATGACATTTTTAAAACCTCACATTGAAAGACATTGACATTATTTTTTAATTTGTTTTTTCTTTTCTGCTACATGCAATCACCATAAAACTGACAGATTCCTGAAATCTGAGCAACCTGCTCTAGTTGAAGATGTCACTGTTCGCTGCAGGGGAGTTGGACAAGGTGACCTTTAAAGGTCCCTTCCAATCCAAACTATTCTGTGAATCTATGATTCCATAGCTTTACAATAAGAGTCTTCCATCCTTTGGTACAGATTTTGTGTGTGCTCAGCCCCTGCCCTGCAAAGGAGGCTGCAGGAGGGTGAGCTGCATGCATGGGATGGGGTTGCAGGGAGGAGAGGACAGCTTAGCGTGGAGATATAATCTGGTGTCAGTGAAGCTGAATGATTTCTTATCCTCCTCTATTTTTCTCTTCTTTCATCCAGCGTTTACGTCTGCTACACATGTTCCCCTTTACACCATGCCAGAGCTATGACAGAAGGAAAGGGCAGGGAAGGGGTGGGGAAGGGAGAAAAGCCCTCCATAAATTTTTTGTTCTGGAGAGAAAATAGGACTTTGTCAAAATATTAGCAGAGTGCCAGCTGGTGCTGATTAGCACAACTCTTTCTGAGTGAGAGGTTTCCATTTACCTTGTGCTGGTTTTCTTTCCCTAGGCTTCACATGGCCTTTCCCAAAGCATGAAGGTTTTTTGGCCACCGAGTTTAATTTTCTCTTCTCATCCAGCCCGGGCACTGTTTCTGCAGCTCTGCCATGTGCATTCAGAAATGCAATGTCCATTCAAAAGCCTGATGGCTCTGGGAGACAAGTTTCCATCCATTCAGGCTGGTTCAGGCTTGGACACTGAGACATGAAGGGTCACAAGAACTGAAAATGTGTTGCGCAGACGCTCATTAACTAAAGTGCGTGGCTGGAGAGCCTGTGTCCCACCAGCCAGTTTGCAAAGGCAGCAGCGCTAGGCAGGGGCTGCCTCCCAAAGTGCTTGAGGGGGCTGGATGCAAATGTTCTTCACCTTTGCTGCTGCGTCCTGGACTCCTGCCCAGTGCTGGGCTTTTGCGGAGGTGAGGAAAGCATTGCTCGTTCATAAAGGCTTGTTTTTAGGGATATTATTCCTGAACATAAAGTAGAACCAGCTTTTAGAGGCAGAGGATAAAAATTTGGCTGGGAACCCAAGAGCTGGAGGACCAATAACTTGGGAATTGCTCTGAAGTGTTTGATCTGTCTTGGGCCAGCAAATGTTGAGCCAGTGCCTGCCATTAAGTGGAAGTTATTTGCCACATCCACCAGAGTCCTATAAAACCATTTCCTCTGGGACCTACAGAGACAACCAGGGCTGCTTTTCTATTCCCGCCTCCGTGCCCCACCCCCAACAATATCAATATTGTGAGTGCTAAGGGAAGGAGGACGTGCTGCGTGACAGATTTAGGGGTAGCCTCAGGGCTCTATCACCTCTCTCCAAGCGGCTTTGTCAGAGTGCTGGAATTCTCTCCTGTTCATCTGGAGAGAAGGCTGATCTGGTGTTTAACAGGCAGAGTTGGTGCTCATGAAGCTTGGGTCCTACATCTACCTCTGCTGCAGGCTCCTCATGTCAGCCTGAGGAGATCATGTAGTCCTGCAAGATGGGGGAAAGGTCTTCCCGGGCTGTGGGAGGAGCAAAATCAGTGCCTACATGTCTTAAATAAGCCGAGTCCAAACTCCACAGAGCTTGGACACAGGACCACCTTTGTGTTTGTACAATGCCTGGCATGGAGGAGCTTGAGTCCTGAATCTCCAACTGGAGCCTCACAGTTGAAAGACCTGCATCAAACTAGGCTTGGGGGCTACTTCTTGATGGTACTTCTCTGGAGATATCCTCCATGCAAGCCTCCTCTAGAGATCTCTGGTGGATTTCTGTTCCAGGTCTTCCAAGAAAATGCTGCTATCTCTGTAGTTGCACTATCCTTTGTTTTAATCAGCTTATTTCCTTCAGGGGAAGGGACCTTGCATCATGGGCCAAGCTTCCTTCAAGTTTTTCTGTAGATGACTTGAATTTTCAGAGGCGTGCATCCCCCTTCCTTGTGTCATCCTTCCCTTCTCACAGTTGTTTCTTAGAAACCTTTACTTGCTTTCCGAATCCTTTGGTTTCTCTCGGGATCTCAACACTAGGCTGAAGCATATTCAATCCTGAAAGGTGCAAGCATAAGGATTGTGCTCGAAAAAGTGACACCATCTTCTAGATAATAGCCCTGAAGGCTGGTAGCTGATGTTCAAGGAGTACCTTTTTTCTTCAAGGGATGGGCACTTTGACAATAAGAAACCAAAGGAGCGATGGGAAAGATGACACCTCCACCTGCCAAGTGATGCCTTTCAGTTCTTGCGTTTGCCTGAGCCAATTATTTCAGAGAGGCTGAAGGAAAGAAAAACAACCTCTCCCCCACTCTGCCCCACCACCTAAGTGCTAAAGCAGACCCCGTGAAGTGAAGTACCGGGAGGTGTAAATGGAAGAAGACCTGGCAGGAGATCTTGGTCTCTGGTTGTGCCTGGGGGCTTTTTCTGTCAGAGCCCCTCAAAGACCAGCGGGCAAATGATTCCAATTCCAGACTTCCCAGGTTCCACGCTCATTTAACCCAAACCATTTCCTACTCTCCAAGAGGGAAGGAGGGATGAGGTTTGCAGATTCAAAGTAGAGGGAGGAACTGAAAATGATATCAGCTGTTTTACAGCCATTTCTTTTGTTGGCAGGACATGAGGGAGAACATCTCCCCACCTCTAGGACAGAAGGTGGAGGAATGCAAATGCTGAAACATTTTTCAGTTTGCCCTGATTATCTTTCCTCGCCCCAGTGGTTTTATTAGGGTACATAAATTCATCCTCAGAGCATATATTAACCCTCTATGGCCTCAGAGGTCACTCATCCTGAGAGACTGCTGTCTGCCCAAGAAAAGCCACCCTTCCCCCATCAGTGCTCACTCTGAAGTCTGTGACAAGCAACCACATGGTGTCATCTTCATCTAGAGAGAACAGAAATCACTAGGGAAAGGGTAGTCTGAGGCAAATGTACTTGTTGTTCAGCCTGGGGAAGGCTCCAGGGAGACTTTCTTGTGGCCTTTCAGTACTAAAAAGGGCCTATCAGAAAGATGGGGAAGGGCTTGTTCTCAAGGAGTGCAGTGATAGGACGAAGAGTAGTGATTTGAAAGTAAAAGAGGAGAGATTTAAACTAGAGAGACGAAAGTACTTTTTTACACTTAGCTGAGACAGTTTTCCATGCAAAGAAAGGAAAAAAAAAAAAAAAAAAGATAAATAGCTGCCTTGCTGCTGCCCTTGTTCTGATGTATCCATTTACATCCACAGAATTAATGGAGGGGGCTATCTCTGATATCTCTGTGTTTTTCCAGTCCTGAGCACAATGAGAGCTTGTGGTGTGAATGTGATAAAAATTACAGTCCTAATAATGCAAGGAAACAGGTACGTGAAGAGGCAGCAGAGGAACACAATATTGTTTCAGAAGCATTTCAGTGTGGTAGCTTTGGTGCTCGGCTCCCCCAGTGCAGCAGGAGAGCAGCGGAAAATTTCTCAGTCTCAGAACAGCACCATTGCCTGGTGCCCCATTATAGTGAGAAGCCACGGAGGTAATAGCAGCCCTTTTGGCAAGAGTGTTTTCTTCACAGTGAGCCAAAATATATCCACCAATAGAGGAGGGTCCCATAAAGCCCAGCATGGTAGGAACCTGTTAAACCAATAACCTCTGCTGGGCTGGTGTGCGGGTTCACCCAGCAGATGCCAGATCTTTCAGAGAGCAGCAATGTTTAATGAATGATTTTATAGCTGGCGTTTGCTAAATAGTCTTATTCTGGTGCCAAATTCTCACTTTTCCCTGAAAGATTTGCTAAAATTGCAAAAATATTTTTCACTGACATAATGCTTTTGATGAACTTCCTCCTCGATCCAGAGATGAGTGAATTTCCCCGTACTGGGGGCCATCAGCTTCTCCCCAAAGGTTGGGGCCCATAGCATCTCTACACACCTGCTGAGCCATTTGCAATATGGGGTTACCAACCCTCCTGTCCCTCCAGGTGGCCTTGGTGGTCTTTGAGAGGATGGTGCAGATGGGCACCAGCCCAAAACTGGCTGTTTTTTCAAGGGGAAGAGTCTACATCAGCCTAGAACCCGTAGAATCATAGAATGTTATTGTTGGAAGAGACCTTTAAGATCATCAAGTCCAACCGTTAACTCAGCACTGCCAGGTCACCATTAAACCATGCCCCTTAGCACATCTACATACAGCGGGATTTGAGTCCAATTCTCGGGACTATAGCCCTTTCCCTGGCAATTGACTTTGATAGGAGTTTTTGTTTTGTTTTCTTTTTCCCCTAGATAGCAGGAAATAGGAATTGATAATTTGTAGAGCATCAAAAACATGTGGAAAAAAAATCTACTCCCAGTTAGTATCACAGAATCCTAGAATGGTTTGGATTGGAAGGGAGCTTAAAGATCATCTACTTCCAACTCCCTTGCCATGGGCAGGGACACCTCTCACTAGACCAAGTTGCTCGAAGCCCATCCAACCTGGCCTCAAACACATCCATTGATGGGGCATCCACAACTTCCCTGGGCAACCTGTTCTAGTCTCTCACCACCCTTATAGTGAAGAACTTCTTCCTAATTTCTAATCTAAACCTCCCCTCTTCCAGTTTGAAGCCGTTACCCTTTGTACTATCAATGCAAGTCGTTACAAAGAGACCCTTCCCAGATTTCTTGTAGGCCTCCATCAGATACTGAAAGGCCACAATAAGGTGTCCCTAGAGACTTCCCTTCTCCAGGCTGAACAACCACAACTCTCTCGGCCTGTCCTCACAGCAGAGGGGTTCCAGCTCTCAGATCATTTTTGTGGCCTCCTCTGGACTCACTCCAACAGTTTCATGTCCTTGTTTTGGGGGCTCCAGAGTCGGACCCAGCACTGCAAGGGTGTGTCTCCCCAGGGCAGAGCAGAGGGGCAGAATCTCCTTCCTCAGCCCACGGCCCACACTGCTCTGGATGCAGCCCAGGGTGTGGTTGGGACTTTCTGGGCTACATTCACACATTGACATCTCATGTTGAGCTTTTCATCAACCTGCACCCCCAAGTCTTTTTCCTCAGGGCTGCTCTCAACCCCTCCTTTGCCCAGCCTATATTTGTGCTTGGAATTACCTGGAACCAGGTGCAGGACATTGCACTTGGTCAGAGAATCACAGAATACTAGGGGCTGGAAGGGACCTCGGAAGATCGTCGAGTCCAACCCCCCTGCCAGAGCAGGAACCTAGAGTAGATCACGCAGGAACGCATCCAGGTGGGTTTTGAATGTCTCCAGAGAAGGAGACTCCACAGCCTCTCTGGGCAGCCTGTTCCAGTGCTCTGTCACCCCCACTGTGAAAAAGTGTTTCCTTATGTTTAAACGGAACCTCCTATGCTCAAGTTTGCGCCCATTGCCCCTTGTCTTGTCATTGGGTGCCACTGAGAAGAGCCTGGCTCCATCCTCCTGACTCTTGCTCTTTATATATTTGTAAACATTAATGAGATCACCCCTCAGTCTTCTCTTTTCCAAGCTAAAGAGACCCGACTCCCTCAGCCTCTCCTCATAAGGGAGATGCTCGACTCCCTTAATAAGCTCAGTGGCTCTATGCTGAACTCTCTCCAACATGCGTTGAGATGGTCCCAAGAACAAGCTGTTCCATCAGCTTTCCAGGGATGAAGGTGAGGCTGACC
>VWZK01014227.1:136004-258208 GCA_013396935.1 Baryphthengus martii | reverse complement strand
TAAACTCCACCATCTCGTGGTCACTACAGCCAAGGGTGCCTCCTACCTTCACATCCTCAATCAGTCCCTCTTTGTTTACCAGTACAAGGTCCAGCAGCACTCCTCTCCTTGTCGGCTCCTCCACCACCTGCAGCAAGAAGTTATTGTCAATGCACTGAAGGAACCTACTGGACTGCGCCTGCCCAGCTATGTAGTTTTCCCAGCAAATGTCAGGGTAATTGAAGTCCCCCATGACAACCAGAGCCTGTGATTGTGAGACCACTTCCAGCTGCCTGTAGAAGGCCTCATCAATTTCCTCATCCTGATCAGGTGGCCTATAGTAAACACCCACAACAACATCTCCCATACTAGTCTCTCCCATAATCCTTACCCACAAGCTCTGAACTCGCTCTTCATTGCCCCCCAGGGAGACCTCAGTATATTCCAGTTGCTTTCTCACATAAAGAGTAACTCCATCACCTTGCCTTGCTGGTCTATCTTTCCTAAAAAGGACATACTCATCCATGACAGTGTTCCAGTCATATGAGCTATCCCACCAGGTCTCAGTAATTAAAATGAGATCATGGTCCTGAGAACACACGCAAATCTCTGGTTCCCCCTGTTTCTTCCCCATACTGTGTGCGTTAGTGTACAGGCACTTCAGAGAGCTTCTAATGCTAGAGCACTGCCCCACTGGTGCAAGCTCAGCTACAACCCCATCCCCCTTCAAATCTAGTTTAAAGCTCTGTGAATGAGCCCTGCTAATTCTTGAAACTTCGTCAAACTTCATGAGGTTGGCATGGCCCCACCTCTCACTCAAAGGGACAGAGTCTGTCTGTCTGTGGAGAAAGCAGAAGCATTCTGTGCATTATTTGCTTGCTGTTTGCTACGAGGAAGGAGAAAGCCAGAAAAGCACAGGGGTAGGCGATGTTGCTTTGGAACAAAATGTTGACTTTTTTTTTCCCCATGTTTCCCATAAGGCATTAGCACTTTTCCAAATGTGACAGAGGAGAAGCAAATGCTCACGGGTCTGTGGATCTCATGTTTGCTGAAGTACCATGACATATGTGCATATGTGTACACACACAGAGATGCACATGAGGTATTTTAGTTCTACTATTCAAATTCAGGGTGGGATACCCTTCAGCACTGCATTTCTCAGCATATGTGTTCTTAGACTCACTTATTCTTTGTTTCTTGCCAATGTCTAAATGGGGAATACTAAACAGCCACAAATATGCAGCTTGTGGAGACATAGGAATTCATTTGTAGGGAGAGAATTTTGATCTCGACTCGATATGTTTACCAAGGGAAAGAGTCGCTGCAGCTGCAAGGAGAGGAGATTTCTGCGGTGGTATCTGTCTGTAATGTGCATCATGGCCTTGTTTTCACGAGTGCCTCAGGGCAAAACTGAAGCTTTTAAACAGAAAACAGCGAGTGGTTTCAGTGCCACATTGGGGATATATGTATATGTATACGCACACATATGTATATATAGGAAACACCTGTCTGCTCATTGTTGATGCTGTTTTTAGTTTTACACTGCCTGTGGCTACCATGGAGCACCCAGGAGAAGGTAGGTGGTGGGTACCAGGGAGAGGCAGCATCCTCATAGTGTGGTCCCTTGCCCTCCAGGCTAAGGTCAGCTCATCCTGGGATGGGGAGGTGGATGAGGGGGCCTCTGACCTGTGCAACCCTGTGCAAAGTTGGCCTGTCATCACCCCGGCCAGTGCCACAATGAGCAATGATGTGATAGCGGCTGGGAGCAGGGCGGGAGTAGCAAGGGAGGCCTGGAGAATAACAGGCAACTGGGTGGGTGCTGGGGAGCAGAGCAAAAGGAAATTCAACACAAATGCAAATGTTTTACCTTCTAAATCATCTTAGGGCTCCCTGGCCAAAATGCTGCTCTGGCTTCGATTTCTGACAGGCTGTTCCATCTCCCTTCAATATCCTAATTGCTCACTTTTTGAGCCTGGTTATTGGTCACTCCAGGAGATTTTGGGGCTGCCTCCAGCCATAGGTTCCTCAGGAGAGTGTTGGGGTCAGATTGTCGCCGTCTCCCAAGGTCATTGTTTCTTTTCATAGTTTACCTCCATAGGAAATGGTTAACCAGGTTTCAGGATATTCCAGCAACTCTCTCCCGCATCAGTGTGCCCTGGACATGGGAAGCTCACTACATCTCTGAGCTTGAAACAGCCTGCAAGCTTGCAGGCTGCCTGAGCAACATCAGGCTTGCAAGGATACCCAGATGTGCAGGCACAGAGCATACCCAGCGTGGGAAGCAGTGTGGCCACCCTGAGATGGGGATGGCAGCTGAGCTGTGAGAGGATCTCTGCTGGCAAAGCTGGATTGGATTAAGGAGCCGAGATAGGGTTGATTGATAGAGCAAGGGTTTGGGGAGGTGTCTGGTGAACTGCTGCTGCTGAGAGCCTTTTGCAGTCAAGGGACATTGCATTGTATTATCCATCAGTCAGCACAGGAAAGACATGGACTTGTTGGAGTGAGTCTAGAGGAGGCTACAACAATGATCCGAGAGCTGGAACCCCTCTGCTGTGAGGACAGGCTGAGAGAGTTGGGACTGTTCAGCCTGGAGAAGAGAAGGCTCCAGAGAGACCTTATTGCAGCCTCTCAATACTTCAGGGGGCCTATAAGAAAGATTGGGTCAGACTTTTTAGCAGAGCTTTTTGTGGCAGAATAAGATGTGGTGGTTTTAAACTAAAAGAAGGGAGATATAGAAGAAATTTTTGATACTGAGGGTGGTGAAACACTGGCCCAAGTTGCCCAGAGAGATTGATGGCCCATCCCTGGAAACGTTCCAGTTGAAGTTGGCCGGAGCTCTAAGCAACCTGCTCTAGTTGTAGATGTCCCTGCTCCCTGCAGGGGTGGTGGAACTAGATGATCTTTAAAGGTCCCTTCCAACCCAAATCAGTCTATGATTCTATGATCATGGTAACAAAGTGCCCCACTTGAGGCAAGAAATGGAGCTCAAAGAGCATGGCTAAGGAGGTAGGAAGCATGGTCGTGGAGGAACTACAGCCAGAATTGGAGCTGATTCTCCTACCCTAGACCTGTACCAGCACCATCTGTATGAGCAGGCTTCTCAGGCACTTGTGCAGCTGTCAGAGCTGAGTTTTGTGCAGCTAGTATTCAAAAAGGTCTGCAGAAAACAGCCTACCTGAGGTTTTCTTCCCATTGACTTAAAGCGCCGAAGTCACCTTTTCAGTCTCAGATCAGCTGGACAATGACATAGGGGGCGTTGAATTTGCTACTCCTTAGGAAAATAAACATGATTTGCACTCACCAGCATTTTCCTTATGTCTTGGCAACTTGTCAGTGTGGGCTGCACTGTCTTTGCCCATCTCTGTCCATGCAATATGCCTGCATGTTTCCTCACCCCAGGCTCTCAGCAGAGACTGGGAAAATACCTGATGTGATTTGTTTTGCTCACAATCGCCAATTTCCACCCTCCTTGTCCCCTCAGGTTTTTAAAACCACCAATTTTTCCTTTGTCTTTTTTTTTTTTTTTGGCAGTAAACGCACCAAGACATGCAATCAGCACTATGACCAGCCTGAAGTGTTGAGTGAGTCTTTAAAGGCAAGCTGAGCTGCGCTGTGAATGCTTCCCGCTATGATCCACCACAGCAATTAAACATCAGCAGGGAAGCAGAAAGAAGATATTCACAACTCTCAAACTGGACATTGACCCTCCAGATGTAATACTGCTTCGTTTGCTCCAGGAATGACTCCCATTGGTAGCGTAATTTCATTTTCCTTGCATGAAAAAAAAGATTTATTTTTGTTTTTTTCTTGGTGAGAGGGTGGGTTTCAAGGTGTCAGTCTAAGAGACTATGGGGTGATGCAGTCTATTGAGCATGCAGTGAACTTTAAAGGAGACACTGCTCTGAGTGTGACTCAGCTGCCTTTGAAAGGGAATCCCATCTCTTGTGGGGACGCCTGGAGATCAGGCACCCCACCAGTAGCGAGTGATTCATATGTTGCCATACTTACACTGCTATATATAACACGTTTCTGTCATTAATGCTATGGTATTCAACCCCCAATAAGGGGGAAAGGAAAGTTGTGGGTGATCAGATGTCCCTGAAGAAGATGAGATTTATTTGGGGTGAAGGAAAGGCAAGCAGTGGCTAAGAAGTGCTGCCTTCTTCACCTCCAGCTGCTTCCCTGTGGCTTGGGATGGCAGTTTGTATTCTGCTTTGGCCCAAAGTGATGTCCCGTAAGGGACAAACTCCTTCCCATCCCAGACAAGACCCATCCCCACTCAGACCTTAGTGGGACTCCAGTCCCACTTTTGCTCAGCCATGCCCACCAAGCAGCTCCCTTCCTGCCCATCACCCTTCCCTCTTTGTATCGTCAAATTGTTTCAGATGGAAAAGATCTTTAAGGTCATTGAGTCCAACCATTATCCTAACACTAAACCACATCCCTCAGCACCTCATCTACATGTCTTTTAGCCCTGCCTCCCATCTCTTCCCACTGCTGTTCTCCCACCTCTCTCCCCAGTTTCTCACCCCACCTTTTGAGTGGATTTCCCTCCCCTCTATAGGAAGGGCAAAGGGAGACAAGGGGACGAAACCCACTGCCTTGGTGGAGGCATGGCAAATTCCACCACCTCCAGCCCCATGTGCCTCTCCGCCTGCTTCAAGGGCAGCCGTTGCAAAAGATCAAAGTGTACAGCAAAAATAGCAAAAAGGGAAGAAACTTGTGAGCTTGACATCTGGAGGCCAGAAGCAGCTCCTACTTTGGAGCAGGCAAGAGGTGAAGGAGAAAGGGTAAGATGGGTTTTACAGTCTCTTATTTTTTACTGGGATTAAAAACTTCTTATAAAGTTCTGAGGTTTGCTGTTACTTGAGATAGTGGTGTCTGTCTTAGTCCTTGACAAGGCCCTAATTTAAGAATTAGAGATGCTAACAGTGCTCATAAATAAAGAGGTGGGTATTTTCTGACAGGCAAAATACTGATTTATCTGCAATGCATCATCTGACAGCCTTATTTTTATTCCAAGGAGTGTTAAGAGGCACCTGGGAAATGTCTGTGCTGCTTGGCTGCATAAAGCAGGTGCTATTTCCTTTTGGGGCTGAAGGTTTTCAACAATAAGGGCTCAGAAACCATCTCAAACCCAAGGGGATGGCCAAGTCAGAGCCTGTTTTCTTCAAAGCCTTTCACTTCTAGGATGTCTGTCTCCAATCCTTTTGCAAAATCCAATCTCTGGACAGTACTGACAATACGTGTGATTAAAAATTATGCCATCAAATCAGGGAGAGGCTTAAAAAATGTAGTTATTTAACTGCATGGCAGTGTCAAATTGCATTGCAGTATCGGACTTTCTCCATAAGGGGAGTTGAGCTGGCAAAGTATTTTGCAGAAATACATGTATCTGAGTGGGATGAGAACCACAGGAGGCAACAGAGTGTGACATTCTGTGGTGAACTCATTTACCACAGAAAAATGCAATTTACAGGAGATGATTCCTGTCCAGTGTGATAAATAATTTTGGCCGTATAGAAAAAAAGTCAGAGGGTGGAAGGTGAGAATGGAAAAGAACAGGTTTAGCTGATTTACTTTGAACAGGACAAGCCTGTGAAATAAACAGAAAACTTCATTTTTGATGGGATAAAAAAAGTGTCATCTGATCCCAAGCAGGTTACAGTTTCTTTTTGTTGTTTTTTTTTTTTTTTAAATTGTTCGATCTGTTGAAGAGCTGGAACTGTTCAGAAGTGTTTAGTGGCCCAAGTCATGAGGTGTCAGACTTTCTGTGGTCCTTTCAAAACATCACCGTCACGATCACCATTCTTTGCCTGGATATGGAGTCAGTGACTATCTCCGACTCCTCATTCTAGTGATAAACCAGCTTTTTTTCTTCTTCCAGTTGTGCCTTCCAGTTGCACTGGCTTGGCATATGTTTCTGGTGGTTTAATCCCCCTCAAAGCAGGGGCTGCTGTGCACAGTACCAGACCCTCAGCTCATGGTGATGCAAAACCCAGTACAGGTTGCATACCTAAGTGCTTGTATTGTGCTGCTTCCATTAGCTCAGTGATTAACCTCAATTCCACTTGCTCATCACCCATTGCCTATACCAGGAAAGCACAGAATTGGGCAACGCTCACCAAAAGACTTGAGAAACAGACGGAAAAGCAAGTGAGTGTGCAAGTGCCGGATGCTGGATTGGGCAGGAATGAGAGAAAAAAAAAGAAATTAAAAAGTTGTTTTTTTTTTCCAGTGGTGAGATGGATGATATCTGCCTTCATGTGAAACTGGAACTACATCCAGGAATGGTATTTATACGCACGGATGTAGCTTTCAATCAGGATGATGTAAACACTGCTGCAGAATTTTTTGACCAGGCTGTTTGGGAAATGTGATGGATTAAATACGACAAACAAGATTCCTGGTAGTTTATTTATCTGCCTTTTCATTTGTGCCAGTTCCATCTTAGGCAAAGCTCTGGCTACCAGACCAATACTAAGCCTCAGGGGCAGGCAAGGCTAGGGGGGAGGGAGCCGCAAAGAGTGCTTTCCAAGCCTCATCTAATTTAAAGCATCTTTTGCTGAGTGGTGCAGCGAAAAGGATGTGGCTAACACAAATAAAAAAATCATAAAGGGATCAAAGTGTGTGTGCAAATTCATTCCTTGTGGCAGGACTTCTGCCAGTTTGCTTGCTCGTTTGCTTTCCTAAAAAAAAAATTCTCTCCCCACCCCCAGCCCCCAAATGATGGAGTGAGCAAATCGCATGTCAGAATCTCTTCTGGATTTCATAAGGGGTTCAGCGTTGATGGATTGCCGGGATGACACCAGAGCCTGTACATTGTGCCTGAGATCTGAGCTGCTTCCCCTCGGTCCCATGGTTGCACATGAAACAGCTGCATGAGCGCGATCTATTTATAAGCGGTTCAAAGGCACCACAAATGTGGGTGGATGCTGGTTTGAAGCTACAGGCCACCAGGAAGCTCTCTAGCACTTGCAGGAACCTGACGTTACCCCAGAGCCCAAGTGCTTGCCTTAAAAATAAAAATAAAAAAATAAAATAATGAAACTTTTGGAGCTGGGGTGCTTCCTATCAGATGACATCAACTGAAACAATTTGGGTCATCAGGGATTCTTATAAAGGTACTTGGGTCAAAAATTATTAAAAGAACTGGGTGGGCATAACTAATGCTGTACAGTAAATCTCAAAGGTGTCTCTGGTGCTGGAAGACAAGCTGGAGATTTAGATCAGATATGAGAAAACCTGCAGGGTTCAGGTTAGAAATCTCTGCTTTGGTGAGTATCGCTGTTCACGTGCAGGCTCTGCTGGCAAAAGGCAGGCAAGAGCTAATGCCACCTCTGCTTTAAAAGCTCCATGATTTCCTGAGCAAGCGTTGGAGCCAGGGTTAACCCCGAAGACAAGGATTGATTCCACACGGAGGTTGCAGACACACCAGAGCACCTCCATGGACCACAATGGGGGCAGTGCCAAGTGTGGGCCGCTCCATCCAGCCTTGAGCTCTGAGCACCTCCTTCATGATGCATCCTGCTCAGACGATACCCCAACCTGTGTAGGGTTGGGATGAGATCCACCATGGAACAAGATCTGGGACCCCAAAGAGCGCCACTACAGATGCCGTCCCCACCTGTGGGTTTGTGCTGGTTGTCCTGTTATCTTCTGGCCCCACAATGCCATTATACACACGGAGGAGAAGACGCCTGCCTTCAAGACAGCCACTGTAGCTGTTGAGTAGCTGGCGATCGCCTAGTCCCAAGCCAGTTCTCCCAGTTCAACAAACTCATACTGCTGCAGAAACCACACGACAGAGCAAGGCCATAGTTGTGTTTCCTACAGGAGCACTGGCCCACTAGAATAACATCCACAGAGAACAAAAGCTAAAAGCCTGGTCAAATTTAACACCGGAAAAAGAGTCAGTCTGAAAACTAAAAGGAACATGCCTTCAAAAATCCTGTGGCATTGCTAATGAAAAGTAAACATCCATTTTGCATCAGCCTAGAAAGGAAAAGAAAATGAAGTCAAAGCCCAAGGTCTTGTTCTTATATTGTAGGAATTTTCTCCATTGAAGATTGTCAAATACTACTTTGCCAACACTTCAGACAATGACAACAGCATCTTTAAGTGCAATGAATCAAAGCACAAGAGTAAATTTTTATGGAACACAAACTGCTAGTCTTAGAAATCATCCAGAATAAAAAAAATAAACAATTCATCAGGAAAAGAAATGTTCAAACTCACAGGGGAGATTAACTCTCCTCTGAGTGAAAACAAAACCTCAAATGAGCTACATCGTCATTCCCACACTTCGTTAATTGCGGTACTGTTCAAGGGCAGAACCAAGTGGTTGGAAGGCTGCAGAATTCCATGTTGTAGATGATGTCTTAAGGCATAAAATAGTAGTTTTTCTCTCATGGCTAGTTCCAGAGATGTTGCTTTGTCAAGGTCTAGGAGTATAATGGATGGATGGGGGTGGCTCTGGGAAACGAAGATGCCAGAAGTGCAGAAAAAGAGATGGGCGCAACCTGAGATAAGGAACCAAATTGTATATTTGGAAATGATTAAGAAGGTAGTCTACAATGTCTTAGATCAGGAGCACTTCTGAAAGCAGACAGCTCTCTGGTTTTGCAGGCAGAGGCATAAAGAAATAGAGGTGTGGATGCATAACAAATTCAGGTTGCAGGATAGAAACCTGGACATAGAGAAACTCTCAGCCAGTCTGGCTACAGATTTGGTGGGTTCCTCAATGCAGGACATCTGCAAATAAAGATTTGACATTTTGTCGCCGAAAATTAGTAAATCCCAAGATAAGATTTTAATGCCAGAGCTACCAAGAGAAAACACACTACCTGTATCTAGCCAAAATAGTTGCTTTTAATGACCAGCAGATGCCCGTGCACTTCTACCAGATGAGAAAACACAAAGCAGATTGCCCTCAGCCTTGCAGGACTCTGATTCTCAGTTTCCAGCCCTGGTATCGATGCATGTGAGGCTGAGTGTGTTGGATAGTCTGTCTTAGCTGTGGTGGGATCCACATTGCACGTAGACTTCCCTTGACTCACTCTTTGCTGTGGGAATGAAAGCATCTTGGGACAGCCCCACCACCAAAGGGTGTCCTGGAGGGACTGTGTGTATGAGAAGCCTTGTAATCATCTCTGCCATGTACGTTTTTGGGGGACAAAAAGTGTCCATTGGCTGAAAGGTGAAAATACTCTTTAGCAATTATCACCGTGCGTTCACTTCTCTGGAGGTGCTTCAAGATGTGAGCATTCATGGAACAGATTTTCCTGCAAACAGACTTGCAGTGTAAAATCTTAATTTCAAACAAGATATCCCCAGAGAAAAAAAAGCAAAACTCAAGCTAATTTATATTCTTTCAAAATAAAACCAAACAAAGCTTTTTGGATGACTCCATAAAAATTCTAACAACAGCAGGAATAATAATAATAATAATAATAAAAGTCTGGAAAAGCACTTCACACAAAATAAGCACTAAGGGGCCTCTGTTACTTGCAGGTATATTCCCAGTGATTTCTTTTCGGATCACACAAACACCAACAAAGTCATTAAAAGTCAGTCCTTTCCTTTTATTAGCAATAGCCATGACTTGATGATTCAAACCACATTCGGTTTTCAGAAGGGAGATTTTGATCAAAGCATTTTTAAAATCAGATGAAAGCAGTATTATAAAAAAATATTCATGCCATATGAGCCAGGAAGTGTCTGTCCAGGAGAAGATCTGGGAATATATCAGAAAAAAAATATTAGCAAAAAAACCCAAGCTGATGCTACAAATAACCATATAAACTGTTAAGAGTCAAAGAAAGATTGACAGCAGCTACGTTTCTTAATTCCTAGAATGAAGAATACAATTAGCACTTTAAAATATGGTTGACTCAGTCAAGCTGTAGGAGGATGTTATTCCTTCATGGGATGCAGAGGAAACACAGTGACCAAAGATGAGGAAAAGGCTGAGAAACTCAACACCTTCTTTGCCTCAGTTTTTAATACTAAGGCCAGTTGTCCTCTGGGTACCCAGTCCCCTGAGCTGGTAGTCAGGGAAGGGCAGCAGAATGAAGCCCTCATTTTCAAGGGGAACTGGTCAGTGACCTACTACACCACTTAGATACGCACAAGTCTATGGGGCTGAATGGGATCCACTCAAGGGTATCGAGGGAGCTGGCAGAAGTGCTCATCAAGTCACTTTTTGTCATTTATCAGCATTCCTGGATAACCAGGGAGGTCTCAGGTGACTGGAAGTTAGCAAATGTGATGCCCATCTGTAAGAAGGTCCATAAGGATTATCTGGGGAACTACAAGCCTGTCATCCTGACCTCAGTGCCAGAGAAGATTATAGAGCAGATCTTCAGTGTCATTATGTACCACATACAGGACAAGAAGGTCATCAGGCCCAGTCAGCATAGATTTATGAAAAGTGGGTCCTACTTGACTAATCTGATCTCTTTCTATCAGAAGGTGACTCATTTAGTGGATGAATGAAAGGCTGTGGATGTTGTCTATTTGGACTTTAGTAAAACCTTTGACATGGTTTCCCACAGCATTCTCCTGGAGAAATTGGCTTCTCATGGCTTGGACAGGTGTAATCTTCACTGGGAAAAAACTGACTGGATGTCCAGGCCCAAAGAACTGTGAATGGAGTTCAGTTAAGTTGGAGGCCAGTCACAAGTGGTGTTCCTCAGGCCTCAGAACTTGGACCTGTTCTCTCTAGAATCTTTATCAATGATCTGAATGAGGAGATCAAAGGCACCTNAGACCCCGAGGGGCCAGTTAAGCACCACGAGCTGCAGCTGAATGGCAACTGAATGGCCACTGAATGGCACCAGAATGGCCGAGGCACCAAGCCCATGTGTTTTGTCTGTGGGGGAGACTGTACCTGCCACACCCCTGCACTCAGGTGCTGTCCGTTGCATCAGCATTTTGGGGGGAGGTGAATCTACAGTGTGTGGGTAGTCATTTTCCACTAGATATGCTTGGTCTCCACCTCCTGACTTTAGAGAAGTTTAGGAGATCTCCTGGTGGTGGAACAGCATCACCCAGGACAATATTAAAAGGGCAGGAAGTGTGATATTTTGTTCACAAATATATCATCTGTGAGATGAGATGTGTGTCCAGGTGGCCAAGGCAGCCACCAGCATCCTGGAATGTGTCAGCACTAGTGTGACCAGCAGGACTAGGGCAGGGATCATTCCCCTGGACTCAGCACTGGGGAGGCTGCCTCTCGAATTCTGGTTTCAGTTTTGGGCCCCTCAATCCAAGAAGGAAATTGAGGGGCTGGAGCATGTTCAGAGAAGGGCAACAAAGTTGGTGAGGGGTCTATAGCACAGGTCTTGTGAGGAGCATCTGAGGGACCTTGTGTTGTTCAAGCTGGATAAAAGGAGCCTCGAGGTAGACCTTCTCACTCTTGACAGTTCCCTGAAAGGAGGGTGGAGCCAGGTGGTGGTCATCTTTTCTCCCAGTGAACAAGTGATGGGACAAGAGGAAACTCCCTCAGGTTGTGCCAGGGGAGGTTTGGATTGGATATGAGGAAAAATGTCTTTGCTGCAAGAGTAGTCAAGCCATGGAAGAGGCTCCCCATCCCTGGAGGTGTTTAAAAGCCATGGAGATGTGGTGCCGAGGGACATGGTCTAGCGGTGACCTGGCAGTGCTGGGTTAATGCTTGAACTTGATGATTTTGAAGGTCACCTCTCACCAGAACAATTCTGATTCTATGATTCTGTCATCTTGTTCCATGAAGAGCTGCTATGGCTGTGACTTTCACCATAAAAAATGTCTATGCTCAGGCATATAGAAAGTATTCACCAAAGCTATGATTTGCACCTGAACCCATCCATCAAGAAGAAAAGGCCTGTATAAATAATGATTGGTTATTCCTCAGGACAGCAATTTCCCACTGTAAGTGCAGGACAGTGCCAGGCACAAACATGGTGGTTCTCACGTCCAGCATCAGCTTCTTCACAGATTTCCTAGTTTCTGGACATAGGTGATGGTGCTTCCAATGGTGCTTCCTGGGTCTATGCCGTGGTTGTGACTATGAAAAACTAACCTTGATTTAACTCTCATGACAATCACATTCTGTGTGTTACTTCTCAAAATGTTCATTTATTGCAACCTAATTTAAATGAAAATATGTTCAGGGTACCTAAGGATGTGGCAATGACCTTGTTTTTTAAGAGTGTTTTCTCTTGCATCTTTGAAGTTAGCAGCACTGTGAAATATAAGAATGATCTGAATGGGAGGTTTTGACTTGTTCACAAGAAGTTTAATCTAAAATCAAAGCAATGTGCTTTTTGTTTTGTTTTGTTTTAATTTTAGGTGATTTTTATCCATGATGCAATAATACTCAAAATTAAAATCTGAGCAGCTGTAACCTGTCTTAAAGCTGCAAACCAATCTGAAAACATTCCAAAGAAGTGTGATATCTTATTTCTTTAAGACTAATGAAAATCCTTGGGAGTGTGTATGTGGTATGTGCATATTTCTAGCTCATTGAAAAGTTTTTTCATATCCCTCAAACCCCTGTTTTAATGCACTTCTGCAGAGAAAACATTTGTCAGTGAGGTGAAGTTTCCAATGCGTTTAAAATGAACCAGCCCCTTCTCTCAATTCTCTAACCATTGCCCAGGCCAGAAACTTTTCCAAGGTACTTGCTCCCTTTTTGTTGAAGCAATCAAAGTGCTCAGCAGATGGTCCCATCCCCCGTCCCATGTCATCCAGGTCTCCTGCACTGCAATGTGCTGAGTAGGCTGGCAGAATCATCGAATCCTAGAATTGTTTTGGTTGGAAGAGACCTTTAAGATTCCAAAGTCCAACTGTTAACCCAGCACTGCCAGGTCACCACTAAACCATGTCCCTCAGCACCACATCTCCTCTGCTCTTAAATACCTCCAGGGATGGAGACTCCATCACTGCCCTGGGTAGCCTCTTTCAGACCTAGACAATCCTTTTGATGCCAGCTGTCCAAATGAATCATTTCTGACTCAGCAGCAATCAAAAAACCAATGAATTAAAGTCATATCAGATTGGGGTTTTTTTGTTGTGTATTTTTTATTTTTTACAATTCATCGAACCAAACCAAAACGACAGCAATTCCAAGAGAAGTGAATGATTTGGCTTAAGAGAGAAACACTACCTTGTGGTTTTGAGCAAGTGAAAACTGCGATCAAAAACTGAAGCAAACTGAAATAAGGACATTAAAAAAGCAAAGGTGATTTTTCATGAAAAACTTGTGCAATCATAGAGTGATTTGGGTAGAAAGAGATCTTTCAAGGTCATCTAGTCCAACCACCCTGTAGTGAGCAGGGATCTCTGCAACTAAAACAGGTTGCTCAGAGCCCCATCCAGCCTCACCTGGAATGGTTTCCAGGGTTGGAGCATCTACCACCTCTCTGGGCAACCTGGGCCAGTGTCTCAACACCCACAGTGTCAAAAATTTCTTCCTTCTTTATAGCCTAAATCTTCCCTCTTTTAGTTTAAAGCCATCACCCCTTGTCCTGCTGCTACAGGCCCTGCTAAAAGGAAGTCACAATGTTTTATTTCAGAATATCTTAGAAGAAAGCCACATACTCAGAATTTTAAGAAACATTTTTCAACCAAGCTGCTCAGTGAAACTTCTGCAAAACTTCTGCAAAACTCACAGAAATTTTCAGAACTGGATATTTTCGTTGCGAGAAAAACCACTCTCCACCAAACACAAAACACTTGGTGAAGCTTCTGTTGCCTGGACCTAATGCAGAGGGAGATAGACTATGCTGGAGACCCAGCCCAAGTGACATGCCTTCATCATCTGGAGAGGCTGACGCCACACTAGGACAAGAGCCAGCAGCTCTATTTTACAGATGACTGAAATCGGACCATATTGTGCTTGTTTTTGAAATGGATGCACAACTGAGCAGTACTCTCAATGTACTCTCGGCATCGCTGCGCATCCCCCGCTGTGGTGGCTATCAAGCACCTTCGAGTCTTGCTGCTGTTTAATAGCAGTTGTAGCTGCCATGTAGGCTGTGGTACAAACACAGAGGAGCTGGGAGTTGCTGCACAAGCACATGGTGGGGCTGTGCTGTGAGCTGCTAGTCAACAGAATATTCGACACGCAGAATGGTGGGTTGTTATTGAACAGGGATCAAGGACAGAGTGAATCTGCATGTGATCTGCCAATGTCCAGGGGTCTCTGCATAATCTCATAATTTCTTTCTGATCTTGAACCAACCAACCAACACACCAGACAATGTCTTGTAAAAAATTGAGTTCAGCTTGTTTTGCCATTTCCAGCTCCTTTTTATGCTCCCTGATACATCTTGCAGAGCAAGTCTCAGATGAACAGGGCGTTCAGGTGCACAAGAGACAGGAAGAACTCCTCTCTGGTGAGGAAAGGCTGAGGGGCCTGGGGCTGTTTCCCTGGAGAAGACTCAGAGGGGATCTGATCAATGTTGATCAATAGCTAAAGGGCCTGTGGGGGTCAAGAGGATGGGCCAGATTCTTTTCGGTGACAGGACAAGGGCCAATGGGCACAAACTGGAACCCAGCAGGTTCCATCTGAACAGGAGGAAAAGCTTCTTTCCTGTGAGGGTGCCAGAGCCTGGCCCAGGTTGCCCAGAGATGCTTTGGAGTCTCCTTTTCTGGAGAGATTCCAAACCTGCCTGGGTGCAGTCTTGGGCAACCTGCTCTGCATGATCCTGCTTCATCAGGGGAGTTGGACAAGATTATCTCCATCTCCCATCATTCTGTGATCCTGTGACTGACAGGCTTTTCTTTGTTTCTTTTTCTATTTACAGTCCTTTCTACTCATGTTTGCCTGGTTTCTGGTTGGTTTTATACAGGAAAAGGGATGAGACATCACTAACAGGCACACATTTTGAACTACTGGCTTCCTTTTTGTTGTCCCTTGAACATACTCACTGCGAAGCATAGTTTTCAATCAGCCACATCACAGAGGGCAAACGGCAAATCTCCTGAGATTATCAGAGCTGGTAAGGAAATAGGTGTGCACGAGCACTATAAGGAAAGCATCCTTGGGATGCATCCATGGAGGGGGCAGGAGTAGTTTTGATCTGGTTGAGCTGCCCGGCAGGAGGATCAGAGAGGTTTCTTGTTTCATTGGAGCTCCTTGCCCATTCCTGATTTACATTGCAGACATAGGGTCTGTTTCCTTTTAGGCTTTGAGCAGCAGAGTGCCCCTGCGTTTCTCCATCCATCACGGGCTGGCATGGCACACACATGGTGGGGTGGCTGGAGGGGCCAGGGGCTGGGGGGAGAACCAAAATGAGCCTCCTGTGAACGCATTGCTGCTATTTGTGTTTTATTTGAAGAAATGATTAGAGTTTATTTTATTGCCAGGAAAGGCTGCCAGCCTTTATGATGACAAAATTGCTGAGTTTACTGGGAAGTTTATTTATATAGGCTTTGAAAGACAGACCATTCAATGACAGACACCAGAGAAGACCTGGGCTTGCTGGCTCTGCCATTTCCCTTGGCTGTTTTGCAGACATATTAACCCTTACTCTGACAAGTTCCCACGAAAAGAGGGGTTAAGAACAAACATATGTACAAATTAATCCTTCTTTCCTGGAAACCAGGCATTCAGGATGGTTTGAGCTGGAGATCCAGACCTGAATGAACAAGTTGGCAGATGTTCACTGCTGGTGCTGTGGACCAACTTCACACATCAGCAAGGATAACAGACACATCCTCACAGGAGGTGATGCCTTTCAGGCAGCCATGTCCTACCGTGGGGTGACATCTCTGAAACAACTGGTGCCACAGGATGTCCTCTCCTCTCCTACTGCTGCCCCTTCTGTAGGAATGGAACTGCCAGAACGGTTACTACCATCAAAAAAATGCATTTTGGGGAGGGTAGAACCATGTGCTGAGTTAAGCCTTGGCAAGACAGTGGGTTTTAAGGAGGAAAATATATGTTTAAATTTTCTTAGGTGTCAAAATGCTATGGTTTGATATATTAAAAATGAAAAGGTTTCACTTGGAAAATGTTCAAATATTTTATTTCATCATTAATATTCGTTCATCAGAATTATTTTTCTTTTTAAAAGTGGCCTGGCTTGGGAAGGTGTCCAAAATAGACCAGAATTATTTAAAACAGAAGTTTTGTTTCACCTCAGTTCAGTGTGTTTGTTTTGTTTTGGCGAAGGAAACATTTCGATTTCTGCTTAAAGTTCAGGCCTAACTCTCTTCCATGTCTATGGGGCCATCACACAAGAGAAATCAACCTTCTTCCCTCATCACTGTCTTCACCAGCACCTCAGGTCTACTGCTTGGCCTGGAGAAAGCCTTTTATCATGCTGTGGGGATGGATTCGGTCTATGGACAAAAGGCTGAAGAGGACCCTAAAGATAATTTACAAGCCTGTTATATCTACACAAGAGCGCTCTCTGTCCGACTCCCCATCAACTCTTGCATCAATATCACGTATGTGATCATGATATCCATTCCTTCATTTCTGTTAACACCAGGTTTGAGCTCCTAATACCAGCTTCTAACATTTTGAACTTGTAGACAGCTTTCAAACAGCTGCCATTTTTAAAGAGAACCAGACCGAAACCTCCGCTCCTTATTTTTTTTTTTTCCTTAAAATGTGGAATTTCCCCCCCATAAAATTTTACTGACATGTGTGCTCAGATAGGCAATGTTCAGATCTTAGCCAGAGACTTGTTTGATGCTTCACAAACTGTCAGAGCTTGAAAACCACCAAGAAGACAGTTTTCACATTGGGGATGCTTAGTGCATGCCCTTATGCTCGGTTGGTCGGGAAGTCTTTGGAGCAGGGGTATTTTTTTGAAGTGTTCTCTGTAGCTGCCTTTTTTCCTTCCATACTCTTGCAAAGTTGCATCCTTTATTAAGCAAGCGTCTGGGATTTATGAGAAGAAAAATATATGTGCATGCATATATATATATACACACATGTGTGTGTGCATATATATGCACATACACATCCATTACTTCTTTAAAATCATTTACAACAAATTTTCTGCAACATATGTGCATGTTGACTTCGTAACAAAGTTATAAAAGAGGTCATTGTCCTTTGAATGAGTAGAAAAATCAGGACTTTCAAGACCTTGACCAGTTTTGGGTTTTTTGAATAAAGTTTGGCTACTTTAGACTCACACAGAGAGTTGCCAATGTTTTCAAAAAATTAAAATACTAGCGAAAAAAAAGAGAAAGAGAAGCACTGGTGAAAAACAATGAGGGAACTTTTCTTCATTTGTTTACCAGCTCTGGTTGGCATTTGTCCACATTACTCACTTACAGCTTCACAGGTTAAGACTTTATACCACGTTACACCTGAAACTTAAGCAAGTACTTAACAGCTTTCTTGAATCATGGCACCTTTCCTTGAGGAGATGAGCCCTCTAAGGTGCTGAGCGCCCTGGCTCCCATCCAGTGGAGCACTCAAACACCAGCTTACATTTCACTGTGCTCAAGAACAAATTTAAAATTAAGCATGTGCTTAAGTACTTTGCCAAAGAGAAGTAGGATTACTCACATACCAAAAGTTAAGAGTGTGATTAAGGTGTTTCCCTGGATTCAGGTTGGAACAATCGGAAAATAATGATGCTGTCTTTAGGCAAGTTTTTGAAAAAAAGCCCCAAGCAAACCCCAAAAATTGGAAAGAAAGTCATCTGCTTGTTCTGACAGTGGCAGAATCTTCCACCTGAAAGTAGTTTTATCTAACTCTGTCCAGATTGTGAGCAGTTAATAAAAAGAGAAGCCAGGTCTCTTCTGTATTTCTGTAACTCCTGTTACTGTAGCATATAACTAACATCATTTCAGGACTCTGGAGCAATGTTAGGACCACAAAATCACTCAATGTGGCCACCCCAAAGGGCCGCAAGAGAGCTATGAGTGAAGTGGTAGGTGATAGTACATCAGGAGAGCACCCTTTGCTTGACAGGAGAACTACCATCAGCACAATAGCTTGATCTGAATGGAGGGATGATGCAGGAGGGAGGGACAACATCCCAGACCCTACCTGACTGTCATATCTGACCTCACAGCTGGATTTCAGTACAGCTGCCCCAGCTTCTTCTCGTCATGCGGCTAAGATCACCTTGCCTTCCCTAGCCAAGTCCTGATTAAGAGCAGCCATCAGGAACATTGTAGTCAGTTGCACGTCCTCCATCACAGCACTGACCTGATAACCCTGTGTTCGCATCCTGAAGTTGTTTCTCATAGACCCTTAAAATCAGGACTGAAGATACAGGACCCAAACCCAGCTTCGGGTTGAGCTTGCACCACACCTCAGGACTCAGCATCATCTGTGGGTTCCCTTGGGAGAAAACCAACACAGCATCATAACCTTGCCTCCTGCACACCCTTAAGCTTACCTTAGAAATAAAACCATATGCCTTTGCCTGTTACCAGAGAAGCCTGGACTATGCGATTGTGACACACAAATGTAATGATCTCAGGAAATAAAATGTTCTTTCTTCAGAGTAAAATGGTCGATCAATGTCAAATCTAGCCCAAGCTGCCTGTTGGTCAGAGACGGGTGGAGACAAGGCTTAGCTGTAGAAACATAGGCCTGCTAACCCTTCTGATTTTTTGGGATTCTGTGACTAGTATCACCCTCTCTCCCTCCTTCCTATCATCCCTCAGCAGACCACAGCTTGCACCCACATGCACCAACATGGTTGTCACAGCCACTTACCAACAAGGCAGTCTTAAATGGTACTCTTTTTTTCCCAGTATTGTAAATCTTCCATCCACTGAAAAATCTGGATGGAGGAAGGTGGTGATGTTTGCTCACTATGTGGGAAAAGCTCTCGGCTTCAAAGAGCTAAAATGTCCGACAGGGGCTGCTGCCAGCCCATGTCTCCATTGTTCTATCTTCAGGCAATTTGGCTCAATATCTGTTCCTTCACTCTAGCACTTACAGAGCTTTGTAGAAGGTAAAACTAAGCCAAATTTCCTCAATCCTCTGTTAGTGTTACTAAAAAAATACCCCTAAATTAGGTCCCAAATTCCTGTGATCCTCATAGCGCTGAGCGAGGATGAATAGCTTTTGATAACAGCTCTGGATTTGGTGGTGTGGCAAGATTTATTTCCTGATCTTTTGCCCATCAAATCTTTTTCTGATCTTAATTGTCAATCAGATCATATGATTTCTCCAGAGAAATGAAAATAGCAGCTATTTGTCTTGAAAATCCACCCTTTGATGTCAGAATTCCAGGAAATAAAACACCTTTATAGTTATGGGATCCAGACCTGTCTGACCAGGATGCATTTCCATAAAGAGTTGTGTGTGTTTGCTGACTCAAGTTTTAAGACATTCTGTGCCTTTTATGGGGATTCACAATAAGACATTCATGGCACATTCATTTCTGCAAGAACTAGAATAGCTAGGGTCATTTTCTTCAGAGACCCCTTGTCTGAAGAATGACCAATCTCCTCAATCTGGAGTGAGCTTCCAGAGCAGTGGTCCCCAGCCTGAAGCAGGCCAATTCTCATTGTGTTGCTGAAATGAGGGTCTGGACATCCAGACCTGCTCATGTACTGGCTGTTTTCTTTTGGGCACTTCAAACGTTTTCTAAAAGATTGTGCATCAAAGGTGCCTCTGACACACAGAGCTCCTCTGCACACAAAGCCATTAGGCATAACCTCTTCCTTGTAGGCCAAGCCTTGCCCACTCTTTGGTGATGGACTGGCACAACAAGGGGATATTGACCCTGTCCCCACCATCCCAGACCACCATCAAGGGTTAGCAATACAACACCATCTTCTCTGACCCCCTGGCAATGGCAGTATCAATTGATCTCTTCCAGCTGAGCACTGGAGAAGGAAAATCTCCCTTTCAAACAGCTCCATCCTTTGGATTGACTCTCTTCGTGTCACCACATCAGCCAATCAACATTGCACAGTGTGTTCACCTCCATATTGCACAGTGTGTTCACCTGCATCTGGAGAAGTTATTTCGGAGAAAGGCCAATTCACCATGTGATTCTCTTTGGTGAAGATACCGGAAGTGAGTGAAAGCCCATTTAAGAAAAATTTAGTCACTTCAGCCTCGTTATTTTTCCATTGATCTGAAGGAGTTTTGTAGACTTTGGCGGAAGATTTGGGGATTAAATATGTGCTATGACCTAGGGGAAGGACTCTTGCTTTCTTGCTTCTAAGAACTGCTTCCCAACTGTGCTGTCTGGGTGAGAGTGTGGGCCTGCCACAGTGAGGCCACATGTACATATATTGATCCATAATACCCACTGCAAACTGCTGACCTTTTCCTTCGTACAGCCCATTCTGCGAGCTTCCATGATCCTTTCTAAGATGTCACTTATAGCTTCTTGTTTACTTGTTTGTTTTTGTTTTTTTTCTAATTCCTAGTCTTTCAGCCCATCTTTTCTTTAGACATCCTACTTTCCCCTTCCGCCAGCTGAAACTTTCAGTTTTCATTTGGTTCTTCCACATAGCTCACTCTGGTCCCTTGTTGTGGCTGACTTGGCTGTGAATACGATTTTCCCTGTTGTTCCCTCAGACTCTTGGAACTCCACCATCTACCATTAATAAAAAAAAAATATTCGCAGCAAATTCTCCTTGTTGGCTTTGCAACATGGATCACCTTTCCTCCCTTCCCTCCCCAAATCCTCTGGTGCCTTCTCAAATTTGCAGGTTATTCCTTCTTTCTTTTTTTTCCCCATTCCACCAGCAATTAATCAATCAACATGGCAACCTGGGACCAATCTAAAAATAATAACAATAAAAAAAAGAAGTAGCTGAAGGAGAAAGTTGCCGGTTAGCTCCCTTGCTCCCGTTATGTGTCTGATTGATACTCGGACCTCTCCAAAAGCAAAGGACTCTGGGATATGTTTTTTTTTAATGCCTTTATAAAAATTGCTCTGGTGTTCAGAGCCTGGCAGGTAGCTGGAGGAGGTGATGGCATTATTTTCAAAGTCAGCATTCCCAAGGTGGTGACTTTAATGACGAGGAAGCCGATTTACTGCTGAGACAACATTGTTCCCTCAAGTAAAGCCAACAAGGGTCATTAACACTTCATATATTTGGGTGAGTGCTGTTGATTCTGACACTACAACCCTGGGCAGGCTTCTGGGGGTTATAGTATAGCTTTGTGCGCAGCACATGGGGCATGAGTAAATGCCGAGGGATCGGCGACACATACAGTGCATGTTGTGTGACCCATGGGTACTTGATTTCTATCTCAGAGCTAGAGGATACCAAGCCTGGTAAAATTCGGTTCATAGTTGCTGCATCCACACAACCAAGCCCTTCAGAGCTGACCATCACAAAGCTGGCCATCACAGCCTCTTTAACTCCTCCAGATATTAAACTAGTACATTTATAAGCCACTGAGGTATCTTAGACTGTTAGCTCAAACCTATCTAAATTTATCTTCTCAGTTCACCTCATCCCCCTCCCTACCTCCTCTGAACCATCTTCCTCCATGATTATAGATGGAAAGAGGAAACCATCCATCCACTAACTCTGTACTAGCTGGAGCAGGCAGGCATCTAATGAGATTGCAAAGTATCCAACCGTACAGTACAGCTTCCCCAAAGAGAACCAGGAATAGCTCAGCTAAAATCCCATCCTGGTCATCTCTGCTGGAGTCACACTGCTTCCAGGATGTGTTCTTCTTTCTCTACCAGCCTCTGCCATGAGCTATGGAGACATCTTGGCTTGACTGGAGCTGGCTGATAGATCTCTAGCAGAGCACTGCATTGCACTACGGCGAGAGAGCTCGGAAAACCAGGGGCTTAACCAGCTCCTCCCATGACCCATCCCTAGTGATTAACTGCTCTCCCTAAAACATCAACACTTTATTTTCAGGTCGTGTTCTGCTGATTTCCACCTCCTGCCAAAAAGATCTCATTTTTGCCTTTGCCTGCCAAGCTGGAGGTTTGAATGCTGGAGAAGCTAGATATTTATTAGCCGAAAAGAAAAATAATACCCACAACCCATGGTTCCCCATGGTGCCTCAGTCTGGGAACCTGCATTGAGGTAGGAAAGGGGTACGTGGGACATCTCCACCCTTGAGCCAACAACAGAAAAGCCCCCAGCACCTTGCTTTGATACAAATGACACAAATTCAAGCCAGCACCAAAGATATCTTTCCCAGGAGAACCCTTGGCCATTTGAGGACCTACCAGATCAGGTGGATCCTGGCTAAGATCCCTGCCTGGAAGTTCAGGACTCAGGTCCCCCATGATAGCTCAGCTTTTTTGATTGCTCATTTTTCTTTGCAGTCATCAAGAAAAGGTGAAACTTTGATCCTCAAGTGGAGCAACCACATTTTTTCACTCTCAGGAAACAGTTTTCACTCCAAGGGGCTACAAAACCATTTCTCACTCAATTCCATTAGTTTGAAATAAGAGGAAAAATAAAAAATGAATGGAAGTTGAAAGGTTTGGATACAGAGCTGAACTTTTCTGAAGTTTTCAGTGTATAGTGTCCCAGAGTTTTGGTTCAGCCCAGCACAGAGAGATGAGCCGAGCACAGGCTCAGAGCAGGATGCTCTTGGAGACGAGTGCACTGCAGATCCTGAGTTTGGGGCTGGGTACGCAGTTGAAAGGCAAAGCACAAACCCCATGCATTCCCTCGCTGTAGGCATTTATACTGAAATACCGAAGAGGTTAAATGCTGTGCTCACAGCTGCACAAGGAGTGGTTGCCAGCATTTGAGATCTGGGAATAATTGATTCATGTTTCCAGAATAATTTTATTGAAGGGAGGGGGTGAAGGCGTGGGTGGAGATGGGGAGAGGGAAGAGAGAGACTGAGATTGAGAGAGAAATGGACATTAAAATGTTAAACCGCCAAGCTTTGAGCATCTTCTTCTGTTGGTGGCTGCTGTCAGTCAGCCGTGTGAGCTGCCCTGCTCTGCCATAAGTGCCACCAGGCATAGGCTGAACTGGACACCTGTGGCCAACCAGGGAGGTGGCAGAAAGACAAAAGATGGATTCAATAAAGCTTTAAAAAAGCCTTAATAGTTCTAAACAGTCAATCTACCTGCCAATGGCTCCTCAGGCATTTTGGTGAGAAATGCATCTAAATTGGGTAAGCTGCAAAAAAGGAACTATGATGGGAAATAGAGGAGACAGAAATTTGAATTGCTCTCAAAAAGGTGTTAAGCAGTCACAGCCTGCTGCTTTCCACCAGAAATCAGGGTTGGAAATGAGTGGCAGAGCCATCACACTGCCTCTAGACAAGAAGAAAGGAGCGATGCAGATCTGGAACAGGACACCAGAATTTCTGGATATATTTGAATAAGACACATAGTGTTGCAAGTTATTTGTGGGACGGGATCTGAGCACTGCAAAGCAGGACATCCTCTCAAATGCTTACAAGATCATTGCCCATTGAAGGCTTTCAAACAGCTGATAGAGCAGGGGGGGTGCACCAGATCAGCAGGAAAACAGGTTGTGTGTTGAGTGTTGAAGAAATGGTTTGTTGGTTTTGTTTTGGTTATTTGTTGCTTTTTTTTTCTTCAGGAAGCACTGTCTGCTTGTTCCTAACGCATTTGCTGAAAATGAAACTGTTTTCAATAAAAGATTTTAAAATGAGGTTCTGGATACCTGTCATTTAATGTTTCCAGTAGCTGAACTACTCTAGTTTTTTTAAAAAATTACTCCAGGTTTCTTTAGAATGTGAGTTAATTCTGTTTTACTGGGGATGTTAAAATAAAATAAGAAAAAGAAAAAAAACAAAATGAAGCATTGTCATTTTTATGAAATGGACTTTTTTTGCCCTGCAGATTTCAGCTGATGGTTTGGGTGAAATTTTAATTTGATTTGACTTTGATGCTACATCAAAACAGGAATTTTTTTTGGATTTTTTTGCTTCATTGTTCTCAAAAATATCAGCATTTCTCACAGAAGAGGTAGGAGGTACATTTCCTGGTCTGCCTTCTCTGAGACCTAGTAAGAATTTCTACCATGGCCTCCCATGAATATGTGACTCTGAAGTTAATCTTCAAAGTTTTTCACGATTAACATTTATGAACTTTCAGCAAAGAGCTGCCCTGCTTGGTTAGGAATAAAGCACTCAGCTCTATGATGTTCATCTTTATCAGACTGCAAGTTGAACACCCTGTTGAGTTGCATCTTGTGGTACCTTTTCCATCATGGCTGGACTTCTGGAGAACATCTCAATTCAATTTGGCTTGCATGCTCTGCACGCACATGTTCTGTGGGGGACATCTGGTTTTCTGCATGTCAAGTTGCTTGGTAGTTCTGCAAGAAAACTATGGCAAATGAATCCCAGAGCTTTCCTTTTCATGGTCTGGAATTTGAGAGTTGCTTTTCAAAAATGAACCTAATCTTGCACAGAGAAATCTGATTCAAACCTGTCCATGGGACTTTGGCTCCAAACTGGTCAAGAATCATTTTATTTCATTTGGATATCCTTGAACTAACGTTACTCTCCAGAAGCGATCCTTCTCTTATGCAGAGTCCAGAAGGAAATTGGATTCAATACAATCACGTATTTTGTCAGTACCTCTGGCAAATAATACATGATTTTATAGCCCTCAGCTTGGGAGTCCATATTTGGCCACCTGGAGAGCTTTCGGAGTTTTTATTTGATTTGGCTGATTTCTTGATGAAGTTCGTGAGCAAGAGAGATAGACTTGGCTTGAAGCTCTGGAAGGCTCGTCAGACTGTGAGAAACACATCTCATCTCCACCGTAGGATAGGAGCTCCTGAGAAGTCTGAGAGGGATGAACCAAGATGTGTTAGATACATGGGGTTTCTCTCTCTCGGTAGTTGCAATAGTTGTTTGTGCCTCAGGTGGAAAAGCTATTATGGTGGGTTTTGAGAAGAGAGCGACAACTTCAGCACAACGGTAGGGTGTAACTGAGATGATCCAGAGCAGGATGGACTGTCATTGAATATAAACCACATTACCTGTGACCATATAAGCCAGGGTAATGTTGCAAGCAGAAATTTCCAATCCCAAATTAAGACATGATTCCCCAGCCACGAGCTACCTCCATCCCTCTACTACTGGGTGTCAACAATCAGATCTCAGGAAGCGATGAGGCAACCCAACTGAAACAACAAACTCCCTCAGCAGGGCCTGGGAAAGCTCCTTGTTAACCAGAGCCCAACACATTTACGATTTATCGCTGATAATCATTACAGCGAGCAGCTCTTGGAAACGAGCACGGCCAAGGCACAGCATGGAGCATCGAAGCTGCATGTTCACAGTGGTGATGCATACACTGGCATAAAGGTCTCTGTGTTTGGGTGGGTTGGGACTGAAACTATCAGCTCCCATTTAGAAGCAGGAAAAATGAAGGGAAGGAAACCAACAGGTGCATCTCCTTTCACATCAGCCTTTAGGCTGGAAAACAAAGTATGAACCTTTAAAACTGATGCTGTTCAGGAAAGGAAATGGATTCAGCACACGCTAGTTTGTGCTACCAAGGCAAGCATGTTAGCAAAGCTCACTCCCGATATCCATGAGGTCATCCACTTTCATACTACTGCTTGACTTCAGTACAAACGACATCAGGAGATATAAGCCAAGACAGGCAGAGGAGGTATGTTAGAAAAGCAGGAGTGGGGAGGGGGGATATAAGGTCATCTGCACCGATGGTATGTTAGGTACTTACATTAGAGTGGAAAACAGAACCACTGATTTTATTGAACACGCTTCCAACTGATAATGAGTCTTGTTCTTCCAGTTATTTCCTTGAAAGAGCAACATCTGTCCTGGAGTCTTCCAGAGGCTTCCTTCTCTCCTGAAATCCCACCACTATCAGCAGAGTCACACCAGGAATGAATTTTCTTGTGAGAAACTAAGGCAATGAAAGGAGCAAACAGCTTGGGGTCCTGCTTTAAAAAAATAAACCAAGGCTTTCTGCAGAGCAAGTCAGGTATCTGAGCAGTAAAGATTGTCACACCTTTAATCACTTTCCCATACACCAGCACTGTCTACAATAAACAAGGGGGAATTTTTTTTTCCATAATTAACAGAGGAAAACCCAAAGCTAGTGTTTCCTTTCCCTTTTCTGATTTATTTCCCTAGCAGTTAAACCACAAGATCAGAGACACTCACTAGGCAGGCAAAGTTGGGAGAACATCTACCCGGTTTCTCACCTTCTCACATAAAGCCCGATAAAACATAAGGGAAAGAGGAAGGAAAAATACTACTTTTTAAAATGCACTTGATGAGCTTCAGCAACCCCCATTTACTAAGTTTTCCGTAACTTTTTTCCAATTACTGTAAGGTATCCAGAAGCTATGGTGACATGGCAACAATCAGTCAGTGTCTCAGCAAGCTGCCATCATCTGTGGAGCAGCTTAGTGCTGGGTACACAAGCATTACGGTAGAAGAATGAAAACCTGGACCAAACCTTGACCAGTAAGTTGAGGGAGATTCTCCTGCCCCTCTACTCTGCCCTAGGGAGGCCACATCTGGAGTATTGGGTCCAGTTCCGGGCTCCTCAGTTCAAGAGAGACAGGAAACTACTGGAAAGAGTCCAGTGGAGGCTACAAAGATGCTGAGGGGACTGAAGCATCTCCGGGACACGGACAGGCTGAGAGTCCTGGGGCTGTTGAGCCTGGAGAAGAGAAGACTGGGAAGGAATCTTCTCAGTGTTCATCAATAGCTAAAGGGTCCATGGGAGTCAAGAGGATGGGGCCAGACTCTTCTCAGTGGTACCCAGCAACAGCTCACGGGCCAACGGACACAAACTGGAATCTAAGAGATTCCATCTGAGCAGGAGGAGAAAGTTCTTTTGCTGTGAGGGTGCCAGAGCCTGGCCCAGGCTGCTCAGAGATGTTGTGGAGTCTTCTTCTCTGGAGATTCCAAACCCATCTGGACAGTGCCATGCTGGGCAACCTTCTTTGGGTGACCTGGCTCCTCCCCCCTGGCAGGGGAGTTGGACAGAAATGATCTCCAGAGGTTCCTTCCAACCCCCACCATTCTATCATACTGTGAAACAACCTGCTGGTGGCTAATTGACATCCAGTACCACCCATCCCTTCTCCATTTCACCTAGAAGCACAGCGCGGGTGGGTGGTTTGGGGCTATGCCTGCCAATGGAACCTCTGACTCCACCCGAAGGGTCAGGATTTCCCCAGGGCAATGGGAATTGCTTCAAGGGCTGCCAGACCAAGAACTCAGCCTCAGCTACTGTGCTCGCTCCGCGCTGAGAAGCTGCCTGAATGCTGACATTTTAACAGCGTGGTCTCTTCCCTGCACATGATATGGCGTGAGGGAATAGCAGGATGTATTAATGTCATTTTAGATAATAATATTCTTCTCAGAGTGGGCTTTCTGGCATCATATGTCCCCCTGTGAGAGAATTCTATCCCTATCCCTCCTGCATTAGCTCTGAGCTTGAAAGCAATCCATTTGGGCCATTAAAATGACTTGTGAAATGTGGGATAGTTATCAAGTAATTAGGACCACATTTTGTTTTCCTCCCTGCCCTGAGCTCTCCACTATGATCCCAGTTCACCTCCAGCTTTGCTCCACCTTTGCCTTTTACAAGTTGACACGAGCATCAGTTTTTCGGATGGTTCTTGTCCTCTATTCCCCTTCCCTTCTCACTCAGGTGCCATTTGCAATCTGAAGCACTCGTTTTGTGTACAAAAACATGAGGGGATCTGAGGTTGGAGAGGTATCAGGGAAAGTCCCCATTTTCCATCCTCTGTGCAATGGGAGTTGTGGTGCCTCTGGTTATATAGCTACAGTTGAAAGAACTGTCCAAGACTCGTCTCCCATGGCCAAGAGTGAAGCTCTTGGAAAGATCTACTGATATATAAAAGAGCCATATGGCCCTCTGAGGTGGGGATTACCATGGTGCTTGGAAAACATGCCTGGGTACCTGGCTTTTCAGTCCGTCTGGAGCCCGGTGAGGGACTGAAGTCCCTGCCTGGACTGCGTTTCAAAGCCCTCTTGCTTCTCTGCTCCAGGCTGTGTTGGAAAGTGTAGCTTGCTCGGACACCAGTGGGGCTGGGATTCCACTGCAGTGTGCAGAGTGCTTGGACAGGAAGGAAAATACCCCTCCTCACCCCCATGCTCTCACAGGACAAAGGGTCCTGGAAGGCCACAAACTCCTCACATGTGAGATCTTTCCCTGCTCTCCCTCCTTCCCCACTTTTTATACTCACAGATCCACTTTTTCAAGCCCAGGTGACCACATCTCATCAGAAGCCAGCACTTGCAACATCTCTGTGCTGGAGATGAGCCCATGGATGTTAATGCTGCCTCTGTCAGGAGAAACACGTATGTACAGCGGCCTCATGGATGCTGACACAGGTCCTTGCTCTGGACATATTTTGCACCATCAGGGCTCACATCTAAGGCTTTGGCCCTTTGTAAGTCTGCACAGGACATTACACTGAGTGGTTCATGCTGCTAGTGCTGATACTCAGGAAGACACCTCTTCCAGCCCATCCCTCCAAGGGCTTGGCCACATTTCATCTCTAATTTTGACCAAGAAAGTGGTTTATGTAAACAGGCTCAACCTCCGCATGCTATTTCCCCTTCGCACAAGGAACAGCACTACTGCTCACACCCAACTGTTCCTTGCAACACCATGGTCCCATGTTGCCAGGGAAAGGGAGGAGGTTTGAGACCCGGCTGTGTCTTCCCATTGTGCACCCCACAATTCAGCTACAGACAATGTCATCATCTACACCCTGCCATGGATGTTGTTCCCCCGCCTTCCTTTGGTTCTTGCAAAGATGGGCCCGCAAGAAATCTCTGCAAGGTTTTTGTGACTGCACCTTTTTCTCAGCCCCACAGAAATGCAGCCTGGAGACTTTCACACCCCTCTTTCCTATCCTTCCATCCAGAATACTCTTTCAGGCCTTCACAGAGACTTATTTCTCATTAGAGGAGAGCCCTGCTGGGTGTGCTCCTTACCATCCTTTCCTTTTCACCTCCTGGCCCTGAAGCATCAATTCATTATGGAAAGCAGCAGGGATAAGGAGACCAAGTCCCAGAAGCACCTGGCTGAAGCCACTAAATGATCAGCTGGGAATGAGTCATGTTAGAAGCCTGAGCCCAAGAAACTCAGCCAGATCCTTCTGCACAGGACGGAAATAGGTTATAACTGACTGCTTACAAGCTCTGGCTAAGTCCTAGTGAATTAGAGTGGCTTGCAGGGGGACTCAAGGATAAGGGCTATTATTAGGGCAGTGATTTGTTATTTGAATAGCGCTCCTATTGTCTCAAGTGTTCTCTGAGTTGTCAGCAAGACGGTTCCTGCCCCCAGCACACGGGATCATTGGGGTCCAAGGGTGTGACTGGAGATAAGCTCGGAGCTGAGGGATGGATGTGCTAATGCTTATTTGGCATGAAGGAGGGAATTGGACCATCAGTTCATCCTGAATGGAGACAGCCTGTAAAGATCATCTAGTTCCAACCTCCCTGCCATGGGCAGAGACACCTCCCACTAGATCAGGTTGCTCAAAGCACCATCCAGCCTGGTCTTGAACATATCTAGTGTTAAAGGGTCCACAACTTCCTTGGACAACCTGTGCCAGTGTCTCACCACCCTCACAGTGAGGAGCTTCGCACCATGTCTGTCACTAAGAAGCAGTTTCTACGGAGTGCTGCAAGGTGGGAGTGGGAGTAGTAAAAAGTGGTAGTAACTGGAGCGAAACTTCTCACACAGAGTAAATGTTGGAAACATCTGGAGCATCAGGCCAGGTATGTGCACCTGGAGCCTCCTTGGAAGGCAGGCAGAGCTATCCCAAGCTTGGCTTCAGCTCACAAGCTGGAGGGATGGTGAGCAGCTGGGGAGGTATGACCCAGTGTGCACTTCTGTTCTATGGTCAGCAGGCACGGAGTACTCGGTGGTGCCATCTAAAGCCCTGCTCAGAAATCCCTGTTCTGCAAAAATCTCAGCTTCTCAATGCTGAACGAGTGGAAAATATGACCCCAACACAACCTAAAACTTAACAACATGGAAGCTTATTTTTAGGAACCTCATTGCTTGGATTTTCTCCCAAGTCTCAGGCTCTGGAGGGGAGGAAAAACAGATAACTGGTCTTTACAGCTCCTCGGATGAGCCCTGGTATCTCTCAGCTCCTCTATGGTGGTGGTGACATGTCTAGACACTCTGGGAAGCATTCAATCAGGAGAAGGAAGAATGGGCCCCGCTGTTAGGAACAATGCAAGAGGAACAAAATGGCCCATTTTTATTCCATGCAGCTGTCTTTTAAAAGGACTATTAGGTCACTGAAAGTTTTAGTTACAGCAAAAAATAACTCAAAAAAAACCCAACAAAAAACTGGAAATGAAACTGCATATATTTTTGGGAAATTGCTTTTTTTTTAATAGGTTTTCCCTTTCAACTCTTTTCCAACTCTTTTTTTTTTTTTTTTTTTTTCTTTGAGTTCTGTGATTATTAATGGCTGTAGCACTAATGTGCTTGGAAAAAGCTCATTTGAGAACCATATTTTTTGGATTATAATATATCTGAAAGATATTTTTCTTTTCTTCAGCCAACAGTTGCCCAGTTTTCCTAAGCAGACATTATTCCATGTCACAGTATCAGATACATCGGACCAAAACTTAGCTCGAAGATAAGTGAGAGAAGCCTATTGCAATGTGGTCATCACTTCTACCATAGAGCTCTCTTGATGTCCGTGTACCAGATGATGCCCAGGGAGAGGAGAATCCAGGGACCGTACTAGTGTTGGAGGACTCACTTCCAGTTGCTGGCACATTAGGGGTTTTCTGATGTCACTAAAAAACCCAAACTATTGTGGTGGGGTTTTTTTCCAAAAGTGGAATCCGGGAGTTCTGGAAAGAGCTGTGGATAGACATAGACATGGTTTGTGTCTCTGGAGTGAATGTTGGAGTGGCTGAGATTTCCACTGGTTGACTTGCTTTGCAACAGATCTGTGGGATTCTCAAACAAGAAGGAGGGCAGATGTGTCAGCCAAACTGTCTTCATGACATATCTACATCATTGCTGGAGGGATGCAGAGGTGGTTCCACACAATATAACTCTTCAACAAGCAAAGCCACAGCTAACACCCAAACTGAGTGTTTCTGAACATCCAAACTAGGCAATCTTCTGTTTCCTTGGGTTACGCTCCAGCCCAGCATTGCCTGCCTGGACTGCCCAACATGCAAACCATGCTCCATCCAGTTTAGGTGAGCCCTGTTGTCTCCAAACTGGGAAATTCTACCTGACTATGACGCAGGTCAATGTTACCCAATGACATTGACTTCATTTTCAATAAAGGAAGATCAAAGCAGCCTAATTCCCATCTCTGCTGAGATACTCTCAGTGTAGAAGAAATGTGTGGTCCAAAGGTAGATTCTAATCATTACAGCTGTCAAGAGGAGATGCCTAGGAGAAGAACTTAATAAACAGAGAAAGGATGAAGGCAGATATTTCTTGACAGACCTTGAAGATTTAGCAAACTTGTACCTCAGGGCCAAAGGCTGGGATGTTGTGGATGTGCCTCTGACATCTGTCAACCTCCTGCAGTCCTACTTGAGCGTCTCTTCCTGCTGGAGCAGAAGTGAGACTCTATGGAACAGGTCTTTCCAATCTCATGCCAATGGAAGAAGGGATGTGGATTTCCCAGTCTCAGCAGTTGTGGCCGGTCTAGAGCTTTCTTGCACCTCTCAGGTGACCTCCTGAAAGGGGGAGGTGACCTCTTGAGAGGTGCTCTTTATGGTATAGCAGTGATTACTTGCACATGACCAAGTATCAATTGTTGGGACCTGACAGGACTGTAGAGCGTTCCAAGAACAGCTCTCAAGGTCCTGCCTAAGTGAATGGAACAAGGAGTTCCTCCTCCTGGTGAATGGATCTCCAACCCATTCTCTGCCATTTGAAATCTATCATCTCCCTTTACCTCAACAGAGCAAGAAATCAATATGCAGTTTAACACGAAACAGTGAAGTCAGAGCTTTCATTTTAAGGAAGAAGTAGAAATTTTAGCTGTAACAGGGCTAATTATGTATAAAATGCTACGCAAAAACACAATAGATGAGCAGAAACAGTAAAAACCCAGACTATCTGGAGTGTTCTTCTCTTACATAAATCTATGTAGCATCCATTAGCTGAGCATAATGTCTCTTGGAAGCAGATCAGAGATGTCTGGGAGTCCTTCCTAGGGAGGAGAAAGGGACAGAACAGCAGTGGGAGCTCGTGATTCTTTCACGTTTTTGATGGTCCTTGCTTGCAGTGGGAATGTTCATGGAAAAGGTAGGGTAAAGCCCACCAGCTCCACGTGAACAGACACTAGATCCAGAGCACTTAATGCTAAGGAGACCAGGAGCATGTAGACTTAGGAAATGAGAGCAGGTAACATACATTTTCAAGCGGTTTCCCATAACAACTGTTTAATCAGTATTTCCCATCCACGTCCATTTTCTCGTGACCTTCGTAAGTTCAGTGCTGCACTAACAATAACCTTTGTCTTTTATTGCTGGGAAAGAATCCCAGTCTTCACAGAAGCAGGGTTTCTAATTTTCACAGAGATAGATGCTGGGATACACCAAAAGCTCAAAAACTGACAGGCAAAATTAATGAGACTTTCCCACTTGTTATTAAAAAAAAGAAAATCTCCTGTGAGTTTATAGCAGTTGCAGATCCAGAGGCCCTTTTGCTCTCCAAATAAACTGTACTTTCCAGAGGTTTGGGTCTGGCTGTGCTCTAGTATGAACTTTAGAAATAGGAATTGATGAGATCTTTAGCAGATAGTTCCAAAATAAGTGGGCAAAGACCCTATCCCTGCTTCATGTGCTCTCATATGGAAGAGAGTTCTCAAGTCACTTTCTGGGGACCCAGCAGCTCACCTCTTTGCTAGTTCTGTGGTTGTATGTGTGGATTTTATGTGCCTGTACTGAGGTCTCAGATTCAGTCGGATGGCTTTGCAAGCTGGGATGGGATTTCAAGAGCACACTGCTGTTGACAGTGATTACTTCAGGCCAGTAGCACTTCTGCCAATTGGTCTGTGTATTTAAAGCAGCGGGATGGAGCTGTGATCTCTTCCAAAGTAGCTTCTCAAGCGCTCTGTAGCCTGCAGACATCATTAGGAGAAAGCAATTATCAGTCCTTCTGCCCAGGGAAGGAGTTGAAGTTGTCCATGCTTTGGCAACCATTTGATCTATTTCTCATGGGGCTCTGGGCCAGCAAATTTTCAGTGCACCTCTGGAGAAGTTCAGATGGAGGCAGCTTTCTTCCAAAATGGAAATTTTCATCCATCTAGGTCTTCCTTTCCTTCCCAACTCTTCATTTTGTCAGAGGGAAAACAAGAAGCCAACCAAATTCCAGCTGCAGAGTGTGGACACAAAGAGCACGGTAGCTTGGGGTGTCTTTACAGTTTTATTGAAAAAATTCAGAGGGGCAGGAAAACTCTATTTCCCAGTTACTGAGAAAGGCTGGTGAGCACTGCAGAGAGCATGAGACCAGACAGGCTGTGGGGTCAGAGGTCTTAAAAAGAGTTTCCTTGGATATTTATTTGCAAGACTAAGAAGACTGAAGTAAGACTACACTTTGGAAGAGTATTTTGGGAATGGTCCTGCGTATAGAGATGCCCTCAGCCTTCTGGTAAACATTGAGGGGAGAAAGAGCCCAGAAGGAATCAAAAGCAGAAAGAATCAGTCAAATGCCTTGTGAGGAGCACAGAGAAAAGCCAGGGACAGAGCTGAGCCTCTCCCATATCTCAATCTAGATATGTAAGTGTAAAACCATCCTTTCTAGCTTCTCAACTAGTTTGGCATGCTTACCCCTCCAGCTGGCGTTTGGGCCAAACCTCTGCTTTCTGTAGCATGAATTAATTCTTCCTTCCTTTCTCCTGATGATGATTAAAAAAAATAATAGCAGCAATCCTTGAGCAGATACCATGGAGAGGTTAACAGAGAGAAACTATTCTTAGATCTCAAGGTATTGGATCATCCTTTGTTATGGCAACGAAAGCTGTTATTACTCGTGTCCTCTGGTTTTTCTTATACACATCATAGTCATCAAGGCTTCAATCCAGATTACAGTAAACATTAAAAGGCTTTGGTATTTTAGAATTTATTTGTTGCACAACTGGTAAGAACATTTTAAAAAGAGAGGAAAGAATAAAGCCTGTCGAAAACCAGAGTCTCAGGAAAAAAAGGAGAGGGACTCTAGCTTGAGGAGAAACCTTATGCCTCTAGAGAAATTACACCTGAGAAACTATAGCAGATGACATCTGAAGGTCCTTTCTAGCCTGCACAGTTCTGTGGGGCTACAACACCAAAATTCCACAGCAAACCCGCAGTCAGCTCAGGAGCTCCAAAATGATGAAATGTTGATTGGTTTTGGTCCAAAGCAATAAATAATTCCTCACGGAAGTTACTCTACATTTGGACCAGCATTGCAGAAAGATTTGCCAAAGTTTAGCAATGAGGTACAGAGCAAAGGCTGAAACGGGGTGTGCTGCACCGTTTTTGAGGGATTATTGCAAAGTCCAGGTACATCTACAGGAGATATCTTGCTTGCTGTGGGAGAGCAATGCCTGCTCTGAGATGGGGAAGAAGACAGACTAGGAGCATGTGCTGCCATTTCTTCCAGAAAATTCATTGAGTAGATACTCCATCCCTGGATGTGGTTAAGACCAGGTTGGATGGGGCCTTGAACAAGTTGGTCTAGTGGGAGATGTCCCTGCCTATGGCAGAGGAGTTGGAACTGGATGATCTTTAAGGTCCTCTCAAACACAAACTACTATGATTCTATGATAACAGGGGAGCTTCATGCCTTGAGTTACCTCTTTGACCCCCATGTCAGCAATATAGAAGCTTTGTAAATTACGTATAGAAACATGTCATAGATCCTTGGATAGAGAAATCGTCTTTTCCACTGTGCAATTGTACTACACCTTGCAGAAGCTGCCAAACTGACTGTGGATCCTGGTCAAAACAAGGCAACATTCCTCAGTCTGCCCTATTCATTCACAATAAAACCTCATGACTCCTCTTTTGTTATGTTATTTTACTAGAACATAACGTGTTTTGCTTTAGCCAGCACCATTCGTAGCACCCTCTCATCTATTAGGACTGCAAAAAAGTTCCAGGAGAACAGTGCTTATGAAAATAGGTTGGGTTTCAGCATTTTTAGGGCAAGACATTTCCATTTCAAAACACACCGGTTCTTTTAAAAGAAATGTGTACAGAAGAAAGACAACCTGCTTTGTCTGATCTGTGCTTTACATTTTACTGAGGAGAACAGAACCACTTGAAAGAAAACAACTGAAGAAATCTGGAGGGAGCTGGCCAACAAATGGAAAAAAGGACTAACTATTCAAAGTAGTGATCACTGAGCTCTTCAGCACTCATCATCAGCTATTGGCTCAGCTTTGTTTTCTCTATCTCAGCCACAAAGAGTCGCGCCCAGATGTTAGCTGGAGGGAAAGAACTCTCTGAGCTTCTGTTACTGGGGAAAGTCTGACATTTCAACGTTTGCTCTGCGCTCTGAAACAACACCAAAAGTAGAAATTCCAAATAAGGCTCCAGATATATTGTCCAGAAAAAAAAATAAAAAATTCTGTTACATAGAAATTCCAGAACTGATGTGATATGTAGGTGATTTGAAATGTTGAAGATGAGAACAGGAGCTGAAATGACTGCAAAATGCTGTCAAGTCCTTACATTATTAATCGTAATTTCCCTGCATGCCTGTTGTATGAAGAGAATGCATGACCTCTACCTAGCTGGTGGCTGGCAGCAGAGGGAAACTTGAGAGAAAGATCTCAATATTGTTTCTCTCTTTATCATTCTCCTTTGTGTAGTCCCCTGTGGTGGGTTGACCTTGGCTGAGCGCCAGGTACCCACCAAGTCGCTCAATCACTCCCTGCCCCGTTTCCCTCAGAATGACAAGAGGAAATATGGACTAGCTGGGCCATTTTCTATCTTACAACTACTGGATGCTCTTCTTTGGACCATGCAACTGTACCTCTAGATTAACTATTCCAGTAGACTCTGCCAGCACAAAAATTGCTCTTTGCCTCCTGGGCATCGAGGTCCATCTGAGAGCACAGCCATAATAAAAAGCCAGAGCTGTACTTTTCCCTGAGGGAAGTGGAAGTGTATTCTGAATTGATTTGAAACAAATCCAATCAAAAGAATGAAATATTCCTCAATCATGTCAAACTCACCAAAATGAAGTGTTTCATTTCAGATTCATCTCCCCCCACCCTTCAAAATAAAATAGAAGAAATAAAAAAGAAAAGAACACTACAGGTTTTCAGCACAATCACATTTTTCCCCATGGGAAACAGCAAATCCATGGAAGTGACAAGTTTCCTTGGAAAACTCTTTCTGATCAGCACTTCTTCACTCTGCACAACCTCCAAAGAGCCCATTGTTCTGATGTAAGGGTTTCCCAGGAATTATGGCTCAGATGCTTCTTGTATCTGTCCTTAAGTCAAGCTTGCCGCTCAGTGGATGTTTCCCAAAATCCACTGCAGATCATAACATGATGTCTGTCCTTGGACATCATGAGCCTGAAACCATGCCATATCTCAAAAATGATTCCATCAATCACTGACATCCCCACTCCATCCCTTTTCTTGTAATTTCTTCAAAAAATAATCATAGAATCATAGGAGATTGGAGTTGAAAGTGACCTTTCAAAGTCATCTAGGTCAACTCTTCTGCCGGGAGCAGGGGCATCTTCAACAAGACCAGATTGTTTAGAGCATTGTCCAGCCTCACCTGGAATGTGTCCAGGGATGGGACATCTACCATATCTCTGAGCAACCTGGGCCAATGTCTTACTACCCTCAGTGTCAAAAATTTCTTTGTTCTCTCTAGTCCAAATCTCCCTGTTTTAGTATAAACCTTGTCCTTGTCCTGCTGCAACAGGCCCTGTTAAAAAGACTCTCCCCATTTTATAGGTCCCTTTAAGGACTGGAAGTCCTCATGTATGTGTGTACATGCATTACAGGTGTGTGTGTGAGTGTAAAATCCCATTTTTTATTACTAGAAACCACCACCATCTTTGGGGAGTGTTGTTGCCTAGCAGGTGAAGCAGGACATGCATAGCATCGAGGCATTTTCTCTGTTACATGGGTCCACAGCTGAGTGCAGAAAAGCAGCCGGCTGCTCTGAACCAGGCACAACAGAACCTCATGAGGGTCCTGGAAAAGAGGAGGAAAACTTAGGGTGTTTTCCTCTTCCCTGACTGCACAGCTCGGCTCATAACATCACCTTAATATCTTTCCCATATTTGCTCTGCTGCTGCCTGGAAAACGGCACACGTTTACTAGCCCCCTGTTCTTCACAGCGAGCTGAGACCTTGAGAAATGATCAATTAGATTTTCAGAGAATTTTTTGTCTGAGTGCAGAAAATGTGAATTGCAAAACACATTCCCCAGCAGTGCAAGCGATGCTCTAGGGAAATGGCAAATGGGGAGTAGGGAAGAGAGGGCATCTGTCAGCCCTCGGCCCCCAAACCACCTTTTCTCCTCCAAAAAGCTGGCTTTCAACAAATCCCTTACGAGGACTTTCCGTGTTACACCAGCTAGCCAAGGAGTTGTGCAATTAGATGTGAAACATGTTTGGAGAGCAAAGTGTGTAAACGGGATGTAATGTAACACTACGTGTTTATTCCTCAATATGAACCCAAGCAAATCCATCCACAGCCACTTCACAAGATGAATAAAATCTACCAGCTTAGGACGTCTTGTGGTTTTTCTTCTCTCTCTTCTTTCACTAAAGAATCGGGAAGAAATGCTTTTAATAAAATGCATGATTTTTAAATTTTTTTTTAATACGTACACATATCAAAGTTCCAATAAATCTTTACTATAATCAGAAGAATGCAGAGAATTGTAAAAGTTTCGAGGGGGTCACTTCTGACAGGTCCCGACTCCATAAAGCACAGTTTGATGTCCTGTAGTTTATAGTCGTACAAAGCCTAGCTCTTCTGCATTCAGCCTGGCTGTTAATGTTGTAATGATGTTTAACTGCTGACAAATGAATTACAGGTGGGAAGTGCATTGCCCATTTAAGACAAGGACCGCTTAAGCAAAAAAATCTGTCGTTTTTATTTGGTTGCCTTTTTTTTTTTTAGTGTTTCTTTTTAATTCCCCCAAGCAAACAGATTAAGGAACATCATAGTCTGTCAAGTAATGTATGTTTGTAAAAGCGTCACATCTCTTTGGTGCGTCTATCACGAGCCAGAGAGGAGAGAGAGGGGTTTTCTTTCACTTGCCGTGTTGCTTCTTTTTTATTTTTTGCCACTAATTACGGAATTTCTCATTAAAATAACAAGAAGCATGTCTGGTTGGGCTTCCAGCACATGTTTTCACTTTTGGAAACCGATGGGAACCGTATGCTTGCTTCCTTCTTCCATGTCCCGTGCAACAATGGCAGTGCAGAGGCCAGCATCAGCATCCGTGCCTTGCTCCACCAGCCCCATGGCCAGGTGCCAGGAGAAGACATGCTCCCAAAGGCTGACCAAGCTCACACAGGACATAGGGGTGATGCTGCTTTCAGCGGATAATTTTAAACTTTTAAAATTGATGCCATTCTCCAGCTTTTGGACCTGTTTTTTGTTTCTTTACCCTTTCAGGTCTTTCTCCTCTCTTCTTCCTCTCCCTCCTCATTCCATTGCATTTTTTCTCTTGGCAAAACTAACTTATACAGACCTGTGGCGGTTATTTATAAACTCTCCTTGAACGTCAAAGCACCATGAACAATCATTTCCCTCCAGTTCACAGGAACATTCAAAGTGCTCCGAAACATATTTTCAACATAACTCATCACTTTGAAGATGTGTCCAAGCTTTTGTTCATGTTTATTGACAGGAAGTTGTTTTTCATGGCTCAGATCAGGAGGGGGCTGATGAAGGAGGGAGGAGTGGAGTTGCCAAGGGGTTGAAGCTGTATCCTGCAAAACCTGACCCTGCACTTCTGACGTGCGTGTCAGCTTCCCCCAGCCATCCTCCATTCAACTCCACTCTTCTTTTTCAAGGGGAAAAAAAAATCATCGGAGCTTGAAAAGGGATGAGCAAAAGATGGATGCAAGCAGGTGAAACGGAAGATAAACCTCTGATATCCGTTATGGCTATGAAAGAAGAAGGTGTTTTGGGGACACTGCTTGGCCCTGGAGAGCAGGGCTGAGGAACAAGCTCCCCATTTCACCCTCCTGGAGAGAGATTCTACTGGAGAATGTGTCAGCACCATTACAGCAGGATCATCCCCCTTTACAACTCAGAGACTTAGGGGAAATCATGACTTAGGGCATGGAGGAACGGGAAAGGGGAGGCTGGCTAAATCACCCTACCATGGTGGGGTGGGGGCCTCTACCCTGGGTTCTAGGCCATCACAGAGAGACTTGTTGGCCTACTCTGCATGGACATGGGCAAGAAGTCTTCAGTTGAGCATGCGGGTCCTTCCATGCAGGGCCAATGAGTCAGGGAGGAACTGGGGAAATGGGGCAGATGGTGGTGGGAGAGGGGCAACACAGATGCCTACCTGCTCACTGCTCTATACCAGGATAGAAGGCCAAGTGTTTCTGGTTCCCATCTCAAGTTGCAGGCAGTGCCTTCAGGGTATACGCTCTGCTTGCTTCAATCTTCCTGAACTTCAGTGAAGAGCAGTATCTTTTCTTGAAGGACATAGTGATACTTGTCTCCTGCTCCACAAGCAGGTCCTGGTGGAGGAAGCCAGCAGAGGAGCAGGACAGGCCCCCAGGGTACACAGGGCAGAGGCAGCAGAGCTCAAGATGAGGACCTCAGCCAGCCAACAGGGACTGCCATCACAAGAAAGCACCATGAGAAACGTATTGGTCTTGACCTCATGACCACATTTGAAATTGCTCAATAGCCCTGGCACAAATCACTGCTGCACTCTGTTTAACAGGGAAAAGAGAGATTTTAAATAAGGTTGTCTCGACCTTTTTATATCGACAGTGGGACTGGTTGTTATACAGTGTGCTCCTGAGGTTCTTCCATTGCAAGGAGCATAATGCAACACTGGGGGCAATTCTTGATTCCACTTACTCCTAATAATTATTACTTCTTGGCTTGTTGCTACACTATATAGTGTAATGTTATTGCTTGGAATGGTATGTTAACTTCATTTTTACTGATACCATGTGTTCCCTTTCTTTTATCCCAGTAGTGTGTCAAGAACTGTTTTTTCCTAAGGATGGTCAAGGGAATATGATTCTAATATTACTGGAGATGATATAAAATGTTTTATAGACAGTATTTCGCGTTTGAACTGGAAGCCCAGAATTCAGCCACAAGAGTCGTTATCAGACATTTGAACGGCACTTTTTGGACGCTTGGATTGGCTGGCGAGGTAGAAAAGGTATTCATTTGATCACAGGCAATAGCCAGCCTGAGAGTCAAGATGCTGGACTTGCATTTAGAGAGAAACAACCCAAAAACCTCTGAAAGCTGGGCTTACAATACACAATTTCAGGCATCATTTGGCTTCAGAAGTATGATTTAAAGCGGCCTGAAAAACACTAAGGGGACATGTTTCCTACTGTTTTATTCACATGAGCGGACCCATAAAACTGTGTCTGTTAATGGGGTAGTCACTGTCACTGCTGTCAGAGCTGGCGTCACATTATGTCCTTCAAAACTCAGAACAGAAGCTGCAAAAGTTGCTACAGACACAGGTGTACTGATGGTTACAAAGGAGCTTTGCACACTGGCCTGGCAACAAAAAGCCAGGTCTTCATTTAAATCATTGTGCAGCAATCATAGAATCATAGAATCGTTTCAGTTGGAAAAGACCTTGAAGATCATTGAGTTCAACTATTAGCAAACACTGCCAAGCTCACCACTGAACCATATCCCTCAGCACTTCATCTACATGTCTTGCAAACCCCTCTGGGATGGGGACTCCACCACTGCCCTGGGTAGTCTGGGCCAGGCCTTGACAAACCGTTCAGGGAAGAAATTTTTCCTCATGTCCAATCTAAACCTCCCCTGGCACAACTTGAGGCCATTTCCTCCTGTCCTGTCACTTATTCCTTGAGAGAAGAGACTGACCCTTACCTAGCTCCAACCCCTCCTGTTGAGAGTGAGAAGGTCTTCCCTGAGCATTCTTTTTTTCAAGGCTGAACAACCCCAGGTCCCTCAGCTGCTCCTCACAAGACTTATGGTCTAGACCCTTCACCAGTTTCATTGTCCTTCTCTGGACACTGTCCAGCACCTCAACCTTCTTTTTGGAGCGACAGGCCCACAGCTGAACCCAGGATTCAAGATGTGATCTCACCAGTGTCAAGTATAAGGGCATAATCATTTTTCTAGTCCTGCTGGAGGTAGGTAAGGAGTGGGCAACGACCCCCTGCTTGCTCGGGCAGGCGGGAGAGCTCATACTGGTTCTGCACAGCCCTGTGATGCTCCCAGACAAGCTTCATAAATGGTTGTGGAGGAGATGCAGGCACTGCATGTTGGCTTGTGACACTTGGAGAGATGCCTTTGGTGGGAGAGCAGAGTGGAGCTGGGCTGCTGAAATTTTCGCCAGGGACCTGAGCACAGGATTCACTCTCCTAGTTTCTCTGCTTTGTGCCAACGTGCAGGGTTATTTCTTTCTCAGGTCTGTATCTAGAGTCTACGATTCGCTTACCTTTGGAAGCTACTTGTTCAGTTCCTACAAGTAGCTGTAGTAGACAGGGACTCTGCACACCTACCTCTGCTGCAGTCAAGATTTACCAACAGTATGCTTCCTGTTCAGTCATCAAGGTATTTCTTGACACATTTTATAGCAGAACTGGTCCAGCGTGCAAAAAGAGGGGACTTTGAAGGTAGACAGCAACAGCAGGCAGCGTTTTCCAACCCTGCCAAACTTTTACGAGCACTTCCATAATGGCATTTCCAACACTTGGGCCGCGACTGCAGTGACAGTTGGCGCCTCATACATCATAATCTGCTCTCTATTTAAAAAACAACGACACTGGTTTATTTATTGCAGGTGCTTACCTTCGCACAGGACAAGCGTGCCTGGAAATTCCAACACTTTTGTCTCAGCAGCAAGTGGGCTCATGCTGTCTGACACCATGTTCATCATCGCAGTCATCGTTGGGACTGTTCTCTCCTTGTTTTGTAGGCCACTGCATTGCCTTGAGATCCTATGCGCACGCTACTGACGTGACTGCTGGAGCTTCAAAGCTTTCCTTGGGGTTTTTGGCATCTTTGGGTGTGTCTTTTTTTGAGGTTAAGGAGGTTCAATTTTACTGCAAACTGGCGGCGCATTTTCCTGCCTTGGTGACTGCTTGCACAGACTCAGGCAGATGGACATCTGTTTTCCTTTCTCTGGACATTCCTTTTATTTCACTTTCAAGATTTCATTGAAGTTAACTTCTGTGACATCCTGTACTTGTCTGTGATTTTCCATCAATTGCTTGTTGCAGTTTGCATTGAGTGTAAAGGAGCAGAAAGCAGCAAGTGGTGAGAGACAACCTGGAGCAGGGCTGTGATGGGACAGAGCATCAGAGTGCGAGCCAAGGTGACGGCTCAAAGGAGAAGACCTCCTTAGCAAAGCAAGGGTAGGTGGAATGGGGAATGTGGTGAAGCAAGAGGTGCACAGCAGTTCACCAGGAGGGAGATGAGATGGGTGGGCTTATGGTCAGCTCCTTGTTCAAGCACCCTTGGGACGAAGAGAAGTGGATGACACCAAATCTACCAACTCCCACACAAACAACAATGAAAATACTTATACTCAGTGGCTTATCTGGTGCTCCTCACTTTAAAAAGTGAAAGCAAAGCTTTCTAGCTGTAAGGCTAAGGAGTAAGCAAGCTGGGATGAACAGATCTTGGATGAAATTTTAGCTTAGGTGAAATCATTGTTTCATAAGTTTCAGCCAAGCCACCAACTTTGCAAAACACAGCTGGGCCCAAAGCAGGAGAAACACCTGTTGAGGAGATCTTCCAAAGCCAGAACTGTCCAATAATACTGAATGTAACCATCCAAAATAGATCTAAAAATCCCCAGTTACTCCTCTTCCTACTCATACTTGAATAATAGTCTGTCTATTAAAAACCACAGGGAAGTACACATCTGGACTGTCTAATCTAAACAAGGAAGGTTGCTCTTATACACCCTTGTCTGGCCTTCTGAATGTGCCATATCTCTCCAACTCCTCTATGGCTTTATCTACCAAGCTGAGGAGACCCACATCTTTGAAAGCCTGGCAAAAATTTCTGCCCATGTCTTGCAGATCATCCCATTTCTTCAATGATGTAGCATTAAGAAGAAATCACCATGGAAAGGGGTTCCCTCTACCTTCTGCGGAAAAAAAAAATCCTCCTTGCTTCACCCCAGCTCCATCAGATCACGGAGAAATTAAGTCTTATATTTGAAAACCATAAGCCTATAGGATCCCTTACCAGCACAAGCTAAAAATGAACCACTTGAATAAAGGCAAGCTCTGCTACACTCCTGATCACCTCAACTCCCTTCCACTTGGCATGTTGTGATGGGGGGAGAGCACTGCTGCTACCCATACAGTCCCTGCTGGGATTTAATGGCAAAGGATCTCACCTTGGGTCATTTGGAACCTCGTTTGACTCCTCCAAGATCTGATTTGCTTTGCAATGATTCCCAGCACCAAAACTGGGAAGACCTTAGTTCTGGTTCCAGACAGCTTTTCTTTACAGTTTCTTCTCCCTTCCTCTGTAACTCCCTTTTCCTATGTGTAAAATCAAGGTAATGCTCCAAAAACTCTTTTACAACTGACTGAGATTCAGAAAGAGAAGTCTGAGGCACTATTTGGAATGTCTAAAGAAGAGCAAGAAAGCTGGTGAGCGCTCAAGAGCACAAGGCTTGCAAGGAGTGGCTGGGGGAACTGCGGTTGTTCAGCCTGGAGAAAAAGAGGCTCAGGGGAGACCTTCTCACTCTCAACAGCTCCCAGAAAGAAGATTGAAGCCAGGTGGGGGTTGGTCTCTTCTCCCAAGGAACAAGCGACAGGACAAGAGGAAATAGCCTCAAGTTGTGTCAGGGAAGATTTAGTGGAGGAGTCCCCATCCCTAGAGTGGTTTCAAAGCTGTGGAGATGTGGTGCTGAAGGACATGGTTTAGTGGTGTCCTGGCAGTGCTGGGTTATTGGTTGGACTCGACGATCTTCAAATTCCCTTCCAACGAAAACTATTCTATGATACTATAATTTTATTATTGCGTGGGACTGATTCAAAAGCTGTTGGTCCACAACTTAACAAACATAAGAGATTAAAGACAGCAAAGTGTGAAGAACAGTCTATCTGCAAGGTTACAGCTACTGCTCCTGGTTTCCCCCCTCTCAAGAGATAAACAACACAAAAAGCCCATTTTGAGTGGGAATAGTTTGCAAATACATCACCATTTCTTAACGAGGCAAAAAGGAAAAATAATCTACGTGGACATTCACAGGCAGCTTCTGCAGGGAGAGCTCGATAGTAGCTGTTGAGCCCCAGGGTGCACGCTGCACGCAACAGACATGGGAACAAAGGGGACCTAGGTAACATGAGGATGGATTACTCTGCTGTATTTACTTTTCAGACGAAAAAACTGACCTAGAAAGCATCAGCATCGTTCCAGCCTCCAGGAGGAGGCTATTTTTTTTTTTCTTCTTAGGACCAACATGCAATCTTCTGAAGCTGAAATTGAGATTTCATGCTTCTGAGGGCTTGGGACATCTTTTAGGGATCAAACCACTGCTCATGTCCAGTCTCTCCAGATATGCGTAATGAGATCAAATGCTTTTTTTTGAATTAGCATGAGGACAAAGTGACAGCTACAGAGCTGTATTTTTAAAGAACAAATTGGATATTTTTGTTATTGCTGTTGTTAGGTTCAGTTATGGGGTAGGGGATCCAGTGGTGGTGGGGAAGCATCCTCCCGTTGATCTATTAAATGCGTCATCTAAATACAATCTGCTTTTGCAAACAGATGAGCCCAGGGAGATGAAGGAAACCACATTAAAAACACGATGAATGTTGCCTCGAGGCTCCTTATGTCACACTTGGGCTTTGGGCAGTTGAGTTTTTTTATTTCTTCTCTTTTTCTTCCATTAATAAACCAACACTTAGCATTCTTCACTTCGGTGTTAAAGGCTGAAAACACCCCTCAGCTTCTCCCTTCAAACACATACACATAAACATGTGCATTCATGCTTGCGTGCAGCCAATGCCGGTTGCCTCCTGCCCAAGCTGCAAGCCAAGGATGTATTAAAATCTCACAGGCTAAAGAGATTTGGGTTCCTGTCTGCAACTGGCTTTTTTAGGTCTTTCAACAAATGAAAGACCTAGTTTGTCTCCACCTCCTTGGGTGGAGACAAAGCTATTTTCATGGTAAGTCATTAGCTAAATGTTGGTCTGGACCAAAGGAGACAATTGCTCTTGCCACCGGGATCCCTTGGCATCTGCCAGTGGCTCCTCTAAGGGATCCAAGCAACACAGAAAGAAAAGGGACAACGCCAGGTGCATCCTATGGGTATGACGCCCAGATCATGATACTGGAGAGCGGAGAGAAAGGGGCAAATGCCTCCCAAAACTGTGTTATTTCTACTGTGTTGCGAACTCCCTTCAGCAACAACAGAGCTAAATAAAACTCACGCATGGTTTATTTTTGGATTAGTCCCTGCCCCATCCCCCACCCTCCCTCCCAATTTGATTTATGGTGTTATTGTTCTGTAGTCTGACCTAACACATCAAATGCTTTGAGCTTTGCAGATCCTTCCCTGCTCCTTCTATCATGCAGGTGTAACTGCTGTAAAAGTGAGGGAGAGAAGGGAGAGGTAGGAAAGAAACAGGAGAGAAAACAAGGGGAAAAAGTTGAGGCTGCAGATGCACACATCTGCTTCCTGACTAATTTGGGGTATGGCACACCCGTATGGGTCCCTTTTTATTGCTAACATTCCTTGTGAGTTAGAAACACTTTTTTTACCACCCCTCTTTCCCCCACCCCCTCCCTTCGTTTTTCCTCCAAGCTTCAGATGTCCCAGAGGAATGTTTAAATTATTACGGAATCCCAGAGGAGTTTGCTGCTTCCCTTTTTAATTTGTTCCATGCTAGTTGCTGAGGGTTTTTTAAAGCAGTGCCCAGTTTACTCTTTCCTAAAGACAGGCCCAGGGCTCCTTGTTCCAGCTCTGGCACAGAATTCACTATAACTTTGTTCCCCAAATCTCTACGGGTTTATAGTGGGGCTATAATAACCTACTTGATGATGAAATTTGTGATTACCTGCTCTGATTTTCGAGCTTTAATTTAAATAGAAATGCTAAAAATACCAACTTAAGCCAATCAAAAAAGTCATTATTGGCTATTTTTCACTTGGCCAGGTTTCACAGGAGAGCTGCAAGCCTGTGAGGCCAATGAAGTGCCTGGTGTTATCTAGCCCTAGGCACAGACTGATGTGTTTGCAGAGCCAGACTGAAAAAAACTCACGTGTAATAAAAAGAGAAGGCTGGAACTGGGTTGTGACCTTTATAGCCCATTGACAGCAAGCAATCGGGATGCAGAAGCACTACATGGAACTTGCTGGTTTTAACCTCATCAACTCTTGTTGCCCTCCAAACACTGCTCCAAGGTGGGGAAGCGATGGCAGATGCCAAGAATCTGGCCCAAGACTGTCTAGAAAGTGCATAGCAGGAAAAGGACTTAAATTTATTCTTCTTAAAATCAAGTCTGCAGCTGCTGGCCTTACTATTTTTTTTTTCCCATCATGAGCATAGCACAGAGAAACTCTGCCTGGCTCTGGTCCCCCTATAATCCCTTTGTCTGAAGGGAAACCATGTCATCAACCTTATGAATGTCCCTTAGCAACCGTTGCTTCCAAACTAAAGGCAGAAAAGCCTCAGACCTGGAACAGCCACAAGATGACTGCACTAGGAAATGAAATTCATAAACCTCTGAAGTGTTTAAGAAGCCTTTTCTAAACATGGCACAAAGAAAGAAAAAAGGAGATATCCAAAGAATTGGGAAGGGTGGTGCATTTTGAAATACTCCTTCTTAATTAAGAGAAAGCACACAAATACTGGCCACTTACCCTTAACAGCACCAGTTAACACTCTTAAGCCCAATATTTTGCCAAGTCAGGTACTGCTTCCTCATGTAAGGGATTTATTGCTCATTAAGAAAGCAAGTCTCAATGAAAACACAAAGTCTCATTTTTGTTAGTGAACACTACTCTCCAGCCAGATCTGCACCCAAATGCCTTTGAGTATTAATGAAGGAAGTTTCTGTGTCACTGATGAGATGGAGCCTTTTGGGAATCACAATGCAGCAAATGGTAAAGTAGTTTCAGTATTTCAAGTAAAGAAAGAGGATTCAGTTACTGCTCTAAGAGAAGGCCTGTTACCAGCAAAGTGAAATAAGATTAAGCAGGGGAAAATCTTCAAAGAGATCACAAGACCCAATCATGATTTGGAAGGCATCTGGGTGAGATGATCTAATGTAGCTTGTCCATGTCTGTGCTACACTTGACAGTATAAAGGCAGTGCATTCCCAGATAGGCAAGAGGGACATGTTCTTCAAATACTTACTATGTCACATATCAAGTTGCTTAGGACTAGGCCCACTGAGATGTTCAGTTCCAAACTGTGAACGTACAAAGTTTCTGGGTGATTCATTGCCTGACTCAGCAGTTCCTTGTACCAGCTGGTCCAGTTTTCAATGTGCACAGAAATCTCCTCACAAAAGCCAGGTGGGTCCTAGCAGTTCATACAAAATTTCTTGAAAAACTCATTCCTTTAGGCAGATTCAGAGCACCATGAGGACACAACCACACCAGACTTGTGATCCCACAGATGAAAGAGTATTTAATACCACAGAAAGTCCATGGAGCATGAAGCAATTTTAGTGAGAAACTAGAAGGTAATTTAAGGACATCAGAGATGAACGGTAGATTGAGACCAGATCTAAGGAAGAAATTTTTTACACTGAGGGTGATGAAAACCTGGTCCCGGTTGCCCAGAGGGGTGGTAGAAGTCCCATCCCTGGAAACATTCCAGGTGCATTTGGATGGGGATCTGAGTAATCCACTCCAGGTGAAGATGGCCTTGCTCACTGCAGGGGAGTTGAACTAGATGCCCTTGAAAGGTTTCTTTCAACCCAAACCATTCTATGATTCTATGAAAGTGCTGCAAGAGCCATCCAACAAGCACAATGTTGTCTTTATACACTTGTTGCTATAAGTTGTCTCTTCCTACCTATGGTCATTTCTGGCATGGGTTGGATCTCCCTTCCTCTGGGGAAGAAGAGTTAATATTCTGCTGTTGGGATGAGGCTTCCCAAGGAGCTCTTGGGAGGACTTCTTGAAGAAGCTTCACCACAGCTTTGACACAAGACATCCCCAAAATCATGATTCTCTGAGGTCGGCCAACTTTTTTTTTTGATGCATGGAGAAAAACAGGAGTTTCTCTGGCAAAACATCTAACACCTTTGTTAGATGCTCATCCCAGAAGCCCTGGTTCACTGAGACTTCAGGTAGAATCATCGTAGAATGAATCATAGAACGGTTTGCATCGGAAGGGACCTTAAAGATCATCTAGTTCAAACTCACCTGCCATGGGCAAGGGCACTTCCCACTAGATCAGGTTTCTCAGAGCCTCATTCAACCTGGCCTGGAAGGTTTCCAGGGATTGGACATTGACCATCTCCCTGGGCAACCTGTGCCAGTGTCTCACCACCCTCAGAGTGAAGAACATCTTCCTGATTTCTATGCTAAATCTCCCCTCTTCCAGTTTGAAGCCACTACTTCTCATCCTATCTCTGTAAGCCCTTGTAAAAACTCCCTCCCAGGACTGGATAGATCCAGTACACCACAATGCACCCCTTGGATAACTCACCACAGAGCAGCCACTGTGTACTTCAGGCAAATTTATTCAGGAAAATAACTACTTGGTCTGAGAGTAGAGTAGTTCAGTGCGTTTCTGCCCAGGTGATTAAAATGAGTCTTGATTCATGCTCCAGAAAGACTTGTAAAGGGAGGCAGTCGAGACTAGGCCTAGAACGTGATAATCCCCTCTGTGTTGAGGAGCAATTACTTCTTTTCCACTGCCCAAAGGATAGCTCATGGGCCAAGAACTTCTGTTACTGCTCTGGAGGCTCAGTGAGGAAGATTTCAATGGTGTCTTGAGCTGGGTGAAATACTAGCCCTGCCACTCAAGGGCACACGCTGCTTGGCTGCTTTCACATCTCATTCCTCATCTCAGTCCCTGGCTTCAGTTTAAAATCAATCAGCTTTATTAGTTTAGCTTCTGAGGGTGGGGAGTTAGGTGTTTTGGATAGTTTTTCTTCAAATTACATTGCAATCTCCTGGCTCCGCCAATGTGCTGCTTTGGAAGACTGTTCAGCTGGTACCCAAAATCAAAGGTGAAACTTAGAGGCAGGGCAATCCCCAGGAAATGAGCATCCATTGACTCTCCTGTGAACCAAGACAGCTGAAACTACATGTCTTTACAGGGAAAACTAATTTTATGTATATTTCTCCCTTCCATTTCTATGTGTGGTGTCCATGCTGTTTCAATTTCTGTGTGACAAAATGTATTATTGATAGGAACCAGACCTGTGGCTGCTTTAGTACTTAGATATCTAAATACTTGCCTGCAAGTACCATCTATCACTAAAACGAAAAACCATGTCACTTGCAATGTCCTTTGGGAAGGAGAAAACCACAATTCTTTCAAGATTTGCCAGTTACTTTACAAGTTAAGCCTGTCAGTTTAGCACTAAATCTTGGACTTAAAATGGTAAAATGAAAAAGAAAAAGAAAAAAAGTCCTTGTTTCAAAACTGGAAAATTGAGTTTGTCTGAAATATTTTATGCTTGTGTTTGGGACTCGTGATGATTGATTCATGGGTTTGGGAACTGTGTGTGCTGACAGCTCTGAGAGTCCTGCCTTCGCTTTGCAAGCACGGATTAGCTCTACTGTAAACAGGCTGAAAGGAAGAGATGGGTGAATAAACAACAGCATTCTCCAGCTTGCCATCACCTCCTGCCTTCAAGACATGGGCTCTTCAAGCAGCCTGCCTTCAGCTCCACCAGAGAGGTGAGGATTTCCCTACCCTATCTGCAGCCAGATGCAGAGATGGCTGGAGATGCCTGCAGCCACCCAGACCATCAACATCATGATAAGACCAGAAACTTGCATCATCTTCTTGAACAAGGCATGAGACCTTTACTGGAGGAGAGCTATAAAATCATAGAATCACAGAATGGTTTGCCTTGAAATAGACTTTTGAAGGTCATCTAGTCCAACCCTCCCCTGCAGGGAGCAGGGACATCTGCAACTAGAGCAGGTTGATCAGAGTTGTGGCCAAGTTCACCTGGAATCTTTCCAGGCATGGGGCATCTACCACTTTTCTCGGCAACGTGGGCCAGTGTCTCACTAACCTCAGTATAAAAGCAAAACATTTCTTCCTTAGATGGAGTCTGTCTAAATCGCCTCTTTTTTAGTTTAAAATTATCACCCCTTGTCCTGTCGCAGAAGGGCCTGCTGAAAAGGTTGTCCCCATCTTTCTGACAGGTGCCCTATAAGTACTGGAAGGCCATAAGAAGGTTCCCCTAGAGCCTGCCCTTCCCCAGGCTGAACAATCCCAGCTCTCTTAGCATGTCCTCACAACAGAGGGATTCCAGCCCTCACACCATTTTTGTGGCCTCTTCTGGACCTGCTCCAAGTTTTGGTTAGATCGAAGCATTTCAAGGCATAAAAGCTGGGGAAGGAAGGAAGATAGGAAAGATGTGATCTGGCTGCTGAAGAGATCCAGAGCATCTTTCTCACAGCACCTAGGAATTTGGAGGTCCCTGGGAGGGCTTGAGACACAGAGCAGTTTGCTGCAGCACTGAGGGCTGTGCCAGGCACTTTACAAACATCTGGAAAACAACCACACTGTAAATTTGCTGGACACAAACTCATCACTTTGGCCTTTCCTATGTGGTTATCCCATAGTGATCTACTGGCTGGCCTTCCTCCCTCCCACGCTGGGCATGTTTAGGACCATGAAACATAGAATCGCACTCACTTGGTTGGGTCAGAGCATCACTGGACAGTGAAGCAGTGACTGGTCCCCACGCAAAGAAGCATATTCAGAACTCCTTTGTCCCTTTCCTTTGCAAACACATTATCATACGTACCTTAAAAGCTCATCTAGACCTTTAAAGATGCATCTAGAGATGCCATCAACACAATATATTAAGAGACCGACTCAAGGATCTACTTAGATTTTCTGCAAATACCGCAAATCCGCAGGAGCTGCATCCCTCGTGGGTGGCATTCTCAAAGGGCTTCACTTTGATCCAAATGCTCTCTGCAAGTCAAGCAAACCCCGGATCTCTCATCCTGGTTATTTGCTGGAGACATCTTCACATAGTGAGGAAGAGGATCAAGCTGAGGAAAGGCAAAGGCTGTATTTACACTGCTCCCTATCAGGAGCAAGAAGACCACAGGATCTGAAGGGAGAGGGTAAAAAAATTCTCATTCACATTTAACAAAAAAAATTTTCTTTTTCCCTTGCACCTTGCCACAAGACAGCTTTCACAGAAATGTTAATTTTCAATTTCTTTTTTGTGATTTTACTGAAGAGCAGAGAAGCCCGACTTGTCATCAATAAAATCATAAAACCCTGCTAAGTCGGATAAAACAAAAATCCAACTAGAAAGAGTGAAAGTAAAGAAGGGATTGTTTCCCAGGGAAAGTCTAACACCATTTTATCTTCAGTTTCTAACAGAGAACAAATTCTACTTATTTTATTACTCTTAGCCGGTCTAATTGTCATTAAACCTTAATTGTCTCTCCATTTGCTTTGCAAAGTAAAGAAATAAGCAGCCCATGCTGGCCACTGGCTGCAATCATCTGCTCTTTTGTTATGCATTGTGTGCATATCTCCTTTCATCTTTGTATCAACTAGGAAGAAGAAGCTGCTGTGATCCTACTGCACCTGACAGCCTTACCATCCAAACAGCTTTACAGCCCCTTCAAAGGCTCAGGCTCCTCAGACAGAACCAAGAATGCTGGGTGGGGGCTATGGCTGAAGCTGTCTGAATCAGATACAGCCGTGGGAGCTCATTTGCCTGTTCTGCCACCCCTTTTGTCTTGTTGCCACGTTCATCAGGTGTTGCTCTTCTTTTTGTATCAGACCCTTTTGAAAAAAACATCAAAAAGCTCTATTAGGCACAAGAAAATGGATATTTGCTTAGGCTGTATTTATTCCCTCTTCCCCCCACTCAATCGGTTAACCCTTAAACCACAACAATAGGAGACACCTGTTGGAATGGGGCCAGAGGAAGCCACAGTAATGATGTGGGGGTTGGAACCCCTCTGCTGTGAGGACAGGCTGAGAGAGTTGGGAGTGTTCAGCCTGGAGAAAAGAAGGCTCCAGGGAGACCTTATTGTGACCTTCCAGTACTTATAGGGGTCTGTCATAAAGACGGGCACGGACTTTTTATCAGGGCTTGTTGTGACAGGATAATGGGTGATGGTTTTAAGGAGGGGAGATTTAGACTCAATCTAAGGAGGAAATGTTTTACACTGAGATTGGTGAGACACCGGCCCAAGTTGCCTGGAGAGGCAGTAGAAGCCCCATTCCTGGAATCATTCCAGGTGAGTTTGGATGGGGTTCTGAGCAGCCAGCTGTAGTTGCAGATGTCTCTGCTCCCTGCAGGGGCGGTTGGACTAGATGACCTTCAAAGGTCCCTTCCAAGCCAAACTGTTCTATGATTCTACGAATCTCCCTTTTGGGTCATTTAAACTCAGTGACTGCTTGATCAAGGTGCATAATGCGGAATACTGGAAGGCTAAGCCAAGAGGGAAATCTCACCATCCCTTGAAATAGGCTGGTGCTGGTCCAAGGTGGGATCCAGCACAGGATCCAGGAGCGCCCCCCCCCGGAAGGTACTTAGGGGCTCCAGGCAGCCTGCATCAGAGCCAAAGCTTGCCCTTCAGTCACCATGTTCCTTCCCTTTCCTCTCCCAAAATCTGTGCAAACACCATTTATAAAAACTGGGAGATTTTTCCCCAAAATTCTTTTCTTTTTGTTTAATTACTTTTCCTGGTCTCGGTGGGATTGATTCATCTGCTGGGTTTTTCATGCTGCAGGGGTTCAGCAGTGCCTCAGCTGCTTCTCCATGAACCTTCTTTACAAAGTGGCTTTGTGTCCATCCATCCATCCCTCCCCATGACGTGAGCATGTGTTCAGACTGAAGGAGTTGATTTCTGGGGCTGTGGTTTAGCTTTCTAATGATGCGTGAATGCTGGGGGCAATTTCTTGGTTTTATTTTTATAAATTGATGCTCTGTTTCCTTGTATTTCTAGTGGTGTGAGGTTTAGCACAATCATGACTCTGGGGATTTCAGGACTGTAAAAAAAAAAAAAAAGTAGAAATCAGAGTGTTCGTGATTTCTCTTAGCAGCATCCAGGGGATGGGAAGAAAATTCCTTCCCCAGCAAAGCAACAGCAATTCAAAACATAAGGGCTGAGCAAGTAAATTCATGGTGTTTCAAGAGCAATACCAGTAGCAAAGTCTACAGCTCTGTGGCAGCAAAAAAAGGCCTGAGAACAGCTGCACCATCTAAAACTCCAGGAAGGCCTTCACCACAACAGTGTTATCAGCTTCACTCTGAGCTGAAATTTGCTCAACACACCAGTTCTCCCAGCCCTGGTGTAATCCTGCACACATTTTGTACTGTTTAGGATGCACTGGCATCTGAAAAGGATTCACCTCACGCTTTTGTAGTTAGACATGTGCTTTAGTCCTCTCCAAAAAGGTTTTGTTTTTTTTCTTAAGGTATATAGAACCGTCATTCAGAATGATCAGGGGATGTAAATGCGAACTGAAGTGAAACTGATTCCTTCCTGATTTCCATATAGAATCATAGAATTATAGAATCGTTGAGGCTGGAATAGACCTCTGAGATCATATATGATATAGATCAATATGGACAAGATAGACAATATAGGTCTTGAAGTAAGTCTGCAATAGCAGACAATTGAATGCATCAGCATATCAGTAATTAGCAGAACGTATCAGCGTTTCTGCTTGTGATGTATAGGGGAGTCAGGATAGACCTTCCACTATCAGGGGGAGAATTAATTTCTGATCATGTCCAATGTAATACAGTTTATCAGATACGGTAAGGATTGGGGTTTTGGTTACCTTCACGCTTCAGAAGTGCAAGGAATGTCCGTGGGCTCCTTCACACTTCCCTTCATCTTGTAACTCCTAGAGACTCCTTCCTACCTGAGCACTGCAGCCATACAGAAGGTCCCTTTCTGCTGAGCTACTCTCCAGCCACTCCTCCCAAAGGCTGTAGTATTGCAGGGGATTGCTATGGCAAGTGCAGGCCTCAGCACTTGACCTTGTTGAAGCCCATATGATTGGTCTCAGCCCACCGATTCAGCCTGTCCAGGGCCCTCTGAAAAGCCTTCCTACCCTCAAGCAGATCAATACTCCCACCTAACTTGGTGTCATCTGCAAATTCACAGAGGGTACTCTCAATCCACAGTCTTTCCCTCATTCACCAAGCGGGTCACCCTGTCATAGAAGGAGATGAGGTTTGTTAAGCAGGACCTGTCCTTCATGAATCTGTTCTGACTGGGCCTGATTTCCTGGTTGTCCTGTAAATGACATGTTATGGCACTCAAGATTATTTGTTCCATGACCTTCCCTAGCACCAAGGTCAGGCTAACAGGTCTGTATGTCCCTGATCCTCCTTCTGGCCCTTCTTAGGGGCCAGATTTACTAGTCTTCAGTGTGTTGGGACCTCCCTCTTTATCCAGGGCTGCTGATAAATTATGAGGAGTGGTGTGGTGAGCACATCTGCCATATCCTTCAGCACGCTTGGGTGTAACCCATTTGGTCCCATAGACTTGTGTATGTAGACTTGAGCTGCTTCATTACGTGTCTCATCCCCTGCATGACCTTGTTGGAAGACCTCATAGCGGCCTTCCAGAACCTGAAGGCAACCCGCAAGAAAGCTGAGGAAGCACTGTTTACAAGGGCATGTAGTAATAGGATAAGAAGCAACGGTTTTAAACTAGAGAAGAGTAGATTTAGATTGGACATTAGGAAGTGCGTTATTATGAGGGTGGTGAAACACTGGAACAGGTTACTCACAGAAGTGGTAGAGGTCCCTATCCCTGGAACATTCAAGGTCAGGCTTGATGGGGCTCTGGGAAACTTGATCCAATGGAAGAAGTCCATGCTTACTGTACGGGTATTGGACTAGAAGGTCTTTAAAAGTCCCTTCCAATCTGAACCATTCTATGTTTCTATGATTCTATGACTTCTACTGGAAAAGTTACGCTGGAGGCATTACTTGTCCTCTCACATGTGGGGCCGATGGGTATTTTGTCAACATTTTCCTGGTCATATATGGTGGTGTAGCATCAGCTTCCCTCTTCCATGAGCCTCGTGACTTTGCTGGGCACTAACTCCCCTTGAAGGGTGAAAGGAGGACTTGCTGTCCCTGTCCATCATTGACTAAAGATAGCAGTGGAGAGGTCTGCTGTTGATCAGCTTTGCCCCACAAAATAACTGCAGCTAGGGTCAAGTGGTTTTGAAAACTGTGAAGACCATTGAGTCAGCCCTCTGAACAGGCAGCAGGCCTCCACAATCAGAAAACCACAGACAAAATCAAAGCAAACAAGATGCAGCCTTCTGACCAGGGGATGGAAGTATTTATGTAAAGCAATTTGAAGTTTCATCGAAATGGAGAAATTCAGATGACCATGGGGAGGTGGCTGGGAAGCAACTGGATGGTAGTTTTTGATGGCCTCCCTCTGTCCCCACCACTTGGCAACATCTCTGCTAACTTCAGTCACAGGACCCTGGTAGCATATCAGATCTAGGTTTGACCCAGACCAGTAGATTCAGAAGCCTTCTCTGAAGCCCTCTACACTTATAGGAAACACTTCTGACTTTTCCATAAGCAATGTGGCACAACACACACACAAACACACGAGAAATAAACCTTTTCTAGGGCATCAAAAGCATCTGCAGTGCTTCGTTAAGCACACTTTGGCCTGGGTCAAAGTCCTGGTGCTGCACAGGCACAGAGAGATTCACAGAGATGCCAAGAGACCAGCCAGGTCCCTTCTTGGCACCTAGGAAGGGATAACTCCACTGGAAAAGGGATGGGGATGCAAAACCTGTAGGGTCTTTCTCTGTACTACAAGGTCAGAGCTGAAGGGTCATAATCAGAGCTGCAATCATAATTAGTCACAGTGAGTACTGGGGCAAGAAACAACGCAAAAAGCTTGAATTGCTCTCTCTATTTCTAGGAAAAACTGTCAAGCTAGCCCTGCCCACCTGGCTTTGCATTCCCTCTCCTGCCTGACCGCATCCAGCTTTACCCCCAGGCCTCCATGCTATGGGCAGTCAAGACACAGGGTAAGGGGCTCAGGCTTGGGGAATTTGATGGTTGCAAGATTTTACCCAGCTGGTCGTGTTGCCGTGACAGAGGGCAGGCAAGCTATGTGTGGGCTGCAAGTTGGGCCGCGTCATTCCTCAAGACACCGCAATCTTCCTGATTGCATGACTTCATCGCAGTGCTGAAATCTGCACAATTTATGGGGATTAGCATGCTGCTGGCTCTTGTACAGAGTTTCTTTTCTTTTATATTCATTTCACATTTTACATGGCTTTTTGCATAACTTTTTTGAAATGAGTGGCTCTCTTTCTCATAATGCAATGCTTTATATTTTTGCAACATGGCCAAGTAGTCGTGGGTGAAACACTCCTCTCTGGAACAAAGGGAAAAAAATACATATCACACGATGGGCAAAGTCTCTGCAGCATGTTTGGGAACATCCTTTTGCCAGACACCAAGCAAGCTTTTCAGATACACTCGGTGAGCCATACACTAGCAACACACATACACAAGCTTGACTGTATCACAGAATTAGGGCATGGTGGGAGTTTGAAGAGACCTCTGGAGATCATCTAGTCAATACTTAGAGCAGGCTGCCCAGGATTATGTCCAGGTGGATTTGAAATCTTTCCAGAGAAGGAGACTCCACAAGCTCTCTGGGCAGCCTGGTCTAGGTTCTGGCACCCTCACAAGAAAGAATTTTCTCCTTATGTTCAGATGGAACCTCCTGGATTACAGTTTGTGTCCATTGACCCATGTTCTGCCACTGGGCATCACTGAAAAGGAGGAACTTCTTTACTTTGAGGGTGATGGAGCACTGGAACAGGCTGCTCAGAGAACTGGTGGAGTCTTTGTCTCTGGAGATACTCAAAATCAACCTGGACACATTCCTGTGCAACCTTCTCTAGGTGAATCTGCCTTGGCAGGAGGGTTGGACTAGGTGATCTCCAGAGGTCCCTTCCAACCCCCACCATTGCATGATTCTGTGGTTCTGTGAAAAGAAACTGGCTCCAATGACAAATGTGTCAGTGGGCTGTTACGTTTTCTTGCTCCTAACCTAGTAGGAGTTTGGCATCTCGCACATCATCGTTACATGTGGTTTCTTGTGCTTGGCTGAACTCTGAACACATCTGCTGAGTGTGCTGGGCATGGCTAGAGGACATGGCCTAGCAAAGTCCACCAGCATGCTCAGATGGAGAAGTATCATTCAGCAAGCACTGTTGGGGGAAGAAGTGGATCTCTATCCAGACACTGCCCAGTGACTTTTCAGAAACACCCACTTGCCACAGTTTTTTGTCTCTTAAAGGAGTAACTTAAGCATTGAGATGCTTCACCTTTGCTGCAAGGCCACCAAAAAGAAAAACTCCGATGCAGGAGGAATCTGAAAATGTAGTTCATAAATTGGCTGTAGCTGTGCAGTAGTTGCCAAGAGAGTGATTTTGGGTTGAGAACATCTGAATTCCACTCAATTCATCAAATCAGAGAATGATTTGGGTTGGAAAGGACCTTTAAAAGTCATCTAGTTCAGCATCCCAATTCCAGCCTAACACTCCAAGTCTGCATCGCTCACCTGAAAGAAAAAAAAAGGAAAATATCCAGAGATTTACAGAAATAATGAAGGTGAAGACATACAGGGCCTGGCACACCTCAGCTCATTCTTAGAGCAGCTCGCTGCATGGTTTCTGCTTGCTAGTTTGCATGGTCATTTACAACTTCCATGCTGTCTCAAAGTGTTCAAGAACATAAAATCCACAGAAAGCAGAAACTGTGGCTTTCTGCATAATATTAAACCTTTTTTTCATCCTGGAAAATACCTTGTCAATACATACATCTGATTCTGAATCTTGATTTCAATTCTAGGTCTACTAAGCCCATCTTGAGGCTTGAGTACAGCATCCCTAAGGACATCTGATCATTATGCTGCTACATGCAGCAAGAGACAGAAGTCATGCAAATCTACCCGTAAAGGAAGATGTTTGCCATGCACAGATACTTAGATCCTTTCTGCTCATAAAAAAAAGACAGCAACATGACAAATGAATGTTATCTCTAAGATTTTCCTCTCTTAACCATTCTACCTGTCTCCACTGAGAGGTCTATCCTGGGCCATCCAATCCTCTGCAGCAGTTACCATGTGACAGGCCTGCTGTCCACAAATAAGGTATTAAATGTTTTGGTTTGGTTTTGTTTTGGTTTTCGTTTTCTTTTTTTTTTTCTTTTTTTTTTTAATTTTACTTAGCTAATTGAAAGGCTCTCCACATGGATGAGATTAGCTTGTCAGGCAGGAATCCTCACTGTTCACTGAGTGGGAGACTTCCATGGATAGTTTTCATTAGACATAATGCAAGTCATATGTGGCAAAGGAGTACACTTCAGAAGAGCCTGGTAAGAGAGCACATGCAGCGAAAGAGAGGTAGGATACTTGAGTGAAGGCTGGCATTGGATGATCTTTAGGTTAAATAAAGTTTTTCTGACAGATATCCCACATCTAGGATACAAATGAGGAACTCAGCAGAACAACAATCATTTAATGTGCCCCTTGCACCTCCCTTCTCCCTTGATGCTCTGGTCAACAGATAATCGTTGTCTGCCACCTGAAGTTGATCATATCTAGAAGCTTAGACCATGGTGGCAGAAATTGTACAAACACAGCTATTGATCCCAGCCCCAGGGCATTCGTAGGCTGAGACATGTGGGGAGATGTAAGAAAAATGGTGGGGAAAAGGTGGCAAAAAGACAATGATTGCCAACAAAAACCCCAAAAGTAACAAATCCAGCTATCAGCAGCAGTGGTGTTAATTACACTTCACTGTTACCTTGCCAAGGGCCTGTTTTAAGGAGAAAATTTGGAGAACAGCAATTTTGATCACTGAAGGGCTACCCACCGGTGCAAGGAAATTCTAAAATGTCCTTTTTCCCTTCCACAAAACTTAGATTGAGTAGAATTAGTGACTTTAAGCCTTTAATTTTGGATTTCCAAGCTTCCACTGATCCCATCACAGGAACAGGCTCAAAAACATCTTCAGACTTACATGCAACAGCTGTACGTAGCCACAGCACATTTAGGGCACTTCTGCATAGTGGCCTAAAACGGGCAATATTTCCAAAGACCCACTCATCCATGGTATCAGATCCAAATGCAAGCAGGATTGTGAGTGACAAGCCTACTGAGGTGCACCCTCTCAGAACAGCTGAAGAAAACCAGGACACTCCTGGTTGTATATAATCATAAGAAAATATTAGGGAAGCCCCAGCTCTGAGGAGGACCCACATTATTGGGAGCTGTCCAGACACAGAACAAGAGTACTTTGAAGCTGCAAAGAGCTTCAATTCAAGATAAGAGACAAGACGTTTCCATTTGTAGAAAGAGAGTGAAAACAGATACATTAGGAGAGGGAAACCGCTGCAGAAACCTGGCAAGGAGTGGTTTGGAAAATCCCTCTCTGACTTGAACAGTAGTCACATAAAGGAGACAGGAGCAAAGCAAAAAATTTGCTTTGCTACCTCCTCATACTGCTTTGCTACCTCCTCATACTGCTTTGACCATGATACATCGTTCTCCTGAAGAGTCTCCTTGTCTGGTGTATGCACAGAGTCAAGCAGAGATGATGCACATGGCCCTTGTTTCAGCACACTGGAAAGCTCAAGCTCAACACAAATTGCTGGAGGACATTTTTGAGCAGGAGCTCTCACACACTCAAGTTTAGGAAAAAGAGAGAAGCAACTGTGGCATGGGCATCCTGTCCTAGAAGTCAGAGACACTATCTTATGCAATAACCTTGTTCTTCAGGCACAGCTAGTGGTCCATGACCTCTACTCCTGCCTATTCAATCCTACTGAGAACTACAGCTCCTGTTTTCTTGCCATTGCTCTAATTTGCAAGTTTGTCTTGAAGGCTGAAAGCAAATTCACAGCCTTCCTCTGTCTTACATTTGGCTTTGTCTCTGACCCATGAAAAGAGAAATGCTGTCCTTCTCATGACTCCTTGGTTAACCCCATCAAAGCCTTGCCATCTGACCCAATGCTCTTCTCTCTCCCAGATGCTGCCTATTGCTTATTCCTGTGCCTTCGTTTCTTCTCAACCACATCAAAGCAGCATAACCTCTACTGTTTTCTCTCAAATACTTTCTTCAGTCACCTCCCTGAGTCCTCTCCCAAGTCAGAACAAAAGGTAACCAACATGACATCTGCTGCTGGCATATACATTTCCCAAACTGCAAACACTTCCACGAAGTTCTAAGTTAAAGCCCTTCTAACGGCGTTGAAAACACATTTTCTTCCCTACAATAAATATAGTTTCTGAGGAAAAGGAGACTGCAGCCTGACTGTCAATGTAAGCTTTTTCCCCTGGGCAAATGCCTTTTTCCCAAGGGAAACCACAAAATAGAACTCTGGTGGAAAATCGGCATGTTGACAGTTTAATTAATTAATCCTGTCCTAGAACAAATTCTTGGTAAATGCTGTAATGAGCCAGCTAAGCATGTTCTCTACAGAGGAAACAATAAAAAAAAAAAAATTGCAAAACAGATTCTCTTGCAAAATCCTTGCCCGAGAACTCGAAACCTGCAATAATCTTTGGCTCACATCACAAGCAAAGGTACCTCTGGCTTTATCTTCCACCCAACACTTCCCTCATTGCCAAGTACTTTAAAAGCTCACAGAAATATGCTTCATGTATCTCCCAGACTCACTGCAGGTCAGGGGGACGTGGAGGGGAAGCAGGCTAGTGAAGCAATTAGGCCAGCAGACACCGAAATGTTATTTGCTCTGTGTACATAGAACACAGTCAAATTTCATCCCTGGAGCAAGACTCCCTCTGACAGGTTCTCCAGATGTTTGTATCTAAGAGTTCCCCAGTGGAGAAACCAGGTGTCCTACCTGAGTCCTACTATACTTTTAAAAACCAAGTATAAAACCAAACCAAGACAGCAAACCCCAGTTCACCAGTTCCACCTCATTGCCTGGGGAAAACGGCTTCAGCGTGTGCCACAGCTATGAAGCTGCCTGTTCCCAAGATCTCACAGCTCAGATCCTGTTCTAAGTGCCTTGCCCCAACACTCCTCTTTTTCAATAGCCAAAAAAAAAGGGATGTACCTATTTTTATTCACTTTAACATGCCTGAGCTTATGTTGACAGTTGCCTCGCTTGCTGTGGCCATTGGAACGGATTGGCAGAGCTGGGGCTGGAGGGTAAGAGTTGCACCAGATATATCAGAGAGCAAAACTGGAAACATATGGATGAAGCATGAGGAAAATGGGGATCAGTTTCATGTCTGTTCAAGCCTAACCCTTAGCCTCTGCTTTCATATCTCACAGTCCTTGCTCCAAAACACATTTCCAGCATCATTCTCCTTATCCTTGCACCAGACGGTTGTTCACTGTTACTCATCCCTTGTATTTCTCTGCTGAGACTGACCAGCTCATCCTTACAGAGTACTATAATCACTAGACAGACTGAAGAACTGCAAGGACGCAAGGAAAGCTCCTTCTGCAGTGCAGGATAAGTAGCTGTAGTATTTTCCTTCCTTTCTTTTTTTTTTTTTTTGCTTACAAAATGTCAAAAGTAGCTAGGGAGATGATGGAAGCAACATGTTGCATCATTGCATCCCACACATCCATCACTGATGGAAGCCAGATCTGGACAGTGTAAGTTAAACTCGTTGGACATACTAGCACTGATAATAATCTGACCTTGCACTTGGGTCACAGTAACTCCATGCAACACTCCAGGCTTTGGGAAGAGTGGCTGGAAAATGCCTGGTGGAAAAGGACCTGGAGGTGCTGATCAACAGCTGGTTGAAGGTTAGCCAGTGTGTGCCCAGGTGGCCAAGGTGGCCACCAGCATCCTGGTCTGTATCAGCACTAGTGTGGTCAGCAGGACTAAGGAAAGGATTGTCTCCCTGCATTTGTCACTGATGAGGCTACACCTTCAAATCCTGGGTTCATTTTTGGGCCGCTTACTCCAAGAAGGACATTCGGGGCTAGAGCATGTCCAGAGAAGGGCAACGAAACTGATGAAGGTCCAGAGCACAAGTCTTGTGAGGAGCGGCTGAGGGACCTGGGGTTGTTAAGCCTAGAGAAAAGGAGGTTCAGGGGAGACCTTCTGGCTCTCGACAACTCCCTGACAAGAGGATGGAGCCAGGTGAGGTTGGTCTGTTCTTTCAAGGAGCAAGTGATAGCACAAGAAGAAATGGCCTCTAGTTGTGCAAGGGGAAGTTTAGGCTGGACATTAGGAAGCATTTCTTCCCCCAAGATATTATCAAGGCCTGGTGCAGGCTGCCCAGGGCAGTTGTAGAGTCCCCATTCCTGGAGGGTTTTAAAAGCTGTATAGATGTAAAGTTGAGGGACATACTTCAGTGGTGACCTATGATGAGTGGTAAATCAAGCCCTACTTTACACAAACCAAGGTAATGCTCACATAAAACCAAAAGAGATTTACCTCTTTCCTGCTCTCTACTGCCTTTATGTTAGCTCCACTGGGATATTAAAAGCAAAATGCACCTTCAGGAATAAGTTAATAAAGCCCTTCACAGGTTCAGAAGACAATTACTTCTTGATATAATCAGTAGGGGAAAAAGTGTCCAAAACCTGCCCAAGCATCATCTGGTACCAGTCAAATATTCCTGCTGGACCAGCTAGTCTAAGCTTAAAACAAGAAGAGCAACACCGAATTCAGCATAACAGGTGGAGAGACACAACTGAGTGCAGATATGGTTTGTTGAATCTACATTGGTAGTGGTGCAAGAACTAGAGGAAAGCCAGCTTAGAGCCCTAGTCTTAACTTCCTGCAGGGAGCTGGAAACAGGCAGATGTACCCTTCTAAAAGTCAAACATCTCTTTAAATCCGAACTGGAATCTGCAACAGTGACTCACTCCTAGACTCTCTCGATGGACTCTTTCAACCACCACTTTCTAGGACTTGCTGGAACATTTTAAGGTGAAGCAAAACAGTAAGCACAACTTTAAAAGTCACACGAGACTGAGAGCCTGGAAATTTAGTGTTCCTAATGCATTTTTAATTTTTTCTTTACTTTTTCTTTTCTTTCAAAAAGGTTGAAGCAACCCAGCCGAACAGATCCCTCTCATGAGGTGACCCTGCTCCACTAGGTGCAAGTTAGTCACGTGAATAGGATCTTTAGCTGAATTGTCGTATCTTGGATATTAGCCTAAATTCGCACTGGCAAGTCTCTGAAAGAGCCCAGATCCCAAATCAGCATCATCGGACCATTGCCCCTACTTGGAGCTCATGTTCCTTTGTTCACATATAAGAAACAGGCCAATCTGGTCACACGATCAGGATGACACTATCTCTCCAGCTACAAGCTGTCTCCCACTGTTGACATTAGTCTCTTTCAAACCATAAACTTGAGGTTTACTACACAATTTCCTCTACCTTGGGCATTTACAGTGACAATAAAGTTGGTTACAAATGCAGAGTTGCAATTTGGTTTAAGAGAACATTTTAGGAATTGGTTGCAGGGTGGGAAAGAAGAAATGACATCAAGATTCCACAGATTTTCCTCTGGCTTCAAAAGATATATTATTATTCCCCCATTGCCTTAAGATTCCCCTTTTAAAATTCACTAAGATTTTGAGGCAGCTCCAATTGCAACAGTTCCATTATTTAGCTATTAAAAAGGTGCTTTTGGCAAGTAGCCACTGGTTAGAAAAAGTAAGAGAAGATATGACCCGGAAAATGTTAACAAACAACCCACCAGCCTGACATGTGAGAAGACAGCAAGTAAAGCCTCCAGTTTTCTGGTGTTTGGTCCTTCCATGGTCCATAATTTTTCCAGCAGAAGTCATGAAGAGCATGAGACCAATCAGGAAGCTCTAAAAAGCAAGAGATTTTCACTGGCAACAAGGAGAAACAGCTCTGCTATATGAAACACGCACAAAATTCTCCAAATCCCAGCCCCACTTGCCCAAATCCTATCCGATGGGTGGTCAGTTCCAGCTTTCCTTCTGCCTTTATGGGAAGATAACATGTGCATGTATGGTGAAGATGTGGTGCCCCTCCTACTACGATCTTGCCTCATCCTCTTCATAGGGTTCCTAATAGGTGTTATAGATCTAAAACTTCCCAAAATAAGGCTGGAAGCGCAGGACACATCTGCGCATTCTCCATGTCCTAAACACATAACTTGTTTTTTCATAGACGAATCTTACATTTCTTTCAGGGGGATGAAATAGGGAGCAGAGGTAGAGCAAAGAGATCAAGTCGTACATCAGCTATGAAGGCCCTGGGGTAGCTTCTTATCCTGAAGAGTAAAGTAAATCTAAGATAACTTGGTTTTACCCTTTTGTTTCTGTCATGTGCTGTTATCTTCAGCTTCAGAGTTTCTTGAGCAGTGAAAAGGAAATGTAAGGAGTCCATGTAAAAGTTATATAGAAGCAGAACTGGAAATAATGGAGCTCTAGTTTTTCAGTGCAAAGATGGGTCCAACCTGCATGTGAAAACTGTTTTCCTGAATCTTATGTGTGGAATTGCCACACAAGAATGAAAATCATTGCTGAAAGGTCAGAACAGCTCAACCTTCCTGTAAGAATCACCTTTCGCAATGGATCTACAAGTAGGTTAGTCACAGGACTTAGAATTAGGTCTTATGGGTCTAAGATGATATATTTGAGGACTATGATGGGGTGTAGTTCAAGCAACCATAACTGTACGAGCTGTAAAGCACTCTGGTTCAACCCCAGCTACAAGCCTGCAGCAAAGATGAAAAGCAGCTCCTGGCACAGGATATTCAGTGCTTTTGAAAAAATCTGTTGTCCACCTGACCACAGTACTACGAAAGTAGCATTTCAGTAAGGCTTCAAAGACCGTACTTACCACAAAGGCACCTCTTAAGATTCCTACTCTAGGCAACAGTCTCCTGCCCAAACCCAGGAAGATGTGGAAGAAGCCAGGATATCAGTTACAGTCAAAGCACTTCATAGGGTACCTCATTTCATACCTCTGTATGAACGTGAGGTGCATCATAGCACTTCATTTCATATTTTTAATTGGAGTAGGACTCCCATCATGCCTCTCTCATCTGTTCCTTTTTTTTCCACCTGCCTTTTATTTTACTTCTGGCTCTTTACAGCCTCCCTTTCCAGCTGTTTACTATTATCACCTACGATCCTAATCCCTCATTAAGTGCTCACATAATCACCCACTTATTTGGGAACCTGGATTTGTACCCTTTGATCCACAGGTTGTCCTTGTATTTCCTGATCTCAATTTGTTCCAGGGCATCCAATGGTTTCAAGCATCCCGGAGTCCTCATTTGCTTTAGCCTGTCCTCCTTTGCCACAACATGGGAATGAAGCAAATAATTAACACCAGAGCATGGGCTGCAGCTTATGTGACCAAGGAGTCATTCGAATTTGCTGAATCCTATCTCACATGTGATTGATGGGCTACAGCAGCAGTTCCACTCCAGTTGCTTGTCATCTTCTTACCACTTCAGCTGCGTCAATATTTTTGCTTTCAAATCTGCAGTCAAGAGCTTCACCCTTTGAGCAATACTCCCCCTCCTTTCTTTCCTCATGTTTAGCTCATTCAGTGTTAAAGTGCTCTAAGATGAACCTGAAAAACAACAAGGTATATGGCTTCCCACATCCAAATGAACCAATTTTAGTGCGATCCAGGAGCAACATGGGAATCCTGAGAATGGGAATTACCTTCCTTGCTGTAGAATCAATAGACTTCTGAGAGTCTTCTCCTGAGGTGATACATCCCTATGTCTTCACCTTCTGGATAAAACTCTCTCATATCCAAAATTGCCTCCCCAGAGAGGTATTTATACATTGGGAGTGAGTCAACACCTGCTGTTCTTCCAAGGAAAATCTGTTTTCCATCTGTCTTCCCATACCCTCTTCCTTTTCATAGAATAATAGAACTGTTTTGGTTGGAAAAGACCTTTCAGATCATCCAGTCCAACTGTTAACCCAGCACTGCCAGGTAACCACTAAACCATGTCCCTCAGCACCACATCTATACAACTTTCCAATTCCTCCAGGGATGGGGACTCCACCACTGCTCTGGGCAGCCTGGATCAGGCCTTTATGAGCTTTCAGTGAAAAAGTTTTTCTTAATGTCCAGCCTAGACCTCCCATGGCACAACTTGAGGCCATTTCCTCTTGTCCTGTCAGTTGTTCCTTGAGAGAACAGACCAACCTCACCTGGCTCCATCCTCTTGTCAGGGAGTTGTCAAGAGCCAGAAGGTCTCCCCTGAACCTCCTTTTCTCTAGGCTTAACAACCCCAGGTGCCTCAGATGCTCCTCACAGGCCTTGTGCTCTAGACCCTTCATCAGTTTCATTGCCCTTCTCTGGACATGCTCCAGCCCCTGAATGTCCTTCTTGGAGCAAGGGGCCCAAAACTGAAACCAGTATTCATCGTGTGCCCTCGCAAGCGCCCTATATAGAGGCATAATCACTTCCCTAGTCCTGCTGGCCACACTATCTCTGATACAAGCCATATTGCAGCTTCAGTCTAGAGTGGGCTCTCGCTGCTGGTTATATACGAAAGAATTAGTCAAGGGAACCATTTTTAAATAGCAGATCGAGATAGATAGAAATCCTTCAATGTGGCCTAAATTAGATGCCATCAGATAGCTTAAAAGGAAGCAAGGTTAACTAAACACCAGCTGTATTGTAAATCACAGTTAAAGACCAAGAAAGTTCTGAATTCAGGGAAGAGGTTTTTCAGAGATGGTCCTCACTGAGAATCTCCAAATATTTGAATTTTGCGACATGCAGATGTTTTTCTTTAAATGGGGAATTTTTATTATTCATGAATGCTGTTAACATTTTTGTATGATTAGATCAACAACACAATTGTGTTGTCTTCAGATCTGAGACAATGCAAAGTCATTTCAGTTTCAGCTGCTTTCCTGACAACTTGCTTCAAATCACCAATTTCTAAAGGAAACCAAACAGCATTTTGACTGCTTTGCGAGTAATTCATGATTCATCTGATTCAGCCCCATGTCCAGTTCCTTAAGCTACTGGGATACATTCCACCTCTTGAGAAATAGATGTGTCATTTCTCCTTTAAAAGGATATGAATTTGCTCAACTCACTAGAATCACATCTTCTCCTGTAAGTTACTACAATGCAGCAATTAAGGTAGTTCAGTTCAGGTTTGGATTAATGGGGGAGGAGTTGGGAAACAAAGTAGAAGTCTTCTGCACTACCTTTAAGCACAGCTTCTCCGAGACATGGAGGATTGTGAAAGCTCAACATAGAAGAGGAAAACATGCAGGAAATTTTCATTTGCAAAATTCTACCTCTAGCTGAGGCTTGGGTGTGAAGCACAGGTCAGAACAATCCCAGTGTTGGCTGGACCTCTTCTGTTACACAAGTCTACCAGACAGCCTGAGTCATTGTTCTCTTCCAGCAACTGTAATGGTGATTCAAACCCACCCTGCAAAGAGCATTTTCTGTACCATCTCCTCAGGAGATCATCCATCCCATGGGCTGTGGTTAGAACCTGCAGCTTGGAAACTCAGCCAAGGCTGCAAACCCAGAGCAACCTCACACCATCCTAGCACCCCATTCGAGGTATCGTCCACTGTCTTCCTTCTTAAAAAGAACTTCATTAGGTGGTTCAGAGTTGGCTGTTTCCAAAACAAGGGGTGGGTACTGTTTTAAAACCGCTGCAGCAGGGCACAGCAGGCATGGAATTGCTCATGGGGCAGCAGTGGAGCTCAGTGTGGGTATTCATGTGAGCTAGCTCCAATCCTACCATCTTTTAATTCTTTACTGGGGAAACAGCTGCAAAAATATGTTCATGGTCCTTGAACAAGAGCTGTGTACACCACAGGGAAACTAAAGCAGGTCCTTCCCCTGTCAGCTTTAGTCTCATGACATAAATTCTCTAATTTTCAAGTCAAAATCCTTTGTGGACAGACAAGATCAGGTGTTTTCAAAGAAGGAAGAGACTGAAGCTATTAAGAGAGAAAAAAAAGCCTCCTGTTCTTTTTCTGGTTTGCTTTGCAGGATACCTCCAAGCGTGGTGAAGGTCAGAAAGGGAAAAGGGTGAAGTTACACCAAAAATATTCCTTACACCAGCTGCCGTGACATTCTGCACAACTATGGCAGAAACACCTGGAGGACACCTAACACGCTGTTAGCAAATTACATTTTGCTGAGGCTTTATTCTCTCCAGCAGTGTATGAACACAAAAGGACCCAACTTGATTAAGATACATAATCAAAGACATTCTGACACAAAAGCAACAACAACAACAACAAAAAAGATACAGAGTAGGAATATTTGTCACAGAGAAATAGGGAGAGAGACAAAAGGAAACGCTATCTGACCATGAACATCATCAGCTGAGAAGCCAGAGAGGAGTCACAGGAGACTTATGCTGGTTTCATGATTCTGGTATGCCCTCGAGTTTGTCTCTGAGGAGCCACTCCAATGCAATCCTTTACCTCAGTCCATGTGTGGATCTGGGCCTTAGTTGCTCTGGTTCCTGCCTAACGCACACATACTTCAGCACAACACTAAATTGAGACCACGCCGATGAACACAATTGAACCCGAGTCCCAGTCTGCAATAAGATAGACCTCTAGAAACCTCTAGTTAATGACCTCAACCCTTTTTTGCTTCAGACACCACACACCATGAACAAAGAGATATGGACAGGTCTCACTGTTATTCTGAAACCAGAAACCAAAGTTCAGGTGGAATTTCCCAGCCAGTAACTTGACTTTCCAGTCCTCCATGACTTCCCATGCAGGTTGCACTCTCATGGCTTGCTTATCTCGACCAAAACTTGCTCTCACGGTGCTGGTACTGGACTCTGTAGTGAGTTGTCATCTCTAATATGAATTCCTAAACAGAGTCATGAATGAACATTGTATTAAATCCATCCTCTCAGAAGAAAACAAAATTTGCTTTCTATCACACTATAACAAACACAGGTGGGCTCACTGGGGAATGCACCTCTGGGGATTTCCAGAGAGGATGCTACAGGAGATGCTCAGAGCTCAACAGAATCAAGCCTTTGGTTTCAGCAGAGGTCAGATGCCACCATATTTCAAAGCTACCTGCAAAAGTAAAATCAGTGCAGCAGAAAAATCTATGAACTTTGAGTGATTTGGGAGCGGAGATGATCAGGGGTCCACTTTGAGGAAGCTGCATGCAAGAGCATCCTCAAAGTCACACGCCACCAAGGTGACCTGCACAGTTTCACCTCGCACCACCCTGAGCAACCCCATGCATGAAACACATGCTGTTCATCTGCTTTGCAGGCATGTTTATATCCCATGGTGTCTAAAAGCTGCGTAGGTGGGAGAGTCAGGAGCTCAGAAGCTGGAAAAGCCTGATCCAAGATTATCTGGGCAACCATAAGTCAGCTCCCTATGCAGTCTTTTTGGGAAATGCAGGGAGTCAGGTTACCAAAGGCTTTATCAAAGAACACGTGCGAGATTACAGTGGCAACTATAAATCTGGTATTTCCTAACGTGTGAGCACTTGACTTCACCTACAAAAATTCAAACCGTTTCCTGAGTTTCCTTTGGGGTGGAGGGAGCAGAATTTAATAAGTAAAAGCCACAGTGTGATAGAAGCTCATCTCACTGGCAATACATGAACTCCAATTTGCCTCTACTGGCACCCTTCATCGTACTTTCTCTATGGGATGCAACTGCTGTTGCCCAGGGGAGGCAGGATGCTGTGTTCCGGTCCTTTGTTGTAGTCCAGTCCCAGAAAAATAGACCCCAGAGGAGACAGATGTCCCCCACAAGGGACCAAAGTCAAGTGCCTTCCACACCTCCAAACCTACTCTTCCTAAAACATGTGTTGTGCATTTCTAAGGGCAGAACCATGCCAATATGGAGTTATTTCCACAGGCTTTAAAAACCCTTTTGAGTGCTGTAAAGTAGATGTGGGAAATGGCAGGGTTTGAAGATGACTAAGTGGTGCTGAACACCACTTATGGGATGAGGAGAGAATATTTCTCAAAGCCCAAAGTCATACCTCTGCTGTACAGACAAAACTGTCTGTCCTGGTCATTGCTTCTTGCCACTGGGCAGCCCTCTCTTTGGGGACAGACTCTTATCCATATACATAGGCTGTTGCTCTCTATAATATCAAACCTCTCACATACAACGTTCAGCTTAACAACTCCAACAGCCTGGAAATAATGAAAAAACCCCAGCCCCTCCATTTGAATAAAAAAATACCATAACAAAACACGCACATAGCCCAGCAGTGGCTGCCGTCTCCAGATGACCATTTTTATATGCTTTACCACAGCTTCTTCCTCTTCTGTCCCTGTTCCAAGAGCTGCGGGCTGGGACAGACCAGATCCATCTTCACAGGGCATGGTTCTTACTTCCTAGGCACAGTCTGTAGTAATTTGTTCCTTTACAGTCTGGCTGTTCCAAAAAGTCCCAATTAGACATCCAGGGAAGGAAAGAATGGCAGGACTGCTACCTCCAAGGAAGCTCTGAGCAGAGCTGCAAGGGGAGAAATGCTTCTGAGGGTGGTAGGGATTTGATTTTTAAGTGACCAGGGCTGTTTTAGAAGAATGCTTTTGGGGCTTTCACACCTACTCCCTCATGCCAGTTACACTACTCTAATTTTTTTTCCTGTAAAGCCACTGATAACAGGCACCTTCTGTGAGCCTGGCTCTGTCTCTATGTCGTTGGCATCACCTCCAACTCACTGAGTGTCTAGGACCTGCTACACTTAGTGTTTTCTTGCTCACACTCCCAGATAAAACTGGTCATAAACCCTTTTCCTCAGAACAAGTATTTGCTGGGGTAGTGAAATGAAGGTTTCCTAATGCATCTATTTGCAGAGCGTCACAGAGTCAATTCCTTCCCGTCAGCACTCATCACACCACTTCAGACCTTGCCAGCTCCTCCTCTCCCTCATTCCCCAGAGATGTGTAATCTTCTTTGTGATCATCTGAGGAACCTGAAGATATACAAGTCCATGGGAGCTGATGAGATGCATCCCAGAGTCTTGAGGGAATTAGCTGATGTAGTTGCCAGGCCACTCTCTATGATATTTGAAAGGTCATGGTGGTCAGGTGAAGTCCCTGGTGACTGGAAGAAAGGAAACATGCTCATTTTTAGAAAGGGTAGAATGGAGGACCCTGGGAACTACTGACAAGTCAGCCTCACCTCCGTGCCTGGGAAGATCATGGAACAGATCCTCCTAAAAGACATGCTAAGGCACATGGAAGACAGGGAGGTGATTGAAGACAGCCAGCATGGCTTCACTAGGGGCAAATGCTGCCTGACCAACCTAGTGGCTTTCTATGACCAAGTAACTATGTCAGTGGACAAGGAATGACCTATGGATGTGATCTATCTGGACTTCTGCAAGGCCTTTGACATGGTCCCCCAAAAAATCCTACTCACCAACTTAGAGAGATACAGATTTGATGGGTGGACTGTTTAGTGGATAAGGCATTGGCTGGATGATCGCAAGCAGAGGGTAGTGGTCAATGGCTCGAAGTCCAGATGGAGAGCAGTGACAAGTGGTGTCCCTCAGGGGTCCGTACTGGGACCTGTACTGTTTAATAATTTTATCAATGATATAGATAGTGGGATTGAGTGCGCCATCAACAAATGTGCAGATGACACTAAGCTGAGTGGTGCTGTCGATATGCCAGAGGGATGGGACGTCATCCAGAAGGATCTGGACAAGCTGGAGAGGTGGGCCCAGGTGAACCTCATGAGGTTCAACAAGACTAAGTGCAGGGTCCTGCACTTGGGCTGGAGCAATCCACATCATCAATACAGGCTGGGGGATGAGGTGATAGAAAACAGCCCTGCAGAAAAGGACTTAGGAGTGCTGGTGGATGAGAAGCTGGACATGAGCAGACAGTGTGAACTTGCAGCCCAGAAGGGGAGTTGCACCCTGGGCCTCATCAAAAGAATCATGGCCAGCAGATCAAGAGAGATGATTCTGTCATTCTACTCTGCTTTGGTCAGACCTCACCTGGAGTACTGTGTCCAGCTTTGGAGCCCTCAACCCAAGAATGGCATGGACCTGATAGAACGAGTCCAGAGGATGGCCACAGAAAATGATCAGCAGGTTGGAAAACCTCTCCTACAAAGACAGACTGAGGGAACTGGGGTTGTTCAGCCTGGAGAAGAGAAAGCTCCGGGGTGACCTAACAGCGACCTTCCAGTACCTAAAGGGGGGCCTATAGGAAGGCTGGAGAGGGACTGTTTACAAAGGCCTGTAGTGACAGGATGAGGGGCAATGGTTTTAATTAGAGAAAGGTAGATTTAGGCTGGATGTTAGGAACTAGTTCTTTACCATGAGGGTAGTGAAACGCTGGAACAGGTTGCCCAGGAAGGTAGTTGAGGCCCCATCCCATCCCTGGAGATATTCAAGGTGAGGATCAACAAGGCTCTGAGCAACCTGCTCTAGTTGAGGATATCCCTGATCACTGCAGGGGGGTTGGACTAGATGACCTTCAGAGGTCGCTTCCAAACTAAACAGTTCTATGATTCTGCCTGCAAAGTGCTCCTAAGCAAAGGAGTCTGTGGGCAGCAGACGATCAATTGACTTTTAGAAGAGAAATAGTCACAGAATCATAGAATCATTCTGGTTGGAAGAGACCTTTNATGAGGTGATAGAAAACAGCCCTGCAGAAAAGGACTTAGGAGTGCTGGTGGATGAGAAGCTGGACATGAGCAGACAGTGTGAACTTGCAGCCCAGAAGGGGAGTTGCACCCTGGGCCTCATCAAAAGAATCATGGCCAGCAGATCAAGAGAGATGATTCTGTCATTCTACTCTGCTTTGGTCAGACCTCACCTGGAGTACTGTGTCCAGCTTTGGAGCCCTCAACCCAAGAATGGCATGGACCTGATAGAACGAGTCCAGAGGATGGCCACAGAAAATGATCAGCAGGTTGGAAAACCTCTCCTACAAAGACAGACTGAGGGAACTGGGGTTGTTCAGCCTGGAGAAGAGAAAGCTCCGGGGTGACCTAACAGCGACCTTCCAGTACCTAAAGGGGGGCCTATAGGAAGGCTGGAGAGGGACTGTTTACAAAGGCCTGTAGTGACAGGATGAGGGGCAATGGTTTTAATTAGAGAAAGGTAGATTTAGGCTGGATGTTAGGAACTAGTTCTTTACCATGAGGGTAGTGAAACGCTGGAACAGGTTGCCCAGGAAGGTAGTTGAGGCCCCATCCCATCCCTGGAGATATTCAAGGTGAGGATCAACAAGGCTCTGAGCAACCTGCTCTAGTTGAGGATATCCCTGATCACTGCAGGGGGGTTGGACTAGATGACCTTCAGAGGTCGCTTCCAAACTAAACAGTTCTATGATTCTGCCTGCAAAGTGCTCCTAAGCAAAGGAGTCTGTGGGCAGCAGACGATCAATTGACTTTTAGAAGAGAAATAGTCACAGAATCATAGAATCATTCTGGTTGGAAGAGACCTTTAAGATCATCAAGTCCAAGCATTAACCCAGCACTGTCAGGTCACCACTAAACTATGTCCCTCAGCACCACGTCTTCATGGCTTTTAAACCCTTCCAGGCATAGGAACTCCATATATGTCACTCCTCCGACTGGGACATGCCCAAGGGAGCTGGTGGCAGGGCTTTAGGCTAGAAGACCTGGCATCAGATTTCATGGAAACTAACTACAGTGGTCATTCCTGCTTTGAGCAGGGGGAGGATGGGACACAATGGTTTATTCTCTGCCATGGGGTGGGTCAGGGTTGTCATCTCCCCATCACATTGGGGTACAAATGGAGAGCTGAGTGGATAAATATTTTGGATCCCGTGGGACCGCTTTTTCCCAACCCCTTGACCTTAATGAGCTCCTACAAGTCTCTGTTCAAACTGGCTCCGTGTTTCAAATGAACTGCTTCCCTTGTGCATGATCCTTTCTGATTGAACTGCTTCAGACTGTACACACAGAAAAAAACCCAAGACTGTAAAGGAAAGAGCTGGGCACACCAAACTGCGCAAGAGGGAAAGAGCTGGCTGAAACACCATCTCAGCCTTTAATGGCTAAATATGCACACTCCTTTTCTCCTCCCATGCAACAATTACTACAAAGTGCGGAAACCTAAGGCAAATAATTGCTCAGTTTGCAACAATTTTTTGTGAGATTTGGGCTCCTCCCTTCTCGGCTTCCTTTGAACACTCACCCTTGCAGTTGGCCCCTGACTCTGGAGAGCTGCTCTATGTCTCCTCTCCCCTCTCGCCCCTTCACTGCAGCCTGGGGCTGCTGCTCTCCATCACAGGTGAGAGGCCGTGTGAGCAACGGGAAGCAAGCTCGGGAGAATTATTTTTAAACCCATTAAGGGAGTCACCTAGAGTTTTATGGTGCTTTGGTTTTAAAGCTTAGGAAAGCCTGCATTTGATGTGGAATATACAGCCTGCAGGCATCGTTTCACAGAGCGTTCACCTTTTACCCCACACTGTCATGCCCATTGCCAGTTATCTTGCTTTGCTTTGATGTCTCCCGTGCTAACACCAACAATACTGGTGGAAGAAATCTCAAGAGATATTCCATTATGAAAACAAGACCCAGAGACACAGCTGATGTCTTAAGATCATAAACATCTTAAGGCGAGCACGGAAGTTTTACAACTTCAAGGGTTCTTTGGCTTTTCTACTTTTCAACTCACCAGTTTTGCCCGGAAGCAATTTACAGCAATGCTAATTGTATGTTTTCCCTGAGCTGTGCAAAGTTACAGGCCAATTATTTCTCCTCCACCCCTGTGATGCATGTGGATTACTGAAAAAAAGTACGAAGAAGCCAAATCCTTTTAACCAAGTAACAAATCAGCATAATTCCTTAAAAACAATGAAAAAAAAAATTTAAAAATCCAAATATAAACAAGGAAATGCAGAGTAGAAGCAGTTTTATGCTGTCACAGGTTTCAGCTGAAAGGTATGTTGATGTCAAAGACTTCTGGAGATGAAGAGGCATGAGGGCACGTTGCAGTAAAGGTACATTTGTATTCTCTGTGTTACTAAAAATACAAAGTACCTGCACACAAACTAGCTGTTGGAGAAACAGCGCAACTTGTTCCCCTCTCTGCAGCCTCCTGTTTCAGAGCGTATTGAGTCTGCTGCCTCTATAATCCCAAAGTGTCAATATCCTTATGATTTAACTTCCAGTTTCTAAAATACATTTCTTTTGAGTAAAAAGAACACAATTTTACTCACATCAAAAGTTAGGAAAGTCTGCATTTTTCCCATCTTAGAATTCTTTGGGACACAAAAGATGGTCTCAGCTTCAGAGAAGGTCCAGTTTGTAAAATGCAGGTGTACTTGCAGAATTAGCCAGGATACCCACCTCATTTCAAAGCCTCAGGTTTGAGAAAGACAATTCTGAGCTTCTACACAAAACTAGGAAGGCAGCTCCTTACTTGAGGAAGAAATCCAGGTCTGCTTTAAGAGAAGAATCAGAATTTTAATCATTCCATCTAAATGATGGAGAAGGGAGAGATAAGCGAGAGAAGAACATCTTCTAGGTCCAGCATAGGGTCTGTGAACCAGTGTCTCCCAAATCTGTTTCCTGTAACACTAAGCATCCTGAACTACTCTGACGTGCTGCCAAAGTGAGTTTATTGGACTTTTGTGACTGGCATAGAAATATGGTCCAAATTGTCCTAGGGTCACTCAGCACATGGTTTTTGCACGGTTGGCTGATCTAGAAACCAAGGAAAGCAGATGACATGTGCAGCTGTGGTGTTGTAGTTTACCCTCAACTGGCAAGCCTCTTTCCCACATTGTCTCCAAACATTCCCAATTCCCATCACACCGCACAATTACCTATGGAATAGAAAAAAAACATGCAATGCCCTGTTGCCACTAGAGACACAGGCTGTTTACTGGAAAGCAGTCCCATCGGAAGCAAACAGCATATAGTTGTAGTCATGGGTAAATAAACTGCCCACAACAGTGCTAAAGAAGAATGATATTAGAATATAATACAAATATTATAGGTAGCATGTTCTGTATTAATTAATACGGTATATAGCTAACACGAACCAAACAACCTGTCCCTTCCTCAAACCCATACCCTGGCTACAGCCTCCTGTGCATTAACAAGCTCCAATCCAGAAGCCAAAACAATAAGCCATCCCCCAGACACACACAATTTCAATGATCAAGGCTCACCATCAAATTCTTCAAGGTTTTCCTTATAGAGGAGAAAGATTTGAAGACAAGAGGGTGCTAAAGCCACTCAGCTATGACAGGGCAACCCATCCTATTTCCACCGAGCCCACAGTCACCAACAGCTTCCGAGCTCAAACTTACAAAGATGTCAGCCTCTTTACGTCAAAAAAGAAACCCTTTTGATCCCAGGGATGTATTTTCTGTCACCTTCTCCTTCCCAAGGAAGGCAAACACACAGGTTTTGCACTAGTATAGTGTATAACATGCACCCAATGCAGCTGGGCTCTAACACCAGAGATGATATACAAAAGAAGGGGCAACCAGTGCTAATAAAGCTGTGCAAAGATCTAACAGCATAGAGGGTGCTCTCAAAAGGTCAAGGCTGAAAATCCTATGCTGTTAAAAAACAGCATCAGGAAAAGAAGAAAGACCCAAACAATAAAAACTTCAGCACTTGGCTGATGGCAAGTCTGTTATCAGACCTCTTAGAAGTCACACTTGTGTCACAATACCAAATAGTGCCATCGAGACACAGCTTCTTGGTGCATTGCAATGCTCTTGTTGGCTATCACGTGGGCCCCAGTAGAAGAAAGACCAAAAGAAGACATCTCTTGAAGGCCAAGGGAAGAGGTTGTGTCCATCTTTTCCCCCCACCAGCATTTCCACCAGGAGAGCCTCTCCAGGTGAGAAATCAAATTCTCCATCTACATCAGTGCAACCCTGTTGAATCAAGTGATGCTATGGCAATGTGCATCTCACACCCTGATAATTCCTTTGCATTTTCATTAGGATTACAGATCAGTTGCTTCTCCACTATGAGAAGTGTTACAAAAAGCAGGAGCCAGCCAGGTTCAGAGAAATGATTTGTAGGTGAAAAGCTCCTTAACCTACTTCGAAAATTCACCAGCCCTGAACCGCATCATCTGAGATACAACATTTATGTGCAGCTTGTAGATCACAATAAAAGCAAGTAAGCCAAAGACCTATCAGTTCTTTTATGTGCATTTGGCAAGGTTACAAGACAATTTCCCTGGGGCCTTTTACTTTCCTTCAAATTCCAACGGCCATGTTTAAAAGTGAATTGGCAGATGCAATTTTTTTATTGTAGAGAAATTTGTTTTGCTTCAACAACAGGCAAACATCTTTGGTCATAAACAATGAAAGGGAGGGTACATTTCCACTGAAGCCAATCTTAGTCGGCTAGCGATATCTTCATGCAGAGAGAAAAGTTGGATGGTGTGGTGAACTATAAAGAAGTTCTGCAGAATGCTGAATAACAGGTTTTGTCCGGAAACCCAAAAGTACAGGCACTTTTGGAAGGCTGTGGAATGTGTTACAAGTTGTAATCCTCCCAGCAGAACCTCAAAAGCCTTGGCTTGTTCTGCTCTTTTAAATTCAGGACTTGACAGCTATTTAACCAGAACCACAAGTGTTAGAGGTGGAAAAGGCCTTGGGATTATCTAATCTATTCCATGACCTGAGCAGAGAATAGTAACACTAAAACGGTGCTGCAAAAGCTATCTAAAAAATGCCTGCAGAATAAAAAATCAGCAAAACCAGTGCTGGAAGTCCAAGGAAGCATATTCCTCCTGTCTTGCAACTCATTAATTAATCTTTTAGCATGACTAGCTGCTGTAGTATTGCTCTTGACTAGAAGGATGATGGCATTGTAATCTGTGCTGCTTTTGAGGCTGCCAGTGAATGCCCACACATGAAGAATTAATCTTTCCAAGTGGTGTTAACCCGCTCAGTGGGTTCCCAGCTGGGGGAAAAAGGCAATGGCATTCATCCACTACCAAAACACGCATCCTTTATACTTTTATAGCAATGTTGCTTTGAGTCTTGAGAAACGAACTCTCTATAAATCACATCATAAAATATATCTAGGCTGATGGTTTACAGGAAAGCTCAGCAATGTCACGTTTGGTTTTTTTGTTTGTTTGTTTTTAAATTTAGGTTGGAGTTTTTTGTGTTTGGGTTGTTTTTTTTTTGGATAATCCATCTTAAAAAAAACCCAAACAGTTTTCTTCTGATGCTGGAGGTAAGACAGTTTATTGTGTGTGGAATAAAAGCCTTGCTCACAGTTTAAGTATTTGAAGGTCTATCAGCCACTGGCAACTGAATTCCACCATCACCCCCTCCTTGTTTTATTGGTATTAATATTTGTGCTTTGCAGGTTTGCTGTAAAATAGATGGTGGTTCGCTGAACTTTTCACCCTTCTTCTTCCACAGGGTTGGGAGCTTGCAGGGGAATAGCTCAGTGGGTTTACTTGTGCACTGGTTAAGAAGAGAAGGTGATCTAGGTCTTGAGCCATGACTACCTGAGTCTTCTGAATGATGCTTTAAGATCGCAGCTTCTTTCTTTGGTGGGGCAGGTAGAAGGAGGAAGAAAGTCAGGCAGAAGCCCAACCCTGATAGACCTGAATGAATGCTCTAAGGGAATAAAACATGGAGAAAAATCTCTCCAAACACCCATCTTTAATGACAGTGTCCCTCTCTCAGCTTACATAAAGACCTCTTCAGAAGAATCATGCTGGGACCACAGCTAAGGAAAGCTGTAAAATGAGATAATAGCAACAGGAAATAGAGTGAAATCAAGTAAAGATTCATACACAGTTAGAAATCCATTCAATGCTGGGCTGCCCTCAGCAAAAGGTCACTGAAACTGAGAGACAAAGGAAGACCATGCCACTCTGGTTGCCACCAGCTTTACAAAGTCTCTCCAGTGTCCTCCTTCTTGGATACACAAGCTGATAAAATCTCATCTCATGTTTGATCCATGTAGGTTCTTGGTGACCTGAAGCAGATTTTTTTTTCCAATGTAGGATCTCCTGTCCTCACAGATGACTTTGATGCCAGGGGTTGAAGGTCCTTCATCTGCACAGTAACCTTCCCATCCACCAGAGTAACATGCACATCAAAGCAAGAGCAGAAGTCTGCATCTTTGGCACATGAGACATTTAATTCTGGTCCTACTCTTGAGTCCCAGGTTAAAATCCAAGGTCTTCTGCAGCCATCTACATCGGACTACAAGAAAATTTGGGTTTTCCCTGTATTAGGCCTCTCTGATGAGAACATTGTTACCTCAGCACAACATCAGCTTCGGCACAAATCTCCGGAAAGGACTCAATGCCTTTCCTTGGATATCTCACTGGCTTCTACCAATGTCTTTTTGGGAACAGGAGACTTAACTCCACCCTGGAAGCCCAATAAGGTAGAATCAAACTCATTTTCTGGGTCACTCCCATTCCTCAGATCTTCAAATGGGGAGTGAAGCTTTGCTTTCAAAGCAGTTTTGGGTATGGTGAAACATGCTTGTCAGGTGATGAGGGGGCGGGGGGGCTATCTTGAGACCGTACATTGCAGCAAAAATCACCCCATCACAGAAGTGGCCTGAAATGTGGACCTAGAGGCTTCAGCTTTAACATCTGCTCTAAATACACAGTGAACCAATGCTTTCACACGCAGAAAATCTGCAAGCAGATGGCTACTACATCTAGAGCGTTCAGCAGTCCTTCCTCCAGCCTCAACTTTGCGTGCCACTGTCCTTATCGAAAGGAATAATGACACATCCCCAGCTGGAACACAGGCTGTGTTGGCATTCAGCAGCCCAGATGCTTTGCTGAATTTTCCCCATCACTCCACTGTGCAAGACTGCGCTGGGAAGATCAGGAGCAGATTTCTACCGAGATTTCTGGCACTCCTCCTTCCAACCATGGCCGGCAACTCTGAGAGAAATGCCTCTCTTTTATGGTTTGGCACTTCCATTGTTGGCAGGAGGGAGGATGGAGGAAAACAAACCTGAGGCTCCCAGAAACTCCATAAACAAACAAAGACTTATTTTCAGCATGGTTCTGAAGAGAGCCAGAGATCTGAGGAGCAAAAGAAGGAGGGAGGACTGTAGCCTCTATGTTGGTGAGTGTTTCTCCCGAACACAGAGCAAAACTAAGCCTGCCCCTCACCTGCACATTGCACCATCGAGCTTAGGTGCTCTAACTTTGAGGGAGAGATCCCTTGCAAAGGGCACCAAATCTGCTTTCTTCATGTTCTGCCTTGCCTGAGGGCATTAGACAGTCCTGGTAGGCTGAGAAGACATGCTGCTTCAGCCTGAAGGAGGATGGACAGCCTTGAGTCCATCACAGCAGATGAGGCAAGCGTCTTTCCAGGTGTGGAGGTACATCCAACATCCCTACTGGATCATGGACGAAAACGGAGCAACCTGGACTCTTGCACAGGAGCTTTTCTAGAAGAATATTTTTCTTTTCTGTTATCCCTCTACATATTATCATAGAAACATAGAATTGTTTAGGTAGGAAGAGACCTTTAAGATCATTGAGTCCAACTGTTAACCCAGCACAGCCAGGTCACCACTAAACCATGTCCCTCAGCACCACATCTCCACGGCTTTTAAACCCCACCAGGGATGGGGACTCCACAACTGCCCTGGGCAGCCTGGGCCAGGCCTTGACAATCCTTTTGGGGAAGAAATTTTTCCTAATTATCCAACCTTAACCTCCACTGGTGCATCTTGAGGTAGTTTCCTCTTGTTCTGTCACTTGAGATGATCAGATCGAGACAATAGCTGCTCTTCTCTGAGCATGTTAATGTCTCTGAGCCCAGTGGGTGGCATAAGAAGTGTCTGTGTTGCTCCACATGCCTGTTACCCTAAGACTATAAGACATAATTGACAACTGGATCTTGATCACTGGATCACACCTTCAGTGATCTTGAAGGTGTTTTCCAACTGTGACAATTCTGTGATTCTATGATAGAGGAATCAGCTCAGAAATAGGTGACAGCTGAGTCTGGGAGGCCTCTCAGCTGCTGATAAGGCAGGGAAGCAGATGAGAGGGCTGGTGGGAAACCTTTCTTTGTGAGAGCTCCAGTACCCATAAGCGAGACAGGTTTTCCCAGCTGGAAGCCTGAGCAAACCTGCAAGCTACTAGATGTTCAAGAAAAAACTGCTTAATAAACCAGTTTCTTCCTCTCCTTCCTCTTAAGAGCTACTGGGATTGTTGCTATTGTTGAAGCGTCTTCACTGCCCTTATCCAAGCTCCTGGCACTTTGAAACCACCCTCATAATATGTTCTTCTGGGGACTACAGCTTGATTCTTGCCAGGGTTATCCTCTCCTCAGGCAGTGCAGTCTGGTTTTACTCACAAATTAATTAGTGTCATGCTCACATGCATTGAGCTGAATGAGGTCTGGAAGTTGTGCTGATGAGCACCTGCTGGCCCCAGACCTAATCCTAACCCTGTTGAGAGTACTATTTTCTTACAAATCTAAACCAATTAAACTGATTCACTGTCACATGCTGCATATCCTTAAGTCCTTGAGCTTAAATATATCCTTTTTTTTTTTTCTTTTTTTTTTTCTCTCTGGAAATGATCATACCTGATAGAAGCATTTATTCAGAGAAGATTTGCTTGCCACTTCAATTTAAGTAAGAGTAAATTCATGCAATCCCAATCTCAAAGGCACCAGTTTAGTAAAACACTGCCTTCTGGCCAAGCAAGCTCTTTGGCTGTGGAGTCACTACTAGACAGATGTGATCTGAAAAGAAGCCAGTTGGTCAGTTAACAAGAGCGCAGCTCTTAATCCCATCATTAATGGACAAGCAAGTCACGAATGAGTCACTTCTACCTCTCTGGCTTATTCTCCCTACTCATAAAAATGAATAACTACTTTTTTATTCTTTTTTTAAAAAAAATTATCTACTTCACTGTGATGTTCTTCAGACTGATTAATAAGGTGTTCTTCTGTGAAACTAGGCAAAAGGTCCTGGTAACAATCTTCAGGAGATGCTGCTGAAGAAGTGCATATTGTCAGGGATGACACAGCAGAGAGGCCAGAGACTCAATTTACTGCTCTGTAGTCTTCAGGGCATTTTATTGCTGCTTCCCACCCAGTAATTTTCCCTTTTTGGATTGGATTCTATCAAAAAACAACTAGGGATTCTTTGGAAAGGCAACTCTTGTCATGAAAAAAAGCTATTTTGATAAGACTAACTCTATAAGGGCTATTCTCCCCCTTGAAATCTCCATGAAGTACAACGTACGACTTGCTGCTCTCTTATTTTGAGATGCATGTTTCCAGGAAATGGACACATGTATTCATACGTACATATATATTCGCTTTAACATCAGTTTCTTTCTGCTCCAACTCCAGTACAACAGCTCAATCGCTCTTGGAAGCAATTCACATGACAGCACAAAGGGAATATTGCAAACTTCCGTGAGAGCTTCGCACGACTGATGGGGCTTGCTGCAGGAAGGGAAAGCACACATGTACCCAACCCTTCCAAAGATTCTGCTGTGTTTTCTGAGCCACAAGACCAGGTCCTGGTATAAATTAACATTTTCCATTCCCAGATGTTCGTTCCGCCTTGTTGCGACACCTCTTACCTAGTTTCAGGCTGACCTTGCACTGGGCTTGAGACTGTTCACGAGTTTTTTAGTCATTGTTAAGAACAAGGAAAAAGAAACAAACATCTGGTTAGCAGAGCTGCCAAGTGCACATTCCTTCATTGTTTTTCAACCTTTCAATCCGTTTGTTTTCGGCCTGAAATTCCATTTGATAAATGCATGGAGAGCCACGGGGCACTGATTAGATGCAATTCCGGTCCTGACCCACACCACTGCTTCACCAGCATTGCCTCAGTGGAAGCACCACTGACATTCACAGGCCCCAAACCAGGAGTGAGGCCCTGGCAGATTCATGCCAACCACGTTTACATATGGGGGTCTGATCCTACTCCCACTGAGGTCAATGGGAGCTTTGCCACCAACTTCAATGGGAACAGGATGGGGCTTTAATGTTGTTACTACACTGAAATAGTGTTCAAGTCCATCCCCTGCCAAGATGTGGCCTTCTCAGTTTCTACAGCTGTAGCACGCTTTTCTTTTTTTAATTGGAGACAACAATTTTATGGAGTCTTGGCCTGCCACAGCCTGACCAGACCAGGTGAGGTTGTTCCAATAAAGATTTATGAAATATCAAACACAAGGTAAGTCATATGACAGCAACTCCACATTCTCTACCTTGGCTGCACAAGCTTCAGTCTGCTGCACCTCTGCATCTTCCTGGACCACAATTGTTCAGACCTGCATGAAGTTGACCCTGGGTCCATCCTCCCCAGATATGGGTGCCTCTCTACAGAAGATAAATGAAAGAAGCTGCCTTAGATTTCATCTGTTGATAGACAGAACCATCCAGGGGGTTGATTCCGACCTTGGGCAGGCTGTTCCATCTTCCAGAAGCACCTGTCTGTTGCAGGAGCCTGCTAAAGAGAGGCTAAATTTTTAGTTGGAGATGGGAAACCAGTATCAAGAGCTCAATGTCAAAAGGAGCTTTGAATTCCTTCACAGAGACATCCTAGGGAAAAGGTAAGGGGCCAAAAAGACTCCTATGTTCTCACTCAATGGGTTGTCTTAGCAAGGCATTGCATTAGCTGTTTCTTGGAATACCAGGCATCTGAGTCTTTTAAAAGCTTCCCTCTGTTTTTTATTTACGTGTGAGTGAGTCTGTGTCCCTGAAAACCAGATTTAAAGATCATTCATCTGAGACAAGAAAGCACCAGACTTCTACAATGCTGTCCCACCCAGTTGTCAATCCTCACTGACCCCAACCTACGCAATGACTGACGCTGTGAAGCGGGATTGTTCCGGACTGGAAAGCCTCTCTTTTCCATCAGAGACGCCAAATCTGCGGTGTGGCTTGATGATCCAAGTTGACACTGGCCATGAGAACAATTCCGTTTCTTCCCCGCTGGTCACTTCCATAAATGCCAAGTTTTGGGCAACACAATGTACGGCATTTCCAGAAAACCTCTCAGTGATCTCATTTGTGCTGCCAGGTTTTTTTTTTTTAATGCTTTCTCTTTCGGCCATACACTTTAGATTAAAAAATAATAATCATGCAATCTCTCAGGAAATCGGACTTTCAAAATCAGGACACAAAGAAGCATAATCTGGTGGAGATTCGAGCTGAGCAGATAAACTCTATGGCTCTGCAGCTGCTTGTTGGATACTCCTTTTCATTAAGATGAGTTTCAGCTTCTGGCCCCTGCTCTTCCATTACAAGCTAGTTTTTCACCCAATGCCTTTCCAAGGGTTCCCTCATTCAGGAGAACTACAAACTCAAGAGCCAGTTACTAATTTAACTTAGAATCAGAATCACAGAATGGTAGGGATTGGAAGGGACCTCTGGAGATCATAGAGTCCAACACCCCTGCCAAAGCAGGATCACCTAGGGCAGACCATGCAAGAACATATCTAGATAGGGTTTGAAATTCTCTAGAGGAGATTCCACAACCTCTCTGAGCAGCCTGTTCCAGGCTCTGTCACCCTCACAGCAAAGGAGTTTCTCCTTATATTGAGGTGGAACTTCCTGTGTTCCAGTTTGTGCCCACTGCCCCTCGTCCTATCATAGAGCACCACCGAAAAAAGACTGGCTCCTTCTACTTGACACCCACTCTTCAGATATTTGTAAACATTAATAAGATCTCCTCTCAGTCTTCTTTTCTCCAGACTAAACAGCCCCAGGTCTCTCAGCCTTTCCTCATAAGAGAGATGTTCCAGTCCCTTAATCATTCTCATAGCTCTCCATTGGACTCTCTCTAGTATTTCCCTGTCCCTCTTGAACTGGGGAGCCCAGAACTAAACACAGTACTCAAGCTGTGGTCTCACTAGGGCAGAGTAGAGGGGGAGGAGAACCTCCCTCGACTTGCTGGACACACTCTTCTTCATGCACCCCAGGATGCCATTTGCCTTCTTGCCCACAAGGGCACATTGCTGGCTCATGGATCACTTACTGTCCACCAGCACTCCCAGGTCCTTCTCCACAGAGCCACTTTCCAGCTGATCAGTCCCTAACCTATATTGGTGCAGGGGGTTATTCCTCCCCAGGTGTAGGACTCTACACTTGCCTTTGTTGAATGTAAACTTGGGAATGTACAGTCCTCACTGAGCTTCAATTCTGATTTAAAGTGGTTTCTGAGTAAGGAAATTACAGCCCAAAAGAGAACTCTTGGCTGTGCAGTTTCTTCACATAGAAGGTCTGAACGTTATCAGTGAAGTTGCTCAGAGAGCTTCCAATCTTGTATCTCAGAAGAAAAGGGATTTTGGGTGAACTTAATATAAATGCAGAAGGACCTTGACATACCAGACTTGCCCTGGCATTTCATGGTCCTAGGTGGCAATGCCCTTTTATCATCTGGAAGGAGGAACAATGTCTCTCAGAGGTGGAAATGACACAGTATTTGTATCAAGAAACTTGTGTAAGTATGGTGGCGACTACTAGGAAATTCATCTTTGTGGAATGAAAGCTGTTAAAACTTTCCTAAGCTTTCCATCAGTTCCACCTATTCAGTGCTACCAATTCAGAGAGGCTTAACAGCCTCTGCAAACCAGCAAGAAACATCCATAAAATTTTTAATAAAGAAAATATTTTGGAAAGCCATTTTCACCGTCTTCTCCAAATGAAGGGACTATATTCTAAGTTTTGGAAATTCTTCCTCTGTATTGTACAGGTGCCCTCTCACTGACCCATAACTTCATTTAACTCTCCTCAAGAGAAAGAAAGGAATCCCTGCTAAAATTATGAGCTTTCACAAAGAATATTTTCTTTGAGAAAATGGCCAGCACACGTGCTTTGCTTTCTCAAAGGACTCCTGTGAATACAGTAAAAACTCTGTGTGCCTGGAGTTAGGAGACTTTTTTTTTTCCAAAGGCAAACACATATTAGTACCCTGTAATACTCTTGTCTCTCCTGTTGCATTTTCTGTGGAGATGCCACAGAGCTCAGCATATAGATCTCCCTTGGTTTTCATGCTGTATATCACAGCTACATATGATGCTCATTGTCCTTTGGTCCTATATCTCACTTCTCTGAAACTGTCTTTGCTTCTGCAAAATATGAGTCCATATGTGCAAAGCACGGGGTGTTTGGTGGGTAGCTAAGACTACCCATAGCTTTAATTCCACTTTGTTCCACTGCCTACATAACACAGAAAGAAGTGTCATGAAGTGGGAGATTTAGACCTGAAATGCAGCCCCAGTGACATTAGCTGGAACCCAACTGCAGCCCCAGTGACATTTGCTGGAACCCAGCTGGAGCCTCATAAGACATCTGCCCTCTCCTTTAGAGGGGAAAACCAAACCTGAATGAGTTTATGCAACATGTAATCAAACACAATTGTTCTCAAAGGCGATGAGGAAGACGGTCGTGCCATCTTCCTAGCATCCATTCAGGGCTTTATGTCCCCAGACTCTGCCTGATATGATCATGTTCAGCTTCTTGGTCTTATTTTCTGCGTTTAGTTGAAGGATTTTCCCTCTCATGGAGGTCTGCTAACCAGAAGGCTTGCAAAGAGCACAGGAATATTAAGAGCAGTTGACAGAAGAGCTCTCGGGGTGACGCAAAGGCTCCTGGCTTACCACTCAGTGTACAGACCCTTAGGATAATATATATCATCTTATTGTTCTAATTATTATTACTTTCATTAAAGTAGAGGAGATGGGAGACCCATAAGGGGAGGAGAGCCTGAAATCATGCATACTTTTTTTATGATACCCAACACAAAGCACGGTCCCAGACGGCCTATCTCATCAAATCCAGTAGTAGCAGTGAAAAGAGACCTGCAAGTTACTTGATAAGATACCATGTTATGAGGCATCATGGCCTCAGACACAGGGGACTTCAAAGCTACTTCCAACTATGTCTCTCACACAGGCTTGTCACATCTCAATCCATGTCTTGCTTGCTGTATCAGAGCACCCAGAAGGGCTCTGCAAGCTCAAAAAATACTACTCAATCTGAAGAAACTGTCCTTTTTGTACCAGATCAGATCAAAAAGACTCTCAACTATTCATTTCCACACAGCAAGGGAGAAATGCAAGGAATTTTTGCGACGCAAGGCAATGCTTGAACACCACAAGCTCAGTCAATTCAAATATTTCACCCCAGACTGAATAACCTTTCAGCTGGGGTATCTATTCCACTAAGTAAACCCCACGGCTGTTGAAATGAAAGCATGAAGCTTGAGGCTGCACACCCTGACCCACTCTGCTTTTCTCCCACTGGTGGGTTTTGCAGGGATGCAGGTTTGAGAGCAGTGACTGATACCTTCTGCTGGCAGAGCCAAAGAGAGGAGATCTTCTGCCACAAGAGGAGTCAGGGTAAGCAGAGTGAACATCTGCACAAGGCTGAAGCAGGCACAGCAAAACCATAACCTGTCACGCTATGGGAAAGACATTTTTCAGACTTCAAGGAGCGCTAAGTAAATCTGTCACATCGCCCAGCCAACATGGATACAAAGCGTTCTCATTTCCTACTACAGCCACGTGTGAGCTGAGATAACTCTGCGTACCTGCACTGCACCTTCCCGTTATACTTCAGACCAGAAATCAGTCTAAATGACAGATGCCCCAACTCAGACGATGTTCATGCGCGTGGTTGTCATCTCAGGCATAACAAAGTGTAGCCTTCTCACTTTTTCCCAATGTTGTGTGAATACCCTCACCCCCAAAGCAGCTCTGTCTTCATCTTCAAAATGTTCCTCATTCTAACACGTTCTTGGCAGACTTGCACAGAAAAGTCACGTGCGTGCAACTGACCTTGAACAAGATGCAGTGTCACCTCCAGCACTGCATCCATCCCACATTCTTCGTCTCTGAGACGAAACATCTCAGAATCTGCAACAATGAAGAAAAACGTATTAATCTTTCTGATCCATCTTCCTCTAATCTACCCAGGAGTGTCCTACAGCTTGCGACTGCTGGCTTATTACCCAGTCCTCTGAGAACACATTAATCACTTTAAGACATAATAAAGCTTTCTAATGAAGAACAAACTACAGCTGCTAAGGAAAAGCACATGCTAAGTTAGATTTTCAGGGTATGTCATACAGCAATGCTACAATAGTGAGCTTCCCATTTTGATAAATGCAATGGACATTAACTAACACAACAGAACATTCATTTTTTTACTATTTTAATATTTTCTTTTGACTGATGTGTGTGAGACATCAACGCTAAAGAGCAAAGCACTCAACCAAAGCTCCACTGAAGTCAATGGGAGGCTATAGTTAGGCAACAAGGTGAACTCTTCAATGGACTAGATTTTCACCCTGGTTGGTAACTTGAATTAGTCCCAAAACATTAACTCTATATGCCTTGTCTTTCTCTCTGTCTCAGTTGTCTACAGTAGATACAGCCAAGCCACACGAAGCCACTTACTGTAGAGGTCCCCATGCTTACCTTAACAAAGGTGAGGTAGGTCACGGAGAGCTTGCAGCCACTGCAGTTAGACCATTCCTGTTACCAGCTTTCTCTGCTGTGGTTGCATGACCTGTTGATCTGAAATGTAGCTCAAGAAAGGAAACAACAGGAGGTCAAAGACGCATGACCTATGTGGAAAAGTTAAAGGGAGCCACATTGAACCCATCAACTAAGTAAAAGGCAAAGAAGAAGACAGAACATGGGGACAGACTGTGGAGTCACAGATATCAGTGGAAGCAAAAGGAAAATCAGTTTGAACACTAGGAAATATCTTCTTTATCTGGGCAAACACTAAGGGAGGCTGCAATCACTGCCAAGGTCCAAGAACAAGTAGGACATGTCTGTAGGGACTAAAAAGGTGTCACTGGTCATTCATTAGGGAAAGAAAAGGGACTGCATGGCTTCCTGAAGTCCTGTGCAGCTGCACTGTCCAACAAAAAGACACAGGAAGTAAATGCCATATTTTGAAGATTTGGGGTTTGAGGTTTTATTTATTTTTTCTTTTGCAACATCCCTGATTCTCTAGTAGTACTTCGTTGCTTCTGGCTGAACTGGAGCCAATGCTAAACCCTATGGTTGTAAAGTGTCATTCTGATCACACTGGGTTTACACCTACTAAATTCTCCAGTCAGGCCTACCTTCGATTTCTCTGTGCCAATCTGAAAAGTGTGCCTTGAAAGAGATTTATATTCATTATCTGAAATAAGTATAGCTTATTCCCATTTTTTCCCCCAAACCTTCTATACTTAAGCTTTTCACCTATCCTTTTGCACACATATTTTTTCAGAAAAAAATGTCATACAGGTCAAGGCCATTGGAAAAATATAAACTCTTGCGCACAGAGGAGAAGACAGCTCTATTGTGCTTCTCTTAGGACTCATTCATCACCCATTTTTGAACCAATGGCCCATGAAAGTCAACAGCCTGCTAAGGTCACAGAGGGTGAAGGCAGCCCCTTTCCTCTCCCTGGAAGCAAATCTGGATGGTGGGGGTCACATCTGACCAACACGTGTGAGGGTTGTTGAATAACTCTGTTTCTCTATTCTATTGGTAGTAGTTTAAATAGGGCTAGATTTCATGAAATCCAGACTACTGTCTTATAATTACAGAATTCCAGCATGGTAGGGGTTGGAAGGGGCCTCTGGAAATTATCTCACTCAACCTCACTGCTAAAGCAGGGTCATGCAGAACAGGTTGCCCAGGATTGCACCCAGGAGGGTTTGGAATGTCTCCAGAGAAGAAAACTCCACAACATCTCTGGGCAGCCTGGGCCAGGCCCTGGCACTCTCACAGGAAAGAACTTTTACTTCATGTTCAGATGGAACCTCTTGTGTTCCATTTTGTGCCCATTGCCCCTTGTCCTGTCACTGGGCACCACTGAAGAGAGTCTGGCCCCATCCTCTCGACTCCCGCACTTTAGCTATTGATGAGCAGTGATCAGATCCCCTCTGAGTCTTCTCTTCTTCAGTCTAAACAGCCCCACATGTCTCAGCCTTTCCTCGACACAGAGATGCTCCAGTTCCCTCAGCATCTTTGTATCCTCAACTAGACTGTCTCCTGTAGTTCCTTGTCTCTCTTGGAGTGAGGAGCCCAGTTAGCCCAAAACTGGATACAGTACTCTAGTTGTGGCCTCCGTAGGGCAGAGTGCCCTGTGGCATGCAGGGCAATGTCTTTTTGCCACATAAGATCTCCACTTCTCCAGGGCAGTAAAAAGTCAGACAAAGAACCTCAGTGCAAGATGGCAAATGAACCTGACTACAGAGTTTCTGCAGCTTCACTTCAGTGCTAAGGATGACCAGGAAAGACTTGTGCTCGGTTACATAGTGGCCAAATGAAGAAACAGGTTTTTATATTTCTGTGTGTTCGTGTGTGTGTGTGGACATGGGGAAGTTTATTCTCTTTATTTGTGGGTTTCTCTGGACAGTGCTTTGAAGCTGGAGGCTGCATATGTTCCTGAAGAACTGGGGGTGATTCCAGAATGCAATTATATCATTAGTATAAATAAAGCACGACATTTCCTACTACAGCACATCCAGAAGGAATTTTTGCATAGTTTTTAAGACTCCAGAGTCACTTCAGCCCAATGCAGGCAGCCAGTTGCTCTGGAATACCAGCTGCCCAGAAGAGCAAAGAGTAGTTAAAAGAACGAAGTGTTTAAAATTCCATTTTTTAAAAGAAGTGACTTTCCTTTGTCTTGCTTCACTGATTTTCAGTGAGCTGAATAGATTAGGTTACTGCATCATGAGGAAGAGTTGAATTACGATCGTGAACATACTTTTCTTTAGTGAACTTGTAGAGAAAATGAATACCATTTTTCCACATACCTGAGGAGTAAAAGCACTTGTGGAGAGGAATCTCTCCCACTGGGAACCCTTGTGTACTTTGCAGTAGTATTTTATTAAGAGCTGGAGAGTTCAAGGGTCTCACAAATGTAAGTTTTCAATTAGCTTTCCATTGTGTCCCAAACAGCCCCTAAATACTCAACTAAACTTTAATCCAATCACTTGATTTGACTCCAAGCATGATTTATCTTTTAATCATCATCTGTTCAATGAGGGGAAAAAGAAAGCAAACTTGTTCTTGGCCCATCATGACTCATACATGATTTTACTGCGATCAGAGTTTTGTTTTCCTTTTGGCTGATGCCTTGGCAATTGCAAGCATTGGCTTTGGCTTTCTCTTTAGGTATGAGCTTTCCTGCTCGTTTCCCCACCTCCCAGAAAAATGTTGAACAGCACTGAATATTTGCCCTTTATACCTTTTCCCACCGAGGCATCTGATTTATTTTTTTTCTTTGCAATATCTCAGTGTTGCATTAATCAAAAGTGCCTGCTATTTGACCTGTGTTCAAAGCACAAACCAGGTTTAAAAAGGGGCTTGTTATTTTAAACAAACAACATTTTCCTGGGGGGACATATTACACAGAGAGCACAACAGTGAGGCACAAACCAGCCAGTACCTTGCGGGCATCCACTGAGAGCTCGAATGTTGGAGCTGGTGTTTCTACAAGACAGAGTCCGATGAGATTTACTCTTTCCTCCACGTGGCTGTCTTCCCAGGCTCCTGAGCTGGTATCCATGGCATGCCTCAGTTTCTCCACCTGAAAATGAGATTTCCATTTAGCACCTTTAAAATACTTATCCTGCTTTCTTCAGTTCTCCATAACAGCTGAAGGTTGTGCGCCCACCACAACATATAGATAAATTCTCAGGGGAGGGGGGAGGTGGCAGAATCGCACAATGCTAGCTGGCCCTCTGGGGGCTGCAGCAGCCACAGCTACACCATTTAATGATTTACCTCCCAGAAGCATCCCAGCCACATGCTTTTGTCTTCATGCAGTAGCCACAATTAAATGAAGCTAAAATAAGGAACGGGCCCAACCTTTGTCCATGAATGGCGTGAACAGCAGAGCCTTTGAGGTCTGAAAGCATTGTGCAACATCTCCCCATGCGTTATTATTCATGTCAGTGGCTTGTGCAACTCACGGTTCCAGCTGACAGGGGGGGCAGAGTTTGCAAAAAGCTGCTCTCATCACAATTTTCTGGCTGTCCAGAACCGTGAAGCAGCAGAACTCCCCAGAGCACACAGCTTTCTCAGGAGATTGCCCATTTAAGTCTTCCTCACTACAGCTAGAAATTTCAGACCAATTCCTTGAAGACTGACTCAAATTTCAGTGCGAGGCAAATAGCTTTTGATAGTCCTTTCCGAGTGCCAAGTTTTGGAAACAGAGGGTTTCATGAAAAGATTAGGCTTATTTTTGGGGGGGAGGGAAAAACAGAATACATAACCCCTACAGACTAAAGACAATTGGACTTCCCCAAATGCATTCAGATGGGAAAGAGAGGAGGGCTTTTTAAGCTCACATGATGATCTAATTAACCAGTTCTGCTAGGCAGTAGTAGATACTTGTCTACAGGTTTCACAGGAGTAGCTATACTGTGCCTGGCCAGGAAACCACACTCTCCCAGCTCTGACGGAGCCAGGACTGGATGCTCATGGTAACAGCACCGGAATCTGTTCATGCTAATAGTTTCCCTGGCATCCTCCCCCAGCTTCCAACAACCTGCATTTCTGGGACTTCTGGAGCTCTGTCTGGTTCATGCTGAGGTTGCAACTATTTGAAATGTAAGGGTTTCTCTCCTCATGGGTTCAACACGTGGGCTGAATACCACCAGGAAGCATTAATCTGGGCGGCACAGGAGAACACGCAAGGGTACGTAGAAGGAGTCATGCATTTGCAGACACTTCCACACCCAAAGTTTCAGTTAATGAACTTTGGGCCTCCTGAATACAAACTAAAGTAATAAAACAGACCCATCTTAGCAGCCTGTGGGCCATGTTAGAGACTGCTAGGAAGGCTGTGGTCACTGTACGTGATATTCATCTGCTGGAATCTGGTGTAGAAGTGTCCTTCTCTCATTCATAGGCAACTCATCTCACCCCACCGCCTACGTCTGATTTCCTGCCAGCATCAGTAAAGAGAGTCCATTCAGCCAGTTCAAGTGTCAACATCTCCTTCGCATGCAGCTGAAGTTCACTTTATAAGATGACTTTGTCATCCAACTTCCCATGCAAGTCACTAGCTAACAGGCAGTAGAAATTAGGTGTCTTGTCAGGGAAGCAGCCCTGGACTGTGTTTCCCTGGTCTGTCTTCATTTGCTCACTCCTACAGCTGCTGCCATGCTAGTCCAGAGATGCTACTGACAGAGGTCCCATCTGTGGTCTGGCTCTTCCCACTCGTTTTGGCATCCTCTGACTCCAGAGGATTTGCTATTTGGTCCCCCAGTACTGAGCCATGCTTCAAATCTGACCTTTCTGACTTGAACACTTGTCAGTAAAGAGAGGTATGGTAAGATCTTCATCCACAAAATCATAGACTGCTTTAGGTTGGAAGAGACCTTAAGATCATCTAGTTCCAACTCCCCTGCCATGGGCAGGGACATCTTCCGCTAGACCAGGTTGCTCAAGTCAGACGAACGCCTTCATCAAAGACAATAACAGTCTGCCAACATATGCAGATCCTTTGGTGGTCAGTCACTGGGAGACTTTGAATCAAGATTGGATGTATCCTTCTAAAAAATATGCAGCTGCAACAAGAAGATCCCCACTGGGCTTGGGGCCAAAGTTGCTGGGCAACAACCAAAGGCATGTGTTATCACAGCAATCAGACTAGAGGACCTTAATGATTTCCTTCTGGCTTTATATCCTATGAAAACTTGCTTCTTGTTGATGCTGAATTCAGAAAGCAGGAATTCACGCTTGGGACGTTACCCAAGATGACTGGCAGCCACCATTGCGGATCTAAACATCTCACTCTGTACAGTGGGAAACTGCTGGAAGTCGCTCTCAGATCTTTTGCTCTGATGCTCGTTTGGTTGCCACTGCCTCTTTCTGTCATGCAGTCAAGTAGTCATGACCTTATTCTTCTCCAGATCTGGCTACTGCTGATCACAGCCGATTCAGTGCAGGGAGGGAAGGGTGGCAGATAGTGGAATTAAGCTTATTTTTGGCTTAGGATGATCCATCCAACCTGAATCTTCCCCAAGACTGTTTCTCTCCTTATTGCTGTGAGACACTCATCTTTCACACAGAGACTGCTGGCTCCTGTCTTTGATCCAACAATGACTTCCTGGCAGGAAAAATAGAGTGAGATCATCATCAGCTGGGCATCCCTGAAAGGGGATTGTGATGCTGGTCATCCCAAGCCTCCCAGGCAGGGCATGCTGGTGTGGGGTCCAACTGCAGAGCAGTGTCCTTGCCAGCCATGCTTAGTAAACAGCCCATCCAGGTGGCTCTAAAATTGCATTTTAAGACTTAATCTCTGCATTTTTCATGGAGTACAGAAGGCCCCTCACCGTTCCTTGGTTGTCTCCACCTGCTACTATCTTTGTCCTCATACAGACTTAAGAGAGAGTTTTCTCTTCCAGACCAGTTTGTCGTCATGACCAGCATCTGATCTTGTTCCCAGGTTTCTGATTTTTCTCTCCTGATTTCTTAGAGATGTTTCTGCAACACAAAAACAACCCCTTGAAAAAAAAAAAACAACCCACACACAAACATACCAAGACTGCTGCCCAGTGCAGCATCATGATAACAGGGTGTGAGAGCTCTCACAGGTGACAGCTCTCAAAAGAGATTTCGTACATGCTTGGTCCTGTGTCCACTGAGTCAATCAGGGCTAAGAGGAACTGAATTGCATCCAAAGTATTTCTAAGGTGGTTGGTAGCAGCCAGGAAGAACCACCTCCCAGGCGGAGAGTGGGGCTGAAACCTCTCACACAGGCGGAAGCCTTCCCAAGCTGTTATTCCTGTTTTATAGTGTGAACATGTGCTGGCTTCCCATAAAGTTGCAACAGCTGTCAGTCAAACAGACATCACTCTGTAAATCTGCCTGGGTGACTCAGTTTTCAGACCCTAGGTCTACAGGCAGGTTTTATGAGGTGCCACCTGTGTGATTAATAAGTCCCAAGCACCACTCTGCAGGTGCAGTGATCAGGAGAAGAGCAGGGCTGAAGGGAGCTGGAGAGCAAGCCCTAGCCCAGCCAGAGACTTGCCATCAGCCACACTAACCTGGACTTCATGCTCTGATCTCTGGTCTGGTGCACAGTGAGAGCCTTGGACTGAAACCTCATGAAGATCACATATTAATGGGAAATATCATGAGATTTCTGACAGGGGTGCAAGCTGGAACTGCACAAGCATGGGTCTCTTCTCTGTCCCATGATTTTTGTAGGATCCAGCTGTGTTTCCTCATCAGATCTCTCCTTGGGGAAAGAAGAACAGGCTAAAGAAAATCTTAGCCTATGTACAGGTATGTGAGATAGAATTTGTAGATATTTTTTCTTTTTTTTTAAACTTTTTAAAAAGTGAAGTCAAGGCTACAAACAATGAAGATAGTCAGGATACCTTGTACCCAAAGAAAGAGGACCTGCTTCAGGAATGGATTACCCACTCCTTTAAAAACTTGCAGAAGACATTTTCTGTAGTGGTTTTGCAAAGGAGATGAGATTTGTTCTCCTCAAGAAGGAAGGGACAGAATGATTTCTTAGTTCATGGTGGCTGAGTTGCACCCATGAATGGGAGCAAGGTAACTAAAGTCACTACTTTGAGATACGCAAGTAAAACCACTAATAACAGTACTAGATGGAACATGAATGAATTTTTGCATTAGAACAGAGAAGTGGTAGAAGCCACATACCTGGAAACATTCCAGGTCAAGTTGGATGGGCCTTTGAACAACCTGCTCCTACTGCAGATGTCCTTGGTCACTGCAGGGGGGTTGGACTAGATGATCTTGAAAGGTCCTTTCCAACCCAAACTATTCTATGATTCTACTTCTCATTGGTTATGGAGACGCAGCTATTCATGAGCACAATCTGCAATCCCTGGATGTAGCATTATGTTAATCTTGCTAGGGAAATGTTTCAGGTGGTTGAAGAAGACGGTGAAAAGCAACCTTCCTAAGGCCACTGCATGAGGAACACCACTTGCCTTCAGAAGTTCCCATGAGCTCTTCCATCCCCTCAAGATCAAAGCTGTACATCTAAGCATAGGCTGACATGCATGTTGTCTCCCAACAATGACCATTCACTCAAATAAGAAGTCACAGACCCCAGTGCAGTGACTGGGGTGCGGAACTATTTGGCAGCAACAGTCCAGAAGCCATTCCTCAACTCATAAAAGGCACTGTGAAAATGGGGAAGACATGAGTGAGTGTTTTTATTAGAGAAAGTATCTTCCTCCTTCTAGAGACTGGAATTAATTTTCTGTGACTTCGCAAACACCCTGCAGAAAGGTTAGAGTGACTGTGTTCACTTTTAAACACCAAAGACTTTGAAAGCAAAGACTGTCTTGACTAGCTTATGCTAATAATGAAATAAATCAAAGTTATATTAACAGTCATTCACCAGTGCCTTCCTCCACCAACTTCTACATCTGATGTTTCTACCCTGCGAATAATAAAGGTCCTGTTACCTTTCTCACTTAAGATCAACATCCTGCATGTGCTGTGAAGGTTTCATTTCAGAATTAATTGAGCATCTCAGAAATAGCCATTATCCCTTTGAAATTCACTTGCCCTGGAAATCCTTATTCTGCTTCTCATTATATCGTTGTATTTGCTATTGTTTTAGGTTAAAAAGAAGCACATTCCATTGTTAAATGATAATACTTGCACATTCCTTGCCCCGGGCATTTCACAAGCAACATGCCCAGTAATTCAGGTATCCCAGGCACAGCACATGGCTGAAAAGAAACTATAGAAACTTGGTGGTCCACCCTTTAGCTATGGCTATAAGGAGCTCAACCAGCCAATTACAAGGCCAGCTGAGGTCCTGGAAATCCTTCTGCATAGCTGTAGTTTGGCAGTGCCATTACAAACACTTGGTGAGTGATCAACATCACAAGGAGCTGCACTGTCCCACCTGAATAAAGCATTCCCCCAAGATTTTTAGCATCTTTCACCTCATCTTCTCAGTTCATCTATGACCCAATTCCCAGCTCTGCTGATGAGCTGCACAGCATAATACTGGCTTAGCAGCAATGATATGATGGATTTGTACTTTGGAGTCATCTAACTTGAAAGTGAAGCATCTGGTCCATTCTACATCTGTTGTCCAGGCCAAGGACTGACTCCCTTTATTAAATAATTAAAGGTGATGGAAACATGCTCAAACTAAATTCCCAGCAAAACAAAATAAAAAATGCCATTTTGCTGGAACTGGGAGGTTTCACTGACTCCACTAAAAGTGTTGCTAGGAAGGTTCTCTACGATGAGTGTGAAATAAGGTCAATGAGACAAGAAGGGGAGAGAAAAATCTATCTCCAGAGGAATCTCGGAAGACCCTGTTATCTTTCAGATACAGGTTAAGAGCTTTCAGCTGATAAGGCACTGTTAAGAAAGAGAACTACAGTGGAAATATTCCCTGAAAGCAGGTTTGTACCCAAAATTCTGTGAAATAGTCAAAATCATAGAGTGGATCCACCATATGGGTGGATTTGTTTAGATGACAGAGAAAGGGGAACAGGACTGAAGAAGGTAGTTCCCAGCATGAATAGGGAAAATTATAAAGGGTGTCATAGATATCTAGACCTGGAAGACTTCAAACCCAAGTGACCATACCTCCATTGCCTATCATAGACAAACCCAGGACAAAGTTTCTGACTCAAGAATTTTCTTCCATTAGACCCCAGTGATAAAAAATGACTGACAGCCAAGTGTTATTTCTGGACCCGACTGGTTCCAAAGAGGTTTTGGGAAAAATGGTGGTTGAGCACATCTTGAAATTATAGCAAAGATCATAATCAACAGTAGCATGAGTACCACACTGAGTGGGGCTATCTCATACCCTGCTGGCGACTCCTTCACCCATATCTTCCTGAAAAGTGCAGTATTAGCCAAATTAATTGTACTTTCACTTCATCTATGATGAACAGAGTTGCAGAAACTCTGGGAGTGCAACAGGTCTGAAGTTGTGCTAAGGGTTGTTCATGAGGAATGGGAATCTCAGCGTCTCTTCTGAGACCTGACCTCTTTCATAGCTGGCTTTCTAAGGGGAAATCTTTTCTTGTTTTTCTCTTTCTTGCCCTACCTTCCCCCCTTCTGCTTTGTCCAGATTCTCTCTAAAGGAGCCAAATTCCCCTTGAACATACTAAAAAGTAGGCTTGCTGGAACATCTGCTCTCCATCTGTGGAGCCAGACATATCCCCAGGCAAAACTATTAGTAGTGATGGATCTGGAAGGCAACATTAAGCACTGAAGAAGCATCTGCTGAGGAAGAGGAACCCAGCACATAAAACTAACTGTGCTATTTGCTGAGCTTCCTTGTCTTTGCCCATTGTTCCCCATGGACAACAACTGTCTCCTACAGAGCCCTTTTCAGGAGATGATCTGCTGTTCTCCTGCTGATTATGGTATTTTCAAGCATCTTATGTTTGTGCCTAAGGTGGCCAAATGAGCACTACCAAATGCTCAGTTAAACAGTGACTGGGGAGCTGTAGAAGCACCTCAAAGAGGATCTGAAATTAGGGAACTGCAAAGGGTCCACGGGAGACCAACAACATAGCAGCAGAGCTTCAGAGATGTTTTGGGGAGAGATGGTATAGTGTGCAGAGGTAGGGAGCTCGAGCAGGAAGACTCTTCTCTTGCCTGGTTTTCTGCAAAGCTGAGCCCAAATCTGTTCACAAGGGTGTAGAAGAGACTGCTGGGATCAGATGTGCAGCCTCACTGCCAAGCATGGGGACTGCAGGAAGTTGTTTCTTTGAGGAATGTTGCTTGGACATGACATTGGGAAATTTAAAAGAAACCACTGCAGAATGAACTCTACATTGACTGGCACAAGTTCAAGTCCCACCTTTGCCACCTGTGGCTGTGGCCCTTCCTTTCACCCCTCCCTGTCAAGGTTCAGGGCTGGGCTGAACATTGGCTGAATGACAGATGCTCTCTATTAATCCCTCTCCCTTCCCAAAGAAGAAAAGGAATTAATAAAAATAATAACAATAAAATGAAATATATACAAATCTATACAAAACCAGCATTGAACCCAACCCCCCTAATGGCAAATACTTTACCATCACCACTGATGCTGTGGAGCAGGCACTGGGGAAGTCCCAGAATGGACTCCGTGGCAGATGGGAACCAAATTCAGGAGCTGGATTCAGGAACACACAGATCAGGACCAAAGGCAGAATAGACAGTCCTCCTTGGACACCGGCCATTGACGAAGCAGCTTGACCCTCGTGATCCCTCAGCTTTTTACTGAACATCATACACGGGATGGAACCCTTTGATGGTCAGTTTAGGATCCCCTGTCTTGGCTGCTCCTCCCCTCAGGTGCACCCCAACGTGGGGCACAAGATGTAGCAGCGACCTTGGTCTGCACAGGAGCAGGTATAAGCAAGAGCCTTTCCGCACACCCCAACCCTTGGCAGCAGCTCTAAACAAGGAGCGTTATCCCTGCTGGAGGCAGAGACTGTCTGTGAAAATCTGCCCTTAACTTCAGACAGTGCCATTAGTTAGGAGAGACGGAGCTGAGGAGTGAAATCACTGAACAGAATTGTTCTGTTCTAGCTCAGACCAGTACACTCCCTCATCCCCTCCCGCCATGTAGCTAGCTGCCTTGTTCCTTGTTGGGATTTATCTTGTGCAGAAGCTTTCTGTCACTACGGACCTTCACACAAAACCAGTATTTTGTTGTTGGGTATGTTGGTATTAATGCTGAATGATTTACTTTGTACAAAATGAGTACAAAATTTGTGCCCTGAGCTGATCAGAGAAAGCAAGACACATTCTCTTTAGTTAACCAATATTTGCCCTGTATTGTCACACGTGATATTTTCCTTTGTCAAGCAGATTTACAGATAGTGGATTTCATGTTCAATTTGCACAACAAGAGGAAAAAAGATAGTCCTAGTGTTTCAAAAAGTGCAACCTTCTCACATCTACTCAAAATAGGAAAAAAAAAAATAGCAAAAATCTTTCCTTCAGCCTCTTTTCTGTTGCCTTAAACTTCCTGGAGCAGGTAGAACTGCCACAAGGCAAAATCCCAGGTTACTAAGAAGAGTCGTTATAAGACCGATGCCTTATTTTAAAATAAATCCCTCTATTCACAGGGCAGAGCTACCAGGACTGCATTCAAAGTCATTGTTAGATGGAGGACTTGACCGTCCTTTTGGATCTATTGAAATTTCAGGTCATCTTCTGCTCTCTGGCTCTTGAAGTTATTGAGATTTGTAGTTTCAGGTGTCCTTTCAGGGAGCTATCTGTGGCTAATAAATTCCCTGGAAGGCATCTCTTGAAATTTTACATAGCATCAGGAAGCGATTCTGTGCATGAAGTCAAGCATTTGAGGAAGTGTCTTGATGAAAGTTTTTTATGATATGCTTCAGGAAAAACATTTAAGCTTTCTCTAACTTAAACCATGTTTCCACTTCATTCAAGTCCCTAAAATATTACTTAAACTACTTCTGAAGGAATTTAAACATTGGCTTAAGTATTGTAGAAATCAAGGAGACTGGAACACACATTTATACTGTGCACCTGCTTTCAGGTTCTGGTGGTTCTTAATACCTTCCACCCCATTTGTCCAGCATCACAAGGATGCTGGACACCTGCTAGTCTCCCAGTTTCCAACACTTCTCAAGATGAACCCCACCTGGTCCCCCATTCTACGGCCTCATCCACTGTGATTATTATGGCTGCTGCTATTTTCCAGTGCTTAGTATGAGCTGAGAAAGAGCACTGAATAATGGCATTGCTTATATAATGTGTGATTTAAGTGTGAATCAGAAAATGCAGGAACCATATGAGGTGGTGTTGGCTTAGTTAACATGAGGTACTGCTGTGTTCCAATTCCACACAGCAGTGCATCCCACATCTTCTATCTTGCTAGAAAGGGTAGAAGATGCCACTAGCTTCTGCCATCAAAGAGGGCAGAATCATGTGTTTCTGACAGCATTAGAATAGTGATTTGTTTCTCCAGACACAGGAGGATGTGGGGCTATTAACACTTCACCAAAAAGATAAAGGACTGTATTTTGTTTCTTACTGCAACCACTTCTAAACAAGACCAACAATAACAACAAAATCCCTGTGTGAACCCTACTCTAAATAGCAAGTAGAGGGACTGAACTTGTGGAAGAACTCAATAACTGCTTCAATGGGTTTTCCAGGAGGAAGTAAATAGAAAATTAATTCTCTCTTGTTACATTCATTCATATCGTTTTGTAGGCAACAGCTAATAAAAAGAGAAGCATGTGTGCTAATTAGTTTTTGAGTATAGAAGAATAGGATCTTTCCCCTGCTGAGGAGCCATGAAGTATTTAAATCATGTGTCCCATTTAGATTTCCAACTGGGGAAACTTTTGCGACAGTCTTCCTCAAAGATACAACCAGGACCCCCTGATACCATTTTGGGGTTTGTTTTTTTTGGAGGGGGGAGGGAGTATTAATGAAGTTAGAATCTCATTTTCCTAACAGTCTGAAGTAGCAAAGATTGCCATTAGCTTGCCTCTGACCAGCAGGTCAGAGCATGGAGGAACTTTATTACAGCTTTGAGCAGGAAGACTCCACTCCTGAATTTCTCTTCTGGGACCATGAAGATTCCAACTCTCAGCTGGACAATTTCCTACTAGATTGCTCTTCCCTGGCAGACCAGTTCTCCCCTTGGCTCTCTCCTGCTCGCCCTGACGCCCCGGGGGAGCCAGCGGGCGGAGAAGGGGGTGCTGAAGTGGACAGCTCCACACGGCCTCCGGCACCGGGATCTGGACCCGTCACCCCATTGCTCCCCGGTCCCCTCCGCCACCGCCAGGCTGCCAACATCCGTGAGAGGAAGCGGATGCTCAACATCAACTCAGCCTTTGATGAGCTCCGGTGCCACGTACCCACATTCCCGTATGAGAAGCGCCTCTCCAAAATCGACACGCTCCGGTTGGCCATTGCCTACATTGCTCTCCTCAGTGAGATCCTCCTTTCTGGGTGCGATCCCAAATCCTACGTGAAGCAGTGCCTGAAGAACAGTGCACAAAGCCAACAGCGGGCAACCTGGAATACAAGTGGTGAGTAAGCAGAGGGTGATATTTTCAGAGGTCCTAGTAATGCTTTGGGTTGCCAGTGGGAGGGAATTGGTCAAATTGCTCTTGAACTTCCACTTATCACATTCAAACGGCTCTGACAATGTATAACTTACCTTCAAAACAGAATAGCTAAGTAATGTCACAATAGAAAAAGGAAAAAAAAATCCAGCCTTTTTCCTGTAACTTTTTTTTATCTTTTCTTCAAACTTTTTTCATCTTTTCTTCAAACTTCAAGAAGGATCTTTTTCTCTAAAAAACAACAAAAAACAAACCCCAAACCTAAGCTCATGCGAATGTTTCCTTTTATAAACAAGATTAAAGATTTTGTTTGTTCTCAGAATACATTTTTTTGACTTTTTTTTTTTTGGCACTATTATTATGTGCAAAGTTGTTCTTTTATAATGCAAGCCGATAAAGTTTTCAGGGTTTTTTTTATTTTCTTACAAATTTTCTTTAGCTTGTACCTGACTGAGAAAAACACCTGGTCTCGAACAAAACCAGAATCTCATTTCTTAATATACATACATTCAAGGAATCAAGAGTTTCCCAGAGTTATTACAGCTTAACACAGAACCAGGATACACAAGACAGTGCATTCATATTCCAGGTTTGTTTCAAAGTATAGGGGAGCAAATGCTTATTTGCAATTTACAGTCTCATATAATGATTTCTATTTTAAAGCGAAGGACTGTCATTCTAGTTTCTGTTTGTATTGTACTTAATCCTGACTTACGTGGGATTAAACTTTGTGCTTGCTTCCACTAGAATATGTTGCTTCATCAGTCTACCATATGGTGGAGATGGGAAACGGCCCAAGTGCCCAACATGGGGCCTCAAGTCTTGAATAAAAAGCAACAGGTTTTGTGTTACTTAGCAGTGCAGGGAGGAGCAGAGGGGGATTTCCAGTAGTTCTTGATGCTTTGCATTATAAGGTAATTAACCCCCTTTCTAACTCTATCCCTTTGCAATGTAAGTTCCTTTAGATTTTGCCACTTTTTGGAAATGGGCCTGGAAGCGTATCAGCCTTCAAAAAGTGCTGCATAAGTGGAGAAAAGTCATTGCAAAAGAATATTCCTCTTTCACTTCATAGAGAAGTGTCAAAGGGACAGAGCCTGCAGAGAAAAAGCAGTTTACTTTAAAGGAAAAGTTAATTAAATCTTTTCTCCTTTTCTAACAATTTCTATTCACTACATGACTGGGAAAAATAACTTCTGATATACCACTGATCAAAACTCTTGAGTGCAGAGAACATTCATATTTTATTTTCCAGCTGCCCCCACCTATAATAGACAAACAGGTTCTAAAACAACACAAATAACTCTCAGAGGAATCACCTCTTCCATCGGGCTTCCTGTTAACCAATATTTCTGAAGAGCTCCACTTGGAAAGGTCTAAATGAATGAGGTTCCTTTTCTGGAAAGGCTGAATAGTTGACTCGTTAAATGCTAATTTAAATGTCTTAAAACTCACATGGTATGTCTTTACTTTGTTTTCCTTTCTCCCTTCTGTTCTGTGCAGATCTGACAGCCCGTCTGTCTTGGGTAAAGTGGGATTAAGTGGTACCCAAAAGAAAGATCCTTCAAAGCACTGTATTGCAAAACCTGATGACCTGATTGCTGGGTAGCGGCTGTTAAATTCTCAGTACTGCAAGTAAAAAGTGGCACTTGCCACTTTCCCTATTGTCACAGACTGCTTTCTCACCATGTGTCCGGCATCCAGCCTCTGTTGGTGTCAATTCATTGCTGTGTAGGGCCTTCTGCTTCTCTTTCTTCTAGGTTCTCACACGCTGATAGACTGTTCTTGCATGAAAAATAACAAAACGGATTAAAGATCAGCATCATTACAATCACAGCAACAACGCTTTCTCTTACACTGGATGAGAGCTGTATCCAAATCACATTTCCAGCATGTGGGAAAAACTACCCCAGATCACAAGGAAAAACTAAGCACCACCTGTTGCAACCCACTGCTTGGCTTAAGATGTCCAGGGCCATAACTGTAAAAGTCACCAGTGATTTAGAGCACAGAGACCATGAAAGGCCCAGTTTTCAGAAGATGAAAGACATGTCTTTCTACTTGTGTCTGTGTCTCCGAAATTTCTCATGCCTTCCTCCCAATGTGGCAGCTTTGGGAGGTCTGAGTCCAAGGCATTTCGGTATGAAAATGACAACAGTAAGCACTTGGGCACCATCTCCTCCACAGCCCCCATCCACGTCAGTGTGAATATTCATGCAAACACTGCAGCTGGCTTTTGACATTTTTACAATCATATTTCTGGTTAGTGATTTTTTGAGCAAATGCCAGCAACCTGATGCTGCTCCAGCAGCCATCGGGAAGGCCCTGATAAATTCCTCCAACACGAAACGTCACCCACATTCCCCCTGCAACGAAGCAGAGAGGCAAAGCAGTGTGTTCACCCTTGGCAAATGATCACCAAAGAGTTGTTATCACACCCTATTCTGCAGCCCACGGTAACAATGAGGAGTTTCATATAGGCAAAAATAAAACAGTGAATAAAAGCCAACAGCTATTCTTGACGTAATCCTCTTGAATTACTTGAGCATACCCTAAAGACAATGCTGTGTTTGTCTGTTGAATGCATTTTTTTTGCCCTGTCAGTCCTATACAGTAAAGTCTCTGAATCGATTTGCTGATAAAGAAGAGCCATCGTACACCTTGTCCATATATCTAATGCCCTGCTAGCGTGCTTGGAGATCTGAAACCATTCTACCTTTATGTACTTTGTCATGGCATTGCTTAGATACTCGATCTAGTTAAAAGAGAATGGATTTACTTTAACATACCAATTAGTTCTCCTCGTAGTTTTGATCTCTATGAATCAAACGTGCGTCAGGAGCTGTGGTTTTGCTCTTGTTGAGATCTGATGAGTTTTGGGAAGCGAAGATGAGGAGGGGCCTTTGAGGGGAAAATTGACAAGAGCCTTTTTATTCTTTCAATTTTTCTATCAAAACAAAAAGGAGGAATTTAATCGCAAATGAAACAGTGTATTTCAGTCAATTTAGAATAAAGCATTTCAGCTCAAACTTTTGACTCTTTGCTTTTACACCCACTTAAGAAGCTTGGATGGGTTTTTAGAAGGAACAGTGCCTGAAAAGGTGAAAAGCTTAAAAAAAAACACCTGAAAATGCGTTTTTCCACTTTTACCTCCTTCTTTACTCATATTGATTTAAAAAACAACCAATGAACTGAAGAAAAAACATCACAAATTTTACTTGACTAAGCAAATAACACAAACCTCTAAAATCTGTAAGATATGAAATATTTGGTTCTTCTAATCCATTCCTCTCCTTTGCTAGGAGCACAGCAAGTCCTGCAGATGCAGACCTGGCTGGGAAATCAGGGCATGTGGCTGAGGTTCCTGTTTATACCTCACTTGCACGACCTGGGGCATGTCACTGATGCACTGATCCATCCTCCTCTTGCTCCTTTGTTTACCTGAGAGTCCCTCCAAGCCCACAAATGCTTCGCTGGATGCCCTTGGGCAATGCCTAACACATAGGAACCCAGATGGGACTTCCAGCTGGTAATACTGAAGCCACCTCTATTTTTCCTGCAATGGTAAAACCCTCCAGATGGGAATGCGGCAATACTGATGCTTTGCTTGATCTTTTGGATATAGGTCCACCTTTCTGCATCCCAAAACATCTAGGTCTGTTATCACCCTGCTTCAGCTCACCTCACAGTCTGAGCTTAACAGGGCTTAGAGGTGAAGAAGGTAAGGAATACTTGAAATATCTACTGACTATCCACCCACACAAAACCAGTACGTGATCAACAGGACCCACAGGCCTTGAGAGGCCTCTATGAAAGACCAGCAGGACAAGTGATAGGCATGGAGGGTCTCTACATTGTCCTTCTCGCCCACAACTGCTCACCGGTGGCCTCAGTACTTATGAAAGGGTGGGAAAACAATACGGTCCACGTTTGCCTGGCAGGGAGATAGAAGCAGGAGGCTGGTGTTTTCTTTTTTCTAGGAAAGTACTCATGATGGCACCCAGAGGAGGTCACTGCTCTGAGGAGGATATGTCTTAATCTTTACCTCAAAGAAGTAGGGCTTGCAGAATTATGAATTCAAACTCTTCACTCTTAAATAGCAGAACGGAGGCAAATAGAATCACAGACTGGTTTGAGTTGGAAGGGACCCTTCAAGGTAATCTAGTCCAACCGTCCTGCAGGGAGCAGGTTGCTCAGAGCGCCATCCAACCTCACCTGAAGTGTTTTCAGGGATGGAGCACCTCCTGCCTCTCTGGGAAACCAGGGCCAGTGTCTCACTACACTTCCCATAAAAAAAAAAAATATTCCTTATAAAATAAAACAAGGTTATCTCCAGCCCTTTCCAGAAGGACTGCTTGACCCTTTGTAAAGGAGCACAACACACTAATCAAGAAAAATTCACCCTTACGCTCTCCCTCCTTCCCATCTGCTCTGTTCCTCTGTGTCACTTTAGGTGATACAAATGCCACAGATCAGAAGTAATGGGTAGTTAGAGGTGACCATCCAGCAATGGGTGACCAGAGATGCCTTGGTGCTTGGGTCCAGGATCCCCAGGCACCCGTCTGGGACCTAAAGGAAACGAAACCATCCAGCCCTCACCTCCAAACTCTGCAGCACACCTGGGAGCTCTTGTCACATCACCATCTTCCTAGTGAAATTAAGGCAATCTCGGTCTCATCAGTGGGATCATAGCCATTCTCCTAGGGCTTGAGAGACCTTTGTGTTGAACTCAGAGTCACACTCAGTAACCCAGGGCCCACACTCTCACCAAGGTATGGAACAGCCACATGTCCTTTTTCCAAAGCCAGACAAGCCTTTTCGCAGCAGATCAAGGTGGCAGACTGGCCCAATGCCACAACCCCCAGCACCTTTGGCCAGAGAAAGCCCTTTCAGTAGCCCAAGGCGTGATGCTTGGCCATTTTATGCAGTTTAGTTGCCAGCTTACAGCTCTGCACCAACAGATAATGCAAAGATCTTCTTGTCTCCATCTCCTAAGATAACACTACCATCTCATACCTGCAAAAAACCGCCACTATCTGTGTCATTACAGGAAGCGGAGGGCTGAATCAAGCCAGCTATTTAGAAAGTGCCCAAAGAGACCCAAAGGGGCATTCTGCAAGTTTTCAGCAGGATGTGTATTTCTCCAAAGTCCTTACTGATGATAACAGGGACCTGTGACTCATCCATCCAAGATGCTTTCCTACAGACCCCACAGATCACACACACTGTAGTTATGAAGAAGCAGTAACTACCTGTCTAGTGTTGTCATGATTAGTGATGTAGTAGCCTCCAATTGTGAGTGCATCTGCTACACAAGGTCCTTCACACCAAGCTGATTTTAGGTGTCCAAAATCCCTGGCTCCAGATATCCCCCGGTTCCACAATATCGGAGACTGGACTATCTGCCTTAATTTTCTTTACACTGAAGCACTCAAAGGTCTGTGGTGGATACAAGACAATAATGTCACGTTACGAAACAAATAAACACTTGCGGCAGGCATCTGGGTACAAGCAGAAGTCTCTTTTCTCTCTGCTCCAGCCTAGGAATCCTGAATAATGAATTTCTGAAGATGGTTGGGCACATGCAGCTGCAGCAAGAAAGCACACTCATATATGAAGGCAATGTCAGGGAATCTTTTGGGTTTGTGGTCTGCTTGCCATGCACTAACTAACCCAGAGATTACATCAGTACCAAAAGCACCCTGGTAACAAAAGGAGGAAGAATAGTCCTGGAACAAAGAGATTTTCCTCAAAGTGATGACTCCACCTAAAGATGGAAGCTAATGGTGAAGTCCTCCTCTGAGATCATAAACCCTAGAATGGTTTGGGTTGGAAGGGACCTTGAAGGCCATCTTGTTCCAGCCCCATCTGCCACAGACAGGAACACCCCCCACTAAACCAGGTTGCACATCCTGTTCAACCTGGTCTTGAACACATCCTGGGATGGAACAGACACCCACCACTGATGTTCCATGCTCGAACAGCAATGCCACAAAAGGCAGAAATATCTGCTGAGGTTTCTGCAGCCCAGTTCTAGCAATAGTACCATGGAGTCCCTATGAGACTTGCCAGCTGTTTGAGTGCAGTTGGCCCATGATCTGAAGCCTGGTAAGCTCCACGAACTACCCTACCGCGGAGACACTCCCACCTATCACTGCTGCTGTCAAAGAATCATTGCACACTACATGACTTTGAGGAATGGGCTGCTGGAATTTGATGATGACTCTAAGCTTGGAAAAAACTGTAGCAAATAAATCCTGCAGCAGGATATGTAAGGATTGGGGTTTGGGTTGAAGTCAAAACCAGAAATAAAAATGTTCCCTTTGGGAGTTAAAACTCTAATCCTGGGCTCTTGAGTCAGTAAGTAGGAGTCAATACATTTATTGCCACCATTAAAACCGATGAAGCTGTTTCTCCTCACGCACACTCCGCTTTTACATCAGTATCGTTCCATCACCTTCGGTGGAGCCGTATTTGATGTATACTGGCTGGAGGGGACAGTCCACCCCTGTCCGCCCTCCCCAAGCTACCTGGAGTCTGACAGGCTGTTACAACTTACGCGCTAGCCAAAGGTGTGAAAACAAAGGCTGTTTCTTGGGTGATGTCTTGTTAAATCACAGGGATGTAGCTGGCTGCTAAAACAGTGAACGTGTCATGCCATCAGATTTGTCTCTGTTTCACCCTCTCTGATGATCCCATTCATTTGGGATGAATAAAAGAAAATAAAGAGAGTATCAGCTCTCCCTGTCTGAAGGAAGACAAGACATTCCTATGGCCCTCTTCCTGCTCAAAGGCAGGTTCAAAGACAAGGTTCAAAGGCAAATTGACTCTTCAGGGATTTTTTTTCCAGGGCAGCCATTCCTAAATAGCTCCACGTCTGATCACATTTGTCTTCAAATAAGCCTGCCTCTTTCTGACTGAACTTCAGCTCCAGGAAGTGGACTGAGAGGCAGAAAGACCCAGGGGTTAATGATTTCTGTGCAGTACATTTACACTCCACATCAATCCAGGGTAACTGCTGTGCACAGATATGCTCCACATCCACTCACCTTCTCTCCTGCCAGTTCCAGCTCATTCCCTGTGTCATGCTTGATAGCAGTTTGCCCAGTTTTCTGGTCTCCTGTCAACAGGATTGATAGACAGCACAGTGTGATTCTCTGCCAGGGAACTATTGATATAGATCCTCGATTTTGTGTCTCTGCATCTCACCTTCTGAACCCTGAAATTTTATTCCAAGAACAATAACTATAGAGTTCCCATAAATTATAGAAATTCATAGAATCCTAGAATGGTTTGAAAGAGACCATAGGGATCATGTCATTCCAACCCCCTGCAACAGGCAGGGACACCTCCCACTACATCAGGTTGTACAAGGCCCCATCCAGCCTGGTCTTGAACACATCCAGTGATGGAGCATTCACAACTGCCCTGGGCAACCTGTGCCAGTGTCTCACCACCCTCACAGTGAAGAATTTCTTCTTAATTTCTAATCTAAATCTACTCTGTTCCAGTTTGAAGTCATTATCCCTTGTCCAATCACTACAAGCCTTTGTAAAAAGTTCCTCCCCAGCTTCTTTGTAGGCCCCCTTCAGATGCGAGAAGGCCACAAGAAAGTGGTCCCAGAGCCTTCTCTTCTGCAAGCTGAACCACCCCAACACTCTCATCCTGTCCACACAGCAGAGGGGTTCCAGCCCTTGGATCACCTTTGTGGCTCTCCTCTGGACATGTTCCAACAGCCACATGTTGTTCTTACGTTGAGGGCTCCAGAGCTGGACACAGTACTCCAGGTGGGGTCTCACCAGAGCAGAGCCACAAGGCAGAATCTCCTCCCTCGACCTTCTGCCTACACTACTTTGGGTGCAGCCCAGGACACGTTGGGGGTTTTTTGGGCTGTACTTGCACATTGTGGGCTCATGTTGAGCTTTTCACCAACCAGCATCCCCAAGTCTTTCTCTTCAGGGTTGCTCTCTATCCATAAAGGTGATGGAACAGCTCGTTCTGGGCATCACCTGAAAGCATGTGGAGTAAAAGAGGGTTATCAGAAGTAGTCAGCATGGATTTATCAAAGGGAAGTCAAGTCTGACTAATCTGATAGTCTTCTATGAGAGAATGACTGGATGGATAGATGAGGAGAGAGCAGAGGATGTTGTCTTCCTTGACTTCAGCAAAGCTTTCAACACCATCTCCCACAGTATCCTCACAGGAAGTGTGGGTTAGATGAATGGATGGTGGGGTAGATTGAAAACTGGCTGATAGATAGAGCTCAGAGAGTTGTGATTAGTGGTACAGATTAAGGGACTAGAACATCTCTCTTATGAGGAAAGGCTGAGGAAGTTGGGTCTTTTAGTGTGGAGAAGAGAATGCTGAGGGGAGACCTTATTAATGCCTATAAGTATCTAAAGGGTGGGTGCAAGGACGATGGAGCCAGACTCTTTCCAGAAGTTCCCTGTGACAGGACGAGGGACAAGGGGCACAAGCTGGAACATAGGAAGTTCCACTTAAATATGAGAAAAAACTTCTTTACTATGAGGGTAACAAAGCACTGGAACGAGATGCCCAGGGAGACTGTGGAGCCTGTCAAGGTCCTTCTGAAATTCTGTTATACAGATACACACATAACCTTATTGTACATCAGCCCATACGCAGTAGATCACATCCAAGCCCAGGTCAAGATTTTAAGATGACTTTATGAAGACAGACACATAGGCAAGGCTCCTCAATCCATCAGCACATTCTCAGAGGAGCACGCTGACTTTCAAATAAGGTCTCAAACTCTCCCTGGTTTGAGAGTCAGCCTCCCCACTTCCTGGGCTTTTCAGCTCTGTTTCAGCTGCAACACAGCACAGATCAGCTCTGCTTTTCCCCCCACCATCTAACAAAGCAGCAGAATCCTCTCATCAGAAATTCAATGGCCAAACCTCCTATGGAAGGAAGTCAGGAGGTGCTGAAGAACGGCACCCTCATATCGTAACCTCTGAGGATCAGCTTAGGGGCCTATCAACAGCAGAAAAATTGCTCATTTGAAACACGGTCCCTCTTTCCAGCTCACCAGGGTCCTTGCCAAGAAAAATGAGAATTATGTGTTACACCTTCCTTCGTCCAGAACTAAACTACTGACCCCTTCTGAAACAATAGTTCTCCATCAACTTCAAAACTCTGGAACAAAAGAAATCACATCTTGATTGTGAAGAAATGAGTTGTGCTTTTGAGAAGGCATTGGTAGTTTCTTTGAAGGACAAACTTGGGGGGTGAAGGAACAATTTTGTTTTATTTTTGTTTGTATTTTTTTTGATTGTTTGTGTCACAGACAAAAAGATTCCTTTCCAAGAGTCCTCCTATGCCAACATAGAAAAAGGACCTTCATGTTTCATGTGAAACAAGACTAGACAAGTAATTGGACAATTTCATATTGTTTAAGTGTTACCAGACTTTGGTCACTCAAGATCTTGTGATTCACAAGGTGTTTGAGCTGTGGTGTTCAAGATTTGAGAATGATTGAGGCAGGCCTGACTTCCAGTTACCCACAATCCTGGTTTAAAGAGAACCCTCTTAAAGGTCACTCCCATATTGCCTGTATGGAAGTTGGACATTTTGGAAGGTGCTCTTCAAGTCTCTGGTCAACTGCACCACAATTTTTGGGATGGGAACTACAGAAATGAGGCTAGACCTCAACAGTAAAGCATTGCAGCACCACAACATTTTGTTACAAAGATAGACATGCTCCTAATAGGCAAAAATCTCTAAGCATGAAGAGATTTAAGATCTGATTTTTACCTCACTTGAGGTAACAACATCATCGTGCAGTTGAGCTGTTTTCTCAGCCTCCATCACCATTTCATACAGAAGAGACTCCACAGAGTTAGATGCATCCTGTAAAGCAGTCAGGAGAACACTGCCCCTGTCATAAACTCATTCCTGGTGGATGAGAGTAGATGGCCTTGTACTGGTTTTGTACATAGCCCTGTACATCATCCTGCTGCACTTCATGGCTGTCTTTCCAAATCTCGTTCCAGCAATGCAAGCTCAGCCATAGTGGCTGGTTCCAGTTTACAGATGAATAACAATCTCTTAAGGTCGGACATGGCTCCACAGCTGTTGTCATGATGATGGATTACCCCAGGCTGTAGCTGTCTGAGCTCATATAGCCATACACATCCTGCTAGACCTGTTTAGGAGGAGAGGGCTGAACTGCAGGGAGTGGATGTGTTAAAACCCTGCCCTGAGCCAAACGTCAAGCGCTGCATCTTCACACAGGTCCATTTTCGGTTGCTGAGCATTAGTTGGTCGGGAAACACAATGTTTTCCCTCAAATAATGGGAACATTTAGTATCTTGGGAGCAAGGCAGTGAACAAAGGAGCTCCCAGGTAGTCTTTTCTTCACTGCCTTCCTGCCGCAAAGAAGAATAAAGTTTCTCTGTACATCTCATGCTGAAAAACCCCAGCCTTGAGAGCTCTATCACCATGGTCTGCCTTGTGCCTATTTGCAGATGGGATGGCAGCCAGAGCTGGTGCCATATGGTGGTTGGTAGTAGTTCCTACATTGTGCTCATACAGCTCTGCAGGTATCTACACATGAATCTCAGGCCATGTAAGACCAGCCGGTGAAGAAGAAGCAGCAGCAGCAGTTCTACTATTACCAATTCATATTTCTTACCTGGCTCCACTGGCCACTTTCTTGGTCCAACAGCTGATGTGTTATTCGCATGGCAGGCACTTTATCACAACCTTCATTCACCTTCAAAACCAATGTTCTTCATTTTGTGCAGGATTTCCTGGCCTGTGGGCCATGATCTCATGATGCTGAGCATGTGCTGGTTTAAAGACATGGCATACGACCCAGGAAGCTTGGCTGAGGAAGCAACAGGAGGAGATTACATCAACTTGAGGGTTTCTTATAAGTATTATTGTCCTGTGAGGCCTTGGGATCTATATTAAAATATGTTTGCTCCTAGGTCAGACTTTGGGAGGAAGGCAATGAACCTGTTCCCTTTACACGGCCATAGAGCAGCCTTGCCAAGGCCCACTTCTTGGTCAAAGCTGGACCTTGGGCTCGCCCTGTGGATACTCCCTAGAGCAAGATAGTTGGTTTGCATAGGGAAAGGAGCCAAACAGGTAGTCTACAGCGGCTTTCAAGAGAAAGTTAAGTATATAGTCATCATCCTAAAGGCCTTGTAGAAGTCCTCTTACAACAATCCGACTGGATACTCTCAATAAATCCAAGTGTAAGGACATGGGATATCGCCATAGGGGTTACCAGCAAGCCCTGACCTTTGGAAAGAGCCTTCCAAGCCACATCAGCTCCTTTTGTGGGAAAAAAGTGCAATTACAACCACTGCATCTAATTTTAGATGACTCCCACTCAGTCTGTTTGCTTAAATCCAAGCGCATTTGAAAAGTGAAGTGCCAGAGCCAAAGCGATTCCAATCTCAAAGGTAATTTCTTGCCAGGAGAGGGGAAAAGGGGACGGGGGAGGGAATAAAATCCGATAACATTGTTTTGCACTAACAATTGAAGCCTGCGTTCTGTGAGGGTGCTGGAGCAGAGGGAAATCCAGCTGCAGGCACTGCCCTCTCGTGGTACGGAGTTCAAACACCGTCCTTCCAGAAGCAGAGAAAGACTCCAGGGAGCATCCCTGCCTCGGCTCAGCCCCGGCAAAGCCAGTCACCTCGGTGAACATAAAGAACAGAAGTGGCTGTTCAAAAAATACAGGTAAAGCATACACAAACTATCTACCTCTGCAATTCGATTCACCCCAAATCCATACATTTTATCTTTCTCAAGCTAGTTTTGTGCATCTCCCTGTGCTCTCTCCAAGCCCTTGCATGCAAAAAGAGCCTGAAGTATTATTGAGCCTCACAGTGCTCCTGTTTGCAGTGTCTGATTGCTCAGAAACATCTGTGTAGTACTTGTACAGCACCAAGATGACACGAGCTGGCACACAAAGCCTTATGGGTAAAACATCCCCATATCTCGAACATTCCCAGGATGAAGCACGTGAATTTCTACACACTCTGCTCTGGTCCCAGAGACTGCCTGCTCTGCGGCGAGATGCCTCTTTCTCTTTTCACAGTCTTAGGAATGTCTAAGCCATCTCCTCCAAAAGTACTTTCCAAAAATAATCAAGCTGAGACAGACATCAACCATGGAAAATTTTAGCCTGAGCGGTTCTTGTTCGACACTGCTGTGTGGAGACGAAAATGGAATGAAGCAATGGGAAGGGCAATCACGGGCTTGGCTACTTGGAGTGTGCACAAGCACTTGTGTACATGTCCCTGCTTCTTGGAAATGTGGCATAGGAGAAGAGGAATAATAAAGTTCTACTATGTGAAGTTTCACATATAGAGGTCAGCAATCATTATCACTCATGAAGCAACATCAGCCTGGTTGACCCTTTCTCATGGCAAATGTTTTCAAAGTGTTTCAGCACCTGGCAGGTTTCCTTTTTGTCTACCCCTCCAGCAACAATTTGCGTTCACAGACGAGGTTTATCAAAAATCCATTTCCTAGGTCACAGAGCAAGATATAAATTGGGATTCCCAGAGAGGGACTTTTACTAAAATGGCCTCAAAGCTCCTCAGAAGGGAACCTGATCACAATACCCCTGATGCTGAACTGTACGCAAGCATGCACATATGCACACATCCTGCTCGAATGCACAGGAGAGATTTCCCAAGCTAACATTTGCACATTTCTCCAGAGGAAAATAAAGTTATATGAACTGTAGCAACTGTTACTGGATGTTACAGCACTAGACCCAGCCAGTGAGCTAATCTGAGACCTGGTTTTCAACAAACATCAGATTCTCTTGTTATTTAGATACCTGGCAATTCAAACCTGCAGTTCCCGAGATTTTCAACTTGCACAGCCCCCTGCTGCAAGTGTCTCACTCCTTAGGCTGTCTAAATCGCCGTGCATGTTTCTAATACTATACTCATTTCTCCCACCCCGTATTTTCCTCCTCCTGTGGAGGTACACACCAATCCATGCAAAGTCACCACTGTATTTAAGAGTTTTGGGTGATGCAGCAAGACAGATTTGAGAGTAAAACACAGTGAGGTAGAATTTCCCAGATAGCACAAGCCTTTGCACAGATATTTTCCCCATCTAACAGCCTGTTTTGCAACATTTCTGCTCTTTAATCCCACTCCAGCGGTCCAGGAAAGAGATGAAGCACATGCTTAAATCTAAGTGTGTGCTCAGGCTGAGCTGGCTGCAGTAGGGGTCCAGGGTGCAGTGGAATAGACTCCTGTGTTTTGATGGATCAACACCTTACATAGAGTAACTTACCTGTTTTCCTTTCTGCTATTGAAATAGATGCTGCACTCTTAAACCAACCTTTTCAAGAAAGGTGATTCCATATTATCAGTAACTCTCTAACAGACACTATCCAACTCTCCTTCTGACACCATGGGCTAGGATTTCTGCAGTATCGTGACAGTATGAAAACTTTAGGCTCAGAAACTTAACACCGCCCCAGAAGAATGATGAATCTGCTTCCAGGGGGCGAAAAATCCTTGAGCCAAACAAAAACTAGGAAAGATATTCCAATAAATTTATTTTCCTTTTCCGCATGATACACTTCTACCAACTCTTATGTGAACTGATGCTGGTGCAGCTCTTCAACAATCAAGCTGTTCTCCATAGGGTAAAACATCAGCAAAACACACGGCTCTGAGCCAGTGCTGAAACTAAACTACTACGCAAAATGGAAGTAATACACAGTTGGTATCTTCCCAGTGAATTGAGTTAATAATGTCAAAAATCGATAGTAATTTAACAATCCTACAAAGCTGCAAAATGAAATCAGTGAAACAAGTTGTCAAAGCCTTTAAAGTTTTGCTGATAAAAAAATACCAGCAAAAAAAAAAAAAAAAAAATCGTCAACTTTCAAGGTATCTTAAATACCATAGAGGAAGAATTGCAGCCTATAAAAAATAATTCTCTCTAGGAACATTCAAGTGAAATAAACCTTGGTTATTTTGATAGTAAAACATACTGCACTTATCTTTTGAGAGAGTTCATAAAATTAAATACTTTCTAAAGAAGAGTTGAGTACCCTTCTGAAGGTGTTTAGCACAAACCGATAGGTGTGAGACCAAATACCGTAACTAGTATAAGCACTGTATCTTTTCACAGCAATAAAAAGTAGTTAGAAAACTGCACTGAAAAAGCATTCAGGGAATTTATTTCAATTCTTCACTAGCACATGAATGCAAAATAAGTACCTTTTGAAACACTCCACTGTTTAAATAAATTTAAGACCCTGAATAAACATCAATGAAGATGATTTTTGGCTTACTAAATTCCCGCCCCCCCTTCTTTTTCTTTGCGATTTCTGTTACCTTGCTACTTATTGCGAGCTCAAGTTCACAGCTGCAGGGAGCGCTTTTTTTTTTTCTTCCCCTCAGCTTTGTGAGGAGATCAGCTTGAATCCGGAGGAGAATTTCATGGTTGTGTCTGTCTCCCTGCCTCCAGAATTGAGGAGAAAGCTGTCTAGCTTCCCTTCAATAAAAACTGCGGTGGAGCGGTACTTTTGAATCTCAAACTAAAAAGAAAAATAATAAAAAAAACCCAAACAAACATATTTCATAAACTCAACCAGATGCCTTAGAAGGGTAAATATCTCGTTCCTCTTTAATTAAAAAGGTATAGCAAATAAAAAACTGGTTTTAATTAAACAGCAGGAATATGTTATCTCCCCAAACCACTCTGCCGCGGTGAATTAACTTTTGCTAGGGGTTTTTTTTGTTTATTTTATATCCGCCACATATCAATCTAAATCTGGCATGCAGAAGAAGAATTTACTTTCTATGAGACTATTTATACACTCCAAGATAACAAAGCAGCAGCTCCTGAGCTGATAGCTCCTGATAAACTGATAGGGCCAAAGGTTTCTACCGATTCAGGCTAACACTGAAATGGGTCCTTTAGAGTCATTTGATGTTGATCACCACGCTCAGCGCAGACACTGACGTACACACACTCACATATAAGCACGCTTAACCTTCACTTTATGCACTGAGAGATATAAGGAATTAAATTATTTAGTCAATTTTTGATCAAGACCCAACACACCTCTTCCTTGAGTCCCTCCAGGGCCACCCTCCTCCTGGAACAAGGATGCACAGATGCGGCGAGACCGCAGCAGCTCCTGGATTTGCAGAGGGAAAAATACTTTGTACAAAGGCAGCCACGAGCAGGGTTAAGTCCTGGCTTTTCCCAGCAGCATGGTATTCCCAGCCAGGACCCAGTCTGCTTGTAAAATAGTGCAGGTGTGTTTATTGTAATCATCTCTCACTAAAAAGAAACAGGTTCAGGGAGTTTAAATACAATTAGTATGAGCTACACTCCTGCCTTTAATCAATACCTTGTTGGTTGATATAATCAAGAAGGTAAACAAACAAGGATTAACTCTGTTAAATTAAAAAAATATATATTCTACCAGGAAGCTTGCAAAGGAATTTTGTTTTGTTATGCTGCTACAAAGCATTATTTTATTTCTGCGTTATAAATTATTTTTAACATAAAAATACTCCCCTCTTCCTGTCTTGTCTAAGGAAGAGCCAAAGTACAACACCCTTTTTTTTTTTACTATTATTTATTTTCATTTCACATTCAATATAACCACAACATTTTGTGCTTTCACAACATCTTTCACTAGAAGTCACCCCAAGTACTTAAGTATGCTTTACCATACGTCAAATATAAGATAGCAGTTGAATAACACACCTGCCTCTCTGACAATTTATCCGAAACGTTGTGTTAGATACAAATACAGGTTTCAGTACATTTCAGTGTTCCTAAATGTTTGAGTCAGTATATTGCTGTAGTTACTGTGGCTGGAGCCACTTGTTTGTCACCCGAGAAAATTCCTGAATCTGGAACTGACTTTTGGTTGTTTGGACATGGGATGGGATACTTTGCAAATGAGCTTTATTATGATATAGGAACGATTCCCCTGTGAAATAGCCACTTATTTCACAGGTGAATGTGAAATAACGATATATTTCACATGGAAAGCTCCGTTTAAACTGCTTCTAAATACAGGAAACACTCTTATTAGCAGAGATAGAGGCAGAACTCTTCAACACAAGGCTTGCGGATTGCTGCGATCCTGAAGTTTCACATTCACAAGAGGAAGCCCAGAAAAATACAGGCACATGAAGACAAGCCTGTTTGGATGAGTACATATTGCGTATCTCCTCATAGACAAAACAAATACCTAATACAGTCTCCCTGATTTCCTACCTCCATTGTAAACCAGCCCTCGGGAGCTTCGTCAATATATTTAACACAACCCTTCCAGCTCTCCCTGAGAAGGGAAAGTGAGCTCTCCCAGCATGTTTACTGATGCAGGATGTTAAGTACCTGGTTGACGAGCTTTTGCTTATAATGAAGACACTTTTTGTGCAGATTTTATGGAATGCAGCATGCCAGAGCTTAGAGGAAAATGGGAGATCATCATGGTAACAAGCTCATGGGGGCTGCAGTTGGGAGAGGTCCCTCTGGAAACCAAAACATCAGCATAATTTTAAGCATTTGAGACTATTTAAAAAAAAAAAGTTAAGGTTATATCCGTGCCAAAAAATATCTACAGGGGAAAAAAAAAAAAGAGAGTACCACAGTATTCTTCACTGGTTTGCAAATAATCATGTCTTTTCCGCTTTCAAACTGCAAGGAAGAGGAAAAACATTAGAAGAAAATATTCCTCCCCCAAATACTCAGTTTTAGAAGCAACACTGTCAATAGTGCGGGAGTCAAAACAGGTTAAAAAGATGCTGGGCAGATAGCTGCAGCTTGCTGAGGCTACGAGCCTGGAAAGCATTACTGCTTGCGACAGCGCTTTATGCACAGCAAGCCCGATCCTGCAGCGATTTTTTCCCTCTGCTTTATTCCCTGTGAGCTGCTCCTCAGAGCTCAGAGAAATTCCTCACGGTGCATAGTTAGAGATAAAAACCTTGGCGAGATCCCTGCCACCCCAGTAATGCAGCTCACAGGGTCTTCACACCACCATGCTCAACGTGTGGTTAAGCGGGACCCTAAATAAAGCCAGGTTTAAACACATCCCTTCACTAGGTCAAAGATGATGCAGCAACTTCAAAAATGCTTGAAAATCGCTTTTGCAAGGGAAATGTCAAACACCTTCCTTATTTTAATGGCTGATGTCAGGTAATTAACAAAAAAAAAACCCACAACCCAGAATCAATTGTGCCTGTCCTAAAAATAAATGCAACATTTTCCTCCACAATACTTGTATTTCCAGAATTCAAACACTGTTTTCACAGTATGCTAAAAAGGTTTAATAAAAATTGAAGCTACTTTTGTTTATAACCAACCATGTTTTCTGATATTATGTTCCTCGTTTTGGAAACAAAACGGGGCGGGAGCGGGGGAACCACCACCTTTTCCCATGAAAAAATTAGTTTTGTTAAAAAAAATTAAAACTTTAAAGCTGACCAACCACTTCTAAACAGCAACCGCAAGAGGATAGAGAGACGAATAACAGGGAAATACAGGTCCCAGCTTGGCCTCTCTTATCTCTTGCGTTGCCTAAAGCCAGAGACTGCGGGAGTCCATCTGCTCAGGCAGACAGAAAGGTGACTTCAACCACATCTGTCCAGAGGCAAATTCTACCAGAGCAAATTCAGTTTCACAGCCACGGCCATACATGCTGTGTATATTTTCCATTGTAAATGCGTAGTGTCGGGGACAACTTAAAGAGATTTATGTCAAGCAACAAGACGTAGTTAAAGTTTGCTTTGAGAATAAGGAATATCCACGTGCAGTGTTTTTTTAAAATGAGAAGATATTCATAATTCAAATAATATTCAAAAATATAGGCTGGTGACTTGAAATAAATTACAGATATCACTGTGTAATAGTTATACATCAGTTTCTGTATCTGTCCTTTGAGAATGATTTCAGGTGTTTAAGAGCTGCTTCTGCATTTCCCAGATTTGCTCATTTCTGGGGTGCTTGGGAGAGCAGGCAGCGCCTGCGGGACCAGGAGGGTCAGAGCTCTTTGACTCGTGTCCATCCCCACGGCACGTCTCAGCATGGGGCCAGCATCACCGTTTGGCTCCGTGTGCTGAGCCAGATCCCCGTCTGCTGCAAATCAGCACCGGAGGTGAGAGACATGTCACCCGCTCACAGGCTGCAGAGCAGACATGCAGTGAGACTTCACAGCGGTGTGGCCATGAAGTGGACCTTTTCTGCTCACTTTTAGCACAACCTGCATTTGCTGAAACAAAGGTGGGGTTTTGCCAAAGTGCTCGGTGTTGAGCCCGGCAATGTTAGCAGTGGTGATTTCAACAGCAGAGACAGAGTGCAAAATTTTTTAGAACTCCTGCTGTCCTAACACCTGCAAAATCCCAAGGGTTTCCACAGAGCAGGACTGAAACCGGCAGGGACTTTCAAACATCATTAAAGCAGGACATGGGCATAAGAATTAAAGCAAAACTCTGTTACATTAGATCCTTCTTTCAGCAGTGTTCTTGAGTCTGAAGAACACATGAATGCTGATAGCCCTCGTCCCGCAACTTCTTGGAGCACCTCATTACACCTTGCTGTAAAATTGCTAATGCACTGGGACCCACAAGCTCTCCACAGCGTGACACAGATGACGATAAAGGCAAGAAGAACAGGGAAAGAGCCAGAGGTGGTTGGGGCACACTGCAGCAGAGGAGAATAGGTTTGGAAATTGGGTTTACAGGGCTGTTGTCACCACTGGCTGATGGTGGGGATCAAAATGCCCATCAACGAGCTTTGAAGCACCAGAATCACTCCCTATCTCCGATCTGTATAGCAAGCAGCTGGAATCAGCTGGCAACTAATAGTAATTTCTGGAGCTTTGACAATTCATGGAAACTGAGATTAATTAAAAGTCAGAGAAGACGATCTAGTCATGTCCTTTGTATGCGTGTGAGAAATCATCATTATCAGGAACACCACCGTAAAGCATTGAAACAAACACTCTTGTCTATCAAGACTATGAAAGCCCATGGATGCATTCTTGTTGAGGCTGAACTAAACTACTAGTGTTCTTCCTCATGTATTTTCCTTCTCCATTCTGAAAAATGTTCCCTTTCTGTAACATTTTTTAGAATTTCTGAAAGTATCCTTCTATTGTTTGATAACCTGATCAGTCACCCTCAGCTGTGCCCCAAAGCAGAAAACAAAGTGAGTGAAAACAGGAAATAAAAGGTGTGTAAATATAGGAAAAGGAATTAATTGAATGTATTAAAATTCTGGTTTTAAAAGCTGCTTTGTTAGAAAAAAATGTGTAACCTATTCTGGTAGGCCATAAAACAGGGTATCAACAAAAGCAAAAGCAAAACCCTCTTTTATGCTTTTTCTAGGTGCTTCAACAAGAGCTTTGTAAAACATTTATTTTGGGGTTTGGTGTCTGACCCCACCTCTTTCTTCCTTCATGAGAAAAATTCAAGAAAGTATAAATATTGTTTGAGTTAACTCAAGAATTTTTAGTTTTTTAGTTTACTTAAACCAGAAAACAGTAGGGAAAGAAATGTTCAGATCAAACATGACATTCCATTGTATCTGAAACAAAGTGTTTTAGTTTTGGCTTGGGCTGAATTTTGCACTATTTTAAAACACAACACTTAACCAAATTTAGTCTCATAATATCTTGTTGAAATCAAAATATTTCCCTTCTAAAGTTTCAGAAAAAAAAACCCCACAGTTTTAATTAGGGAAAAACCCACCCTTTTCAGTGAAATCTGACTTATATTCAACACCAACTCACAAATAGTTTTTGTCAAACCAAGAGATGTGCATTTTGGGCACATCAGCTAAACATCTTCTGAGCTCTGGTTTGCAAAGAAGCTGGTACTCTGGAGCCCTGATGTGCACTTTGGGTACTTGACTATCACCACAATTTGATCATCACTGTCATATCTGTCCTGCGGCTGAGAGCAAGGCTGCTTCGTGCTAGGTGCTGTAGGAAGACTCTGAGAAAAATATAAGTATATGCTTGCTTTTTTTTTTTTTTT